>OX637348.1:16384947-16809190 GCA_951799405.1 Agapetus fuscipes
CAATCATCAGCATGCATACATTCTCATATTTTCAATATGTATTTCATAAAAATTTTGGGGAGACTAAAGCGTTGCGACTCAAATTAGCCTTTTTGAAACAAGTGCAATTTAAAGATCCTTCATGTCCTATTGAAGGTAATTATGACCATGGTTCAACAGATGAAATTGAGTAATTACTAATGAATAATTCATTAAAAATAAAAATTAATGAACTTGTATGTGAATAGCAATTACCTACTGCCAAGACAACAACAGGTTGGTGAATTTAAAAAAAAAGCGATGCAAGAAACTTTAAAATGGTTTTATGAAGTGGAAAGACCAAACACTTTAATATCTTAAGAAATGATGAATGAATTGAATGGTGGTCCAAAACTGAAGGAAGACAAGATGTTTGTCCTCCTGCTTGATAGATGCAGGACAAACAGAAAGCTGCTGGGAGCACATGGTAAACAATGACCCAGGTTAGAAGTAACTAGAGACGGCTGGGGAAGCCTACGCTCAACTATGGACTCGGACAGTAGATGAACAAGATATTCAAGTTTCAAATCAAGCCATTTCTTTTTATCTTTTGGAAATTATATATTTTAACAATAAAGATGGCTGTCGTTACGCTTAACAGTTTAAGTAAAATGGAGATTAACCTGATCAAGACATTATTTCTTGGGGAAATAATTAAACATGAGGGAACAACAGAGTGAAATGAAAGAAAGCACTAGAACCCAGACTTCTTAGTTGATAAGTGAACACTCAAATCATTGATCTAATCAACGGTGAACCAAAAGAAAGCTTTGAACAATTTGTCAGCAATAAACAAAGAAAGAAAAAGTTGGTATTACTTAGGTAAGTTATGAAAATTTAAGATATTTTTAATTTAATTTCAATGTTTTAATAAGTTGATTGAATTAATGTCTCTTGCTCACCTCACTTGACAGCTCAGGGAAGTAATATGATTGTCTGGAGATTGTCTCCATATTTATATGAATTTAAAACAAAGCAATGAATCATTATCTGCCACACAGGCAGCTCTACACATGTCTCAAGATAAACAAATATATTTTTACAACCGTTACTTTCTCACATGAAAACTCAAAATCATAGTTTTATTACTCTGTAAGAATGTTGTTAAAAAATGAAAACATTTCATAGCACTATTATTCATTTACTGAATGGGATTTAGGAACCCTGTAGGTACTTTACTTGATTTGAAAAAGGTACAATTCAAACAGGAATTAAAATATTTTAGTTTTTTTGAAAGTAATTACCATAAACTTAGAATTGATACCAGTTAGAAAAACAAAACTTGACAGGCAGGTTAACTTGAATAAAATTAATTCAATTCATTTAGAGATAGATGAAAATATGTTTCTTTCCATGAAATTGCAGAACCAAATATATATATATTAATTCTCATACTAGGTAATTAGCATTTCTCTAGAAAAGTATATTATTACAATCATTCATAGTCACTTAACTAAAAGGTTGGTATGAGGCTGACCTGCCATACTATACAAACTTGATTCACTTTTACCGATGCCACCCGGGTTTCAGGGAAAGGCAGCAGGAGTTGCAAAGTTTATGGTCATGCTAGGTTTGCTTTATTTTGTATTTACAAATGCAACATGTGTAAGCGTGAACTTATATGTGCTTGCTTATGTGCATACATAAAATATTAGCCTTAAATGTCAATACTATATATTTGCAATTTAGATTATGTATTGATAAATATTTCATTTCTACCTTCCTTAAAAGTTACAATAATACATTTGACAGAACTAGCCAAACGTTCCCTCAATAAAATACAAAATGATTTGAAACAGGTATTTAAAAACAACTTTCCAAGCTAAAGCTCTTTATTAGTTGATTGTTATTTGAAGTGTTATTCTATCAGCTTGTCTTTTTTGTTGTGTATTCTGTTTATTAATACCTTAAAACAGTGATTCCCAAACTATGGTACGCGTACCACCAGTGGTACGCGACGCTTCTTAAGGTGGTACGCAAGCAGCCATGGCCATGAGAAATACATTGTAAATAATTAGATAAAACGTTTTTCAATTTTGCGCTTAAAATTAAGTACCTACAAAGGCTACAACTGAGCCAAATATTTCCTTTCTTGTCTCGAACATGCAGCACCATTTTTCGCACTAAGTCCTAAGAGTATTGTATTTGCTTTCTCTAATTAATAAATAAACATAATGTTGTCATAAACAGTTCGCTGTCTTAGTTCTTGTTTATCGTATACGCCATTGAGAAAATTTTAGGTGAGCAATGTTTGCATGTGTATTGGACCGATGTGTCTTATGAAAACAAGAAATTTATTTAAAAAATATTTAAAACAACTCTCACATTATCGAGTTTTACGGTTTTTCTTAGCTCAGATTGTGTAGAATTTGATTCATAAGACAACTGCATGAAAAAGTCATATTTGACAAGATTGGCGTATACGATAAGAACTGGGGGAGCGAGTTGTTGCAGTTTATATAACTTTACCATTTTCAACGATTTTTTAACTGTTGAACTTCAATGGTACGCCACTGATTTATAATTTCGTGAGTGGTACGCGAAATTAAAAGTTTGGGAACCACTGCCTTAAAACATTAAACTGAATAAGTGACATATGAAACTATCATGGGTTTCTCAGATTAATGTATTTTTTCCTATTTTCTAAGAGAGAAAACAACAAAAATGTGTGAAAATCCTCCAGTTTCAAGGTTTTCATGGGCACTTTGTTAAAATTAGTAACTATGAGAAGTTACTCCCAATAAAAGATTTAAATCCACAGTATCTTAATTCAGTGAATCCGTGGTTTTTCAGTGATGGTGATGTGCAAGCCTATGAGGGCATATTCTCCCAACTCCTGACTGTTCTCTGTGACTCAAGAGCCTTATGGTCTTCTCAGCGCTCACCGACATGGTGAGGTACAGCACATTTCTATAAAACTAAACAAGACTTTCTTTTTTGGTCTTTCAGGTCAGCAAGAAAGTAAGATGGAAGGTCATGTGCTCAAATCCCGGCTGAGCACAAAAGTATACCATTTACATTTTCAAATATGCTCTTCATTGGGATATATACCTTTACCGCACATTGGGATATATACCTATACCTAATGCGCACTACAAAGGAGCTCCTGCCTACCATTATATTGTTATCTAATTTGTCAGCGGTGAAATTGAAGATAAACACTCATATATCGGGTTTATATGTTTTATTAGTTAGTTTTAACAGACACAACATTTAGCTCACACAACTTGAAAAGCCCTCCATTTTCTCTCTGACAGGTTGAGCAACCCAATAAAAATAAACTGCAACTTTGAGTTGCCAACTCGCACTACCAACTTACAACACTTCCCCTCAGTTTAAGTTTTATTGTCTAACAGATACAATACAAAACATTCATAGAAAGAAAAACAAAACAATCACTTATTGCAACCCCATCAAATTGACAAAATCTTCAGTTTTCTTAACACTTAATGCTTTGGTAAACAAATCAGCAATGTTTAATTGAGATGGCACATACTTAAAAATAATCTTCCCCTGCTTAACATAATCTTGAACAAAACAATACTTAATATCAATGTGCTTTGACTTATCCGAATCCAATCCTGTCTCACTCAAACCAATGGCACCTTGATTGTCACACATAATCTCAACTGGTTTTGGCAACAAATTTCCTTGACCCATCTCCTCTAAAATCATTTGCAACCACAATACTTCCTTTGTTATTTCACTCATAGACACAAATTCTGCTTCCATGACGGATGCAGCCGTCACAGATTGTTTCTTACATCTCCAAATAATTGGTCCATGGCACATCATTATTATAAATCCTGAAAATGATTTTCTCTCACCCTTATTATTATTATAATCAGAATCACAATAAATCTCAACTAATGGATTCTTCCCCTCACACTTAGAATAAACAATTTTCAAATCTTTAGTCTCTTTGAGATATCTTAAAATATGAACAACCTCATTCCAATTCTTTTTCTTTGGATCATTTAGATACTGACTAACTTTGCTCAATGCAAAACTGAGATCAGGTCTCGTACAGTTTGGTAAATAATTTATCCTCCCTACAGCATGTTGATACATTGCTACATCATACGATTCTTCAGCTGTTTCAGTTTTATCTTCAGTACTAGCGGGAAGGGGAGCACCTCTTCCCTTTGCTTGAATTAAACCAAACTCAGTAATAACCTCCTCAATATATTTTTTCTGATCGATGCTGATCACTCCATTACCTTGAACCACATGCATTGACAAAAAATCTTTCATTTCACCAAGATCTCTCACTTCAATTTTTAACATCAACTCTCTCTTAATCCACAGAACTTTCTCTTTCACTCTAGTTCCATCTTTTACATTATCTCCATACCCAACAAACACACAATCTATAGCTCTCTGATTGAATTTTCCATTATCACAATAAAGAAATCCCTTACAACCAAAAGGTACAAGTCTCTCATAGTCCTCAGCTTTCAACTCTTTTCCACTCCAACGTACTATGGGAATTTGATTGTCAATGGCTCTAGATGGTGACATATTTCTCACAAAACAGGCAACACTCATAGCTTCAGCCCAGAAAGAAATAGGAAGTCCAGACTGTATAAGCATACACCTAATAGCATTACCTAGAGTCCTATTTTGCCTCTCTGCTATTCCATTTTGAGCTGGGGAGTCTCTGACTGTCTTTCTATGGATTATCCCATTCTCCTTGAGAAATGCCTGAAACTCTCCATCAATGTACTCTCCACCTCCATCTGATTGCAAGGCCTTAATCTTGGAATCATGTAACAATTCAACATAGGTTTTAAATTGTTTAAACACACCAAACACTTGATTTTTCCTCGCTAAAGGATAAACAGTTACATACCTAGAATAGTCATCAATAAAGGTCACTGCATATTTTGAACCACCAACAGAAGAAGACAATTTACCTATTACATCAGTATGTATTAACTCCAAAGGTTTAGAAGTCTTTCGTTCACTTGTCAAAGGAATACCAATCCTCGTAGCCTTTCCTTTTGAACATACATCACACTTTTCATCAAGTTTTCCATGACACTCAATAACTGGTATTTTCTTAATGGCTTCTTCATGGAGGTGTCCAAGACGGGAATGCCACTCAACAGCACTCCGCAATGCCACTGCACTCCTAACGTTGCCACCCACACTGGTATCGCTGGAACATACCACTTTCACATTGTTGAAGTTATAATTTTTCTTTACATCCAAAACATAAAGTCCATCTCTGACAGGTGCAGTGAAAATAACTTCCATGTTGTCTAACTTATCTCTAGCAATACAACTATCTTCCACAGAAGTACAATAAATACCCTTTTTGGCTAATTTTGAGGTTGATAACAAATTGAATGAATACTCAGGCACATACAATACACTAGACATGCACAGTTTCCAACCACCACATTCATCAGTAATGTTTAGTTCAATTTGTCCTTCACCTAGCACCGCAACACTACCTTTTCCCATAACAACCTCTCCTGTGGTAACCTTCAACTCCTTGAACATATGTTTATCATTGCAGATGTGATCATTCGCAGCACTATCAATTAGGAATTCACAATTGTCTGATTGATAACCACTGGTGACCAAAGCTTTTGAAGTACTCACACATGACCTAGACTTTGGATTGCTGTTGGAATTGTTATTGTCCTTAATTTCTACTTTTTCTTGACAATTTCCTGCCATGTGTCCAAGTTTTCCACAACGATAACATTTGATATCACTACACTCTCTCATCATGTGACCAAATTGTCCACACTGATAACACTTCACACTCTTTGTTTGGTTGCTTGACCCAGCAAGTATCTTGTTGTAGTTTCCATTGTTCTGAAAAACATTGTTGGAGTTGCTGCTGTTGCCGCTGTTTTGACCTCCTCTTCCGCCTTGATTCTTGCCTCCTCGACCACGGTTTCCTTCCTTCTCCTTGAAGTTCTTGGTGACCGATGAGAAAGCATTACTAATGCCCTCAAACTCCGACTCATCTTCTTCCTGCAGCAAGGTAGCCTTAACCTTCTCCGTTGTCAGTTCTCTCTCCTTGCCCAACATTGAGATCAAAACTTTGTACTTGTCCTTAGGCAGACCAACTAAGAAAACACCTGCTAGCTGACTGTCATTTAATTCCAGTCCGTAGCCTCCACTCCTAATAACACGATTCAGACCTTGAATCTTCGCCAAATATACATGCATAGGCAGGTCCTCTGTCTTCAAAATATTCATCATTTCTTTCATCTTCTCCAAACATTGAATTAACGTGAAAGAAGAATGAATTGTTTTCAGCTTAGCCCACGCTTCATAGGCAGTAACACAATCTCCTATGTCTTCCATGTATGCATCGTCGACATACCGCCACAGAAACACAAGGGCCTTCCTGTTGGTTCTTGTTTGCTCTTGATTAAAATGAACTACATCCACACCCTGATAGCCAGGATCAATTGCATTCCAGCAATTTCTGTCTACTAATTCGGCCATAGCTCGTCGCGACCACGCATAATAGTTGCTCCTCTTCAACTTTGGGATTGACTCCCTTGTCTCATTGTAGTCCATCATCGTTGCTGGCTGTAGAAAAAGATCTCACACACACTAATTTTCACTTTTGAGCTCCACTAAAAAGATCTCACACTCACTAACTAATTTTCACTTTTGCGCTCCACTCCTCTTCAATTCCTCACGCTCTGGGCTCATAACCTATTGTTATCTAATTTGTCAGCGGTGAAATTGAAGATAAACACTCATATATCGGGTTTATATGTTTTATTAGTTAGTTTTAACAGACACAACATTTAGCTCACACAACTTGAAAAGCCCTCCATTTTCTCTCTGACAGGTTGAGCAACCCAATAAAAATAAACTGCAACTTTGAGTTGCCAACTCGCACTACCAACTTACAACACATTAAGCAGAGAAAGCTTATGTACTTCGGTCACATTATGAGAAATGAGAAGTACCGTCTCCTTCATCTTATCATTCAGGATAAGATTGAGGGGAGAAGATCTCAGGGACGCCGAAGGACATCGTGGCTAAAGAACCTGCGACAGTGGTTCGGCAGAAGCACCAAGTCCCTATTTCGAGCCGCAGCATCAAAAATCAAAATAGCTATGATGATCGCCGATCTTCGTTAGAAGAGGCACAAGAAGAAGAAGAAGTCATTGAAGGTCCATCTAGACTTACAGCAACAGCGTCTTGCTTGAGAATTGATGCTTTCTAGTGCAACGAGCTCGTACACCTCTATGGCACTACAACAAGTGTCGTAGACCCCTAGAGTCTCTAGAATCTAGGGAGTCTCCCGCACAGGATTTCTTTAAAAATATAAAAAGGTCCACATGCCGCATGTGTAAGCTCGATCTTATTCTGCTTACATGGGAATGCATATAATATGGATCGTAATATACCTTTGTAACTGAGATTATAGACATCTGTTGAATCAAAGTCAAAGCTATTGTCAAGAAGTTCATGGAAATTGAACCAGCGTTGTTTTATTTTAAACACTAGTTGAGATTACCACCATGACCATTTGGCCATAGTCCTGACTCCTGACAATACCTTTAATAGACCACGGCAACATATCCCAGAACTTAGTTCTTAGGCATCATAGGATTTCTAACACAGACAGACTCTGTGAAATAAGTAGCAAACATTACAAGGTATAAAACAAATTGTTTTTTCAGGTTAGACCATGTTCTATTTGCAACTTTTTTATCTGCCGACATTTCACTCCCACGAGCAGAAACCATTCTCAAGGCGAGTTTGCAAAGCGACGTGGTGACTTTTGTTTTCTTCACGGTGACTCGCTGTTGGTAACTATTTGGAAGTACACTGAGCTTCCCTCCTCTGCCTTCGTTATGAGTGGGCCGGTAAGTGTGACAGGGGGTGGTGAGGTTAACGCGGGAGTAAGCATTGGCGTGTGCGCAGACGCATGATTAAGGATGGGCATGCACGTGAGACCCGGTACCAAGTGGGTAGAATTAGAGAACTGTTTTACCGACCGGGACATTAAGGTTGATTTTCTATATTTTGTTGAGTTCTAGACCTTTTTCTTATTTATTGAAGTTCTGACGCTTATGAATTTCTAGGGCCTCTCTGTCCAACCTTGCCTTGAAAATGCTTTCTGCTCGTGAAAGCAAACTTCGGCAGATAAAATAGCTGCAAATAGAACATGGTATTCCTAACCCGAAAAAACACACCAACAATTTTTGATATTGTCCCCCCAGTGCTTGTTTGGATTATTACTTAACCATTTGATTCAACTACACAATCTGAGCTAAGAAAAAAAAACATAAAACACGGTAATGTCAGAGCCGTTTCAAATATTTTTAAAATCAATTTCCAGTTTTCATGAGACACATTGGTCCAGTACACATACAAACATTGCTCATGTGAAATTACCATAATATAACTCTGATCATGGAAGAGAAAGTGAAAGTTCAAAACTTTATTTACCACAAGGTATTTTACATTACATAGCAAGTACAGACAATAAATGTTATCTCTGGTGGTGTGATGTAGGAAGATAATCGGCGCATGGCGACCATAAATCATGCTATCAACAACTGACTAAGTGTTTAATTCTTTAATGGTCACCCCAGTCTGGAGATTAGCTGCACGTACACGACAACACTTGACTTTCAGGATTTTTAGACAGTTCGTTTGACCTGACAGGAGAAAATGTAACGCTTTGTTATCATCGCAGCCGGGAAATCTATGAACACAATGAAATCAACATGATGAGGCTTATTTCTTTGTTTCTTGACATATAGGTTAGTATGAGGCTTACAATACAACCTATAAACATAAAAACTGGTTCACTTTACCAATGTCACACCTCTTTCAGTTAAGGGTGGCAAGAGTTGTAACTTTAATAAAAATCTATAATCTAAGTCGCGAAGATGTATTAACAATTAAAATTCATAATTAAAACAAATAGACGGATCATTAATTGATGAGGCATTCACTTTGTAACCTTTCATTTTTTAAATATTAAAAAGTAAAAATCCAAAACAATTTGTAGGTACCTATATGGTTATGGGGTGAGTAAAATTTACTAATGTACGACCGGTTTCAAAAACAATGTTTCCATCATCAGGTACAAAATATTACTTTATTTATATTATTATTATTATTCTGTAATGTTTTGTGCCTGATGATGGAAACATTGTTTTCGAAACCGGTCGTACATTAGTAAATTTTATTCGCCCCGTAACCATAAACAAATTGTTTTTGATTTTTAATTTTTAATATTTTAAATAAACAAATGTTTATTTTAATAACAATTTTACACATATATATCGACGACCGTCAATCTGAGCTAAAGTAAAAAAAACGCAACTAAGCTACACATATAGTGTAACTTCTTGTTGTTTTATCCCCAAAGGGTTTTGTATGCGTGGAACCTATTTGTTTTTAGGAAAAGGCATACAAATATTTGATACCCACCAGGGATGTCAGAAATAATTCCGCTTTTGCGGTGTTCACGCCAAACTCAAAAACATAGTACCGGCAAGGCTTACTCAGCCTTCACATGAAATGAGAACATGCGGGAGAAGGGGACATGTTCTCATTTCTTAAGCAGCCTAAAACAAACTTACAAACCTGTGTGCTTAGCAACCCGGCAGGATGATGTCATAATTTTCCCCAGCGTTCACTCTCCGCTCCAACTCTCTAAGCTACTAACACTACTAAGCTACACATATAGTGCAATCTTTGAAGGGCTCGCATGTTGTGAGTGGAACTTATTTATTTTTACAGGCCAGCATTACGACAAACACTTTAGTTGAAGTGGGGGATTCCCAGCTCCCAAGGGAGTTGGTACTCATTTCTTGTAAAGGCTGAGTAAGCCTTGCTGGTATTTTTATTTTCGGTTTGAAATAAACACTATCATCTAAGTTGCAAGGATATATTCATTTAAAGCTCTCAGATGTATGCCCACAAACAAACACGTGTAGTTTGCGCTTACAAATGCTGAATGTGTACTTACAAATAAAATCCAAACCTCAAATGAACATGAGCCCTACAACTTTTGCCGACCTTCCCTGACACAGGGGGGACATAGGCAAAGTGCACCATTTTTTACAGTATGGGTGGTCAGCCTCATACCAACCTATAAGTCAAGAAATCAAAACTAAAACTGGAAATCATTTCTGACACCCTCGGTGGGATTCGAACCCGAGCTCACGGCATGGAATACAAGCACCCTACCAACTGAGCTATCGACCTGACTGACTCCATTCCCAAAAAAAAACCCACATTGCGTCAGCTTTTATTTTTTAATTACTCAAAATGTGTTGACGCAAAAATTTTACTTATGTAAAAGCATCTTCAGGTCATTTTTTATGAAAGGTTTTTCCCAAAATAAAAAAAATATATTAATCAATAAACACATTTTATAGCGGCAATGGCTTCTGAAAATAAAACAATTACACGGAGTTGTAAACATAAAGATATCAGTACAGAGAGATGCGTAAGCTCACAGATAACAGGGCACAGAACTAGATTATCATCGGCAGAGTTTGGCAATTTGTATAAAAAGAAATGCAAATTGTAGGCAAGTCATCTTTTGTGGAATCTGACCATTAGCAAAGGTAGTCACTTGTCTTGTCTTGTATCCTGCCGCCTTTCCTCTAGGGGTGGCCAGTACCTCCACACAAGTGCCTCCACTTGACTCTGTCCTTGCATACTTCTTTCATCTCATCTAATTTCATCACTCTTTTCATGCATGCTCTTCTCTTGTTTCCACTCTGTAGATTCCATTCATTCGCAATCTCATTTATCTGATCAATCCATTGTTTCCTAGGTCTTCCCCTTCCACGCTTACCTGTTATACAGTCACAGTAATACAATACTCCACTAGCTTGTTATTTTAAAATACTCAGATCGTTACACATTTCAAAACATTTACAAATGTTTAATTTCACTATTGTAGACAAGAGTGCTTGCATTCCATGTTGAGAGAGGTCTGGTTTCAATCCCCACCGAGGGTGTCAGAAATGACATCCCGTTGAGGTGTTAATTTCAAACCCCAAATTAAATGTGGGCAAGGTTCACTCAGCCTTCACATGAAATGAAAAACAGCCCCCTTTGGAAGATGGGAAGCCCCCACTTCAATTGAATAGGCCGGCCCGCTTGCCTGTAAACTCGCCACATGCAATCCCTTCATGGATAATGCAGCAAGAGTTAACACTGTATGTGTAGCGTAGTTGCAGAAGAATGCAATTCACTAACTCATTTACCTGGCCAGAAACAGGCATTTACATCTTCAATTAATAATTCATTATTTTATATTTTTAATGAATTATTAATTAATAACTACCCGATGACATCTTTCAAAATTGTTGTCTAACGGGATTTGAACTTGCGCTTGTTTTATTAACACTAATTATACGCAAACGCCTTATCCGTTTGATATCTATAACCATGATATATATATAATCTAAATATATTTCTAATATAACTTTTGTAATGTGACTTTGTTGTTTCCAGAATCATCATGAAGTTCCTGATCTTGTCCTTCCTGGTGGCCTCCGCCGCTGCCTTCCCTGGCTGGGGCACCTTTGACCTCCGCCCCGCAGTTGCCCTCCCAGCTGAGATCCCCCAGATCATGCCGCTGCCGGCCGAGCCAGTCGAAGGCATCGCATCCCTGCCCGGAGAGGTCTGAACAATTCTTCCTTGTACTTCTTCTAAGCAACCGCTATGGAATACAGTCAAATTTAAGTTAGATTTACAGGCATTAGACATATTTGTAAAATGATTATAGACAAATATTTGTACGAACAATTAATGGAGAGTCTCAGTACTCTCGATGTTTCATTGTCGACATAGCCAATGTCTTCAGGGGACACTCTCTCTGTAAGACGACTGAGGATGAACTGAAGACGTTATCTACGTCGCCAACGAAACATAGTGAGTACTGAGTATTCACCACTAACAGCTCGTACAAATATCCGTCTATTGATTTATTTTAATAATAATTTTACAATTATGGAATTACTGATGCATGACTGTCGTAGACATAGGCGAAACATCCGGAAGCTCCAGCTCCCACAGACCACAGCAACAGATTCCGAAAAATATCTCTCCAGCATCATCAGCCAGCCGTGTAAGCCTAAAACTTTTATTCAAGGTCATAATTGTTACCATTTACATTTTCAGGTTCTGCCAGGAGTCATGCCCCTCCCAGCTGAGATCCACCCAGGAGTTATGCCCCTTCCCGTCGAAATCCACCCCGGAGTCAAGCCCCTGCCAGCTGAAATCAACCCAGAGATCATGCCCCTTCCAGTCGAGATCAACCCAGAAGTTATGCCCCTGCCAATTGTTGAAGAGCCAGAGACCAAGCTGCCCCTTGTTCAGATCATCGTGAACGTTGCCGATCCATCTCTGGTCGACATTGTTGGACCATCTGCCCCCATCGTCCCTCAGATTCCCGAAGATATTGTCGGAGTCCTGCCTAGCATCCCAGAAGACAAGCCTTCCTTCGGCACCTTCCCCCTGTTTGCCGAGCATAAGCCAAGCGGAGAGGCCGGCATCTTCCCTCTCTTCCCCGATCAGACCAGGCCTGAAATCGTTGATAACGTAGATCTGTTCTAAGTTAAATGTCTAAATAATTAATTACTATCAATTCTACAAACGCAAAACACTATTATCATGTAATATTTTTTTCTAAATTGAAATTATTTTTTGGAATCGCAATGCTAGTCTTTGTGAATGTATTATGAAATGTCAAAATTAAATTTTACAACATTAACTGAAAGCAAAAAGCCGTGTACTTCATTAATTAATAACCATTTTTAATCCAACTATGATCTTATGTGTCTAAGTGAACTAAAGCAACCAACTCCGAGCCATCCCTTCTTCCATATAATTTTGGTCAGTCCAATTTGTGTTTCAAGAATTTTCTCAAGAACGCCCTTTTTAAGAATGGAGAGTGATGGTCAGACATATTACCCCACAGTATCATAAGTTCATAGATGTCTCTGCTCTTCCATATGACTTGCATATCAAGTGTCGGGATTGGCATCAACATAGTCACGGGTAAGGCGTTGACACTCAAATTTACGTTATTGAAACAAGCACAAGTTCAAACCCCGCATGTGCCGTATCCTATCGACAATAACTTTAACCCTGAAATTGAGTGACTATTAATTAAGAATTCATTGAAATATAAAATAATGAATTATTAATATAAAATGTAAATACCTGTTTCTAAAAAATCATCAACACCCTGAAGAAGCAATTGTTGAACACGATATGGGCGAAATGTCCGGAAGCTCCAGCTCAGATAGACCAAAGTAACAGATCCCGGAACAACTCTACAGTATTCTTAATATTTATTTCACCCTGCAACTTCTTCTTAATCTTGTTCCTCCTTGCTGAGGGTTGTGACGCTGTGGAAGAAGCAACCACTCTTATCCAGTTCTCTCCAACCACTGAGGTGCCTGCTGCTGTCTCCACTTGATCAGTCCATCATGTGGGGATCTTCCTCTCTCTCTCTCCCCTCCAAGCCACCGATCACAACCAGTCAATCAAGGCTATCCTCATTACCACGGAAAACGTGCCCAAAGAACTGAAGAATACGGCATGCATGTACATATCGATGGTTAACCGGACAAATATTGTAAGTCCACGTTTTGATAAAATTTAGTTATGATACACATTTTGTAAAACGTGACATTGTCTTTGATCTTTTCACACGCAATGCAAACCGAGATATGATCAATTAAAAAATGCATATTAGACTCTTTTATTAGAAGTACATAACTTTCATGTTGAGTTTTCTCAAAACTATAAAAAGTGGACATACAATATTTGTCCAGTTAACCATCAATATACTCAAGCCATCCAAACGTAGCTCCCGACGAATTGACTTGTTGGTACGTTCATCGGGAGCTAAGTTTGCACCCTGCAACACTTTTATTAAAAAATAAAAGACATGTTTTTGCATAGTTACATGTTTATTAGTTGATGTAATAACAGCATAAACTAAATAAATCAAAGGATAATTCAAACAATACAAGTGTCCACATGAGATGTTGCCGCAATCAAAGCCAGATCTAGCCCGCAGCACTTCTGGACTAATCTAAAGTTGCATCAATCAAATGGAAAGAACGAGTAAAGGTGACGGAAAAATAGTGCAAGTATACAAGACTCCACCGTGCGACCACTTGAGAGAGTTCCTCCACGGTTGTTACATGTGTGCTACATACAAGAACCAAGAAACATTACAAATAACCAGTAACTGTTGAAAAAAGAACCATGAATACAAAGAACAGTTATTTATTTGATTTTAAATCCAAACAGGGTTATTCAAAACACATTTATCACATATCATGACAAAATTTCCATTGGCAAAATGTTCGCACGAAAGAATTTCCATGCGACAAAACGTTACATGGCAAAATGTCCACCGCTCAGAAATGATTGTTGGACATCTCGTCAGTGTACATTTTGTCGGTGAACATTGTGTCGTTGGACAGTCTGTCTATAGACATATCCATAGCTGATCAATGTATCATCCTTTTTTCACATGAAAAAATTAAATCAAGTGGTGGTTGTTGCGTGTGAATAACACAGAAAGGCATTTTTGACATTGATTGAATGGAAATTCAATTTTTATATTGTCGGAATAGAGCAAACACATCAAATTTTGCAGACAGAAGCTTTGCGGTGGCCTGGAACAATTTGCCCATCGGTGTTCGCGCGAACCAGCCTACCACCACCTTCAGAAAGGAACTGAAGACACTACTTTTCTCCAGAAGCCATGGCGCCCTTGAGATGGTCCTGGACCATTAAATGGCGCCACAGGAAAGAAATCATCCATCATCATCATCATCATCATCGGAGGATTTACGTAATGCTTTATACACACCACACAATAACAGATTAATCAGAACGGAAAATAAGTTTCATTGAACAGCATCACTTTCCATTTTGTCCCTTTTAAGATTGGCTTGACACTTTGAGAGCTCCATCAAACTGTCTGACAGATGCCAAAAAATAATTAGTAAAATGGAAAAAGATTGTCACGATAGAATTTCATTAATCCTTTATTGGAGTATGTCTCAAGACTCTCTGCTGCTGCTTATAAAAACTGTTTTAAGATTTTATTCTCAAGTGGGCACACAGCTTAAAACCATGGACAAAAACAGTACGCCATCAAAACAAGGATTTATAATGAAAACTTGCGGTGCTATTCACACACAGCTAAACCACGGCTTAACCGCGAACTAAAGTGAATTTTCCATACAAACAAAATGATGATCCGTAGATCAGGTATGGATCAAATGTTTTGTGAATAGAACTGTTTGTTTTTATTTCAATACCTTAAAGGTAAAACTGAATTCGTGGCATATGAAGCTCATCAGTTTCTAAGATAAATGCACCTTTTTTCCTAATTTATACGAGAGAAAACACTCCAACAAAAGTATGAAAATTCTGTAGTTTAGAAGTTCTTCACGAGCACTTCCTTATAATAAGTTCACTTACAATGACAAGTTACTCCCAATAAAATGTTTTATCCATGATTTCTCTAATCATTGAATCAGCACTTATTCAGTTTTACCTTTAAGGCGCCGATTTAATATGGTTTTACATTAGTTTATTGAAATTTTAAATTTGTTGCCAAAAATAAATGAAAAACCTGAAGTACTCTCAAATTATACATCTAAAATTGATAGAAGTCAGTTTTTCAACAATGTGCGTACAATTTTTATCCATGGTCGTAACTAATACCTAATAAAAAATATAATATAATGAGATATTGAATATAATAATCATATGTATAGGTACAGAAAGCTGGAACACACTAGGTGTCCCGTGTAAAGCTAAACGAGTCATCTTTGTACCGCCTCCACGAGTCCAAACATCCTACGTAATGTTTCCACTTACTCCGTATGTATTTGTTGTAAAAAATTACATTTACACTCTTAGGTATATTTATACAGCGTACTATAATATATAGCCCCACACTTATAAACTGAGGGCGAATCTAGAAATGTGGAAGTTTATTTAAATTCATTCTGAGTTTGTAAGTGAGGAGCTTAGACGGCAGACGTATCTATATTGTAGCTGTCATGTAAAATCTAGTTGTATCAAAGTTACATAGAACCAAAGTTGTTTCAATATTTATTTAGGTCGTATGATAGAGTGCTTGCGTTTAATAAAAGAGGGCTAGGGTTTAATCCTGCCAGTGGTTATATCGTTTACCCAGTTCCACACTGTAATATTTAAAAATACACTGTTTTGAGATATGGCCTGTTAATGTTTCATCTGATTTTCAATACAATGTTAAATTATGAATATATGCATCTTTTATGTTTTTTTAGACTTGGATTTATCATTAGAAGGAAAGAGGTTGAAGACCCACCTGTTCGCGCGCTCATATGAGCAAGCGCCTTTGGGATGACCAAGAGTCATGAAAAGGCGCTATAAAAATACTGTATTATTATTATTATTATTATTACACATTTATTTCTGTGTTTTATACAAAACTATTTCGAGATATTGCAATGTGGAATTAAAAATAAAGTTAGATGTATAAAATTCCATAGTGAAATAATCCAGTGTATGACGAAAATAACAACGATATCGACTTGTTTGAGTGTGGAATTGAAAAAACAGAGCTTCTTTTATAATATGGCAGGTAAAACTCAAAATTGTGAATTTCGGACTTATTACAGTGTGGAACTGGGCAATCGATATATGGGCTAGAGCAGGCCTGTCCAATATACGGCCCGCGACCACATCAATAGATATTGCGCAATAAGTTCAATCATTTAAATAATCATCCATCATTAGGTACTTAGTTCAATCATCTATCTATCGACTATGAGAGTAGTTGGCAAAGTGTGGCTCGGATGCGATAATTTTCATTGAAAAGAAAGTGGGTAAGAAAACAATGACATCTTATTTTGATGGAGTGATGTTTTCCGGGATCTGTTGCCGTGGTCTATGGGAGCTGGAGCTTCCGAAAGTTTCACCCATTTCTATGATGGGCTTCTTCAGCGTGTGTATGATGATCTTGATGAGAACTGTGATGCCATCAAGATCATCTTCATCATCATACTTCACGCTGAAGAAGCCCATTGTAGACTAAATCTGGCCCTCCACAGTATTATGTTGGACACCCTGGGCTAGAGACTATCAGAGCTATTCTTAGACATTATGGTCGTCCATTTTAGTGTTTGTTTGTTTGTAGAACTGGATGTAATTAATTGCTTGTATTCCTTGACCTATAGGTTGGTATGAGGCTGACCACCCATACTGTAAAAAATGGTTCACTTTGCCAATGTCACCCCTGTTTCAGGGAAGGTCGGCAAGAGTTGCTGGGCTTAGGTTCATTTGAGATTTGGTTTTTATATTGTAGGTCCACATGCGGGATGTGAGTGTGAAATTATGCGTGTCTGCTTGTGGGAATGCATTTAATATGAATCTCAAATGATACATATCTTGCAACTTAGATTAGTTTTTATTGAGCAAGTAGCAGCACATACATTGCCTGATTTACACATTTTGAAACAACCGGATCTATGTAACTGACGGTAGCAGGACAGCGACAATATATTTAACATTATTTCTTATTAATATTACATTTTAGCTTAAATAATGAAAAATATACAATCTTGCTTGGTTCATAATATGTAATTAAACGCTACAGCGGATTTAAGATCGTAACACGAGTAGGCACCTTCTTTATTCCAAATTATCAAGCTTTTGTAAATTTTTAAATTGTTTCATTTCTTCACATATATTTTCAGAATTCAATCTATAAAAATAAACTAGATGAAAACTTCAATTTTACAATTGAAATATGATTTGAATTGCTCGATAACTGTCTTGAAATAAAAAAATATATTTACCTACCATTCAATATATTTATTCAACAGCCAACAAAATTGTGGATTTTAATTTTCAAAAAAGGAATAAACAAAAAATATACATATATATTTGCCTTTGCATCTTGGAATTATTTTCAACGAGGTCCGCACGAGAATGGGCACAGATAAAATTGTGTCGTCACCCAGCCGGGTTGCTTGGTTGCTAAAGACGGCACCCCAATACAAGACGTTTGTTTGCCAAGAAATGAGTTACAAATTCAAAAATGTTTCAACCTCCTTTTTTATGTACTGAAATGGAGCATCTAGTTTATTTTTATAAATCAAATTTTTTATTATCTACACGCTTTATTTAAATGTAAAACTAATCATATATATTTTTTAGAATATCAATAGAAATTTACCATAGATAGTTTAATCAAAATATTGAGCTATTTTATTTTACAATTTCTTTACGACTAATGCAATTTTATCATATCCAATAATATCAACATTAGATGGAGACCCAAAAAAAGGTTGTACATCATTGCTTTTATGCCAACTAATATGATTTACTTTGGTTTTTACTACAAGTCAAAAATTATCCATTTTGACAACCATCTTTAAATGGCTTGCCCTTACTTTAAATTGAACCGCCATTTTCCTATTTTGAATACGGAACAGAATTGCCACATGAGAAAATATTTCCTTTATTTGAAAAAATAATTTCCATACCTGCCAGTCATACTGAATACCTAACTATAATATTTCACCACTGGAAGCAATAATAAAAATACATTTTGATCAATATATCTCTATACTTACGGCTATAATAAACGTAATTATATATTTTTATGACTTTTACAATAACTTTATACATTTCTTTATGACTAATAATTAAAGATACAATCTTAATCATAAAATATATTATTATTTGCGTAATAGGACTTTATTACAGGCGTGCTCTTAGCTGTTCCAAACACACTCGGGGGAAGAATAGACAATAAACTTATACACTACGTAATTTTGATCGTAAATAGTTGGATAATTAACCTAAAAAGTAAACATTTCAAAATTTATAAAGTAATTGAGCAAAATGATAACCAAATAGTTTCAGGCATTATAAGCAAATGTCCTCAGAGATAATAACAATTAATTTGTAAAACAGATTAACATATATACCCAATAGTTGTCTGTGCTTGGGTTACCGTAGCATGATCCCTGACAGTTCACAATTTTTTCTCCAACATAACCAACTTCAGAAATGTTAGTTATTTTATTTTATTTCAAATATTAGAACAGTTTTTATTGTTGATTGGAAAAGTTTATCTAAGATAATTTTTGAGAAAATGTCAGAAATCCGAAACAAAAATCACGGAGAAAAGATTTAAAGAAGAAAATACTAAAATGTCATTTTCTGTGTATCTATATATTCTTTCATTTTCAGTAACAATGCTAAATAGAAGCCTTTGATTAAACAAGACTCATCTATATAATCTAAGTTGCAAAGATGTATTAACATTTAAAATTCATATTAAATGCATGCCCACAAACAGCCAAGTGTACTAGCTGTGTACTTACAAATTAAGATCCAAACCTCAAATGAACATAAACCCTGCAACTTTTGCCGATCTTCCCTGAAACAGGGGTGGCATTGGCAAAGTGAAAAATTTTACAGGACGGGTGGTCAGTTTCATTTATTGATATAAATCCTTTAATTTTACTTATGAAAATGAAAGCCGTATTTTGCAAACTGATTAAAATCATATTTTATATAACGGCGAATGACAAAAGTACCTCTGCTGCATTGTGACATTGTATAAAAATATATAATACTTCAGATATACATTATTATGTAGCCGCGCACTGAAAATAATGTAATACATACAATTCTGCTTTGTTCAGTACAAAAATACATATAATCTTATCATTTAAATTACCTCGACAATTCCAGAATAATCCACACGCACGAAATGACCATTCCAAACCATCGCAAGCATCTTATGAAGCAATAGAGTCTGCACATTTACAATATCTCCCTCGACTATGTGACATCATATAATCTCTATAATCTAGATGCCATTGGGTAATTGCTAATTAACAATTTATTAAAAATATTACATAATGAATTATTTATTGATGTTTCTGGCTAGGAAAAATCGGTTGCTGAATTGCATTCCCCTTCATAAATCTATTTAAAAATAAAAGATATACAAGATGGCTACGTTAGTTCAGATTTTTGGCCTAATTCCCTATAAGCCATGTAGATCTGTAGGTATAAGTATTGGAACTCTCTGGCCTACATTTCTTCCCTACTTTAAATGCCCAGGCTACACTGAAAATCTCCAAGACTATTATGTATATTAAACTCATCCGATATTAAATTCTCACTTTGACAACTGAGATTTTTTTTAAAGATTAAAATGAACACATTTTCAAAAAGCTAACTGACTCAATACATACAACGTTATACGCTGTACTGTACTGTGTTATACGCTTACGCTGTACAAGGGTTTAAACTACATTTTCTACTTCCTTACGCCCCAGAGTTTAGTCAGGTTTATAGTGTTTGATTAATCTCTTTTGCGAATGTGTAAATTCAATCATTTGGATTTGTTTATCAACTCTTCCAAAAACTATCTCTAAAAGATACAATAGCTTACACAGAGGACAGCCATATATTACCGTTCAACTGATTTATAAACTAACTAAACTATAGACTTATACAAAGCATGCAGTCAAAGGTGAATAAAAAAGTATACGGCCTTGTTAAACTAGGCAAAACTTTGATGGAACAATATTTGCTTTGACGCTGCACGTTTTTTTTATGTCAATAGTAAAAATAAGAGTTTTAGGTTTACACGGCCGGCTGATGATCCTGGAGTGATGTTTTCCTGGATCTGTTGCTGTGGTCTGTGGGAGCTGGAGCTTCCGGACGTTTCGCCCATCCATCTTGCCATCCAACCATCTTGCTTCTACAGTATGTGTTTAACACATACTGTAGAAGCAAGATGGTTTGCTGATATACCCCATAGTTTCACATGCGAAAAAACACAGATGTCGCTGCTAAACCAACAAACTCGTGTTCAAAGTATTTTTAGTTTGCACATATAAACCCTGAGTGTACACACACTTGCATCACAGTTCTCATCAAGATCCTCTTCATCATCATACTTCACGCTGAAGAAGCCCATCGCAGAAATGGGTGAAACGTCCAGAAGCTCCAGCTCCCACAGACCAAGGCAACAGATCCCGGAAAACATCACTCCAGCATCAACAGTAAAAATGTTACTGAAAAATTCATTGAATGCGTTAAAAAAAACGTTATAAAAATGTTTCCACAAAGACAAGATTTTGCTAGATAATACGTAAAGCAGCAACTACTCATCTTCATCCGAGTCGCTGGACATCGAGACCAGTGGCATAGACTGAATAACGTCCAAGCCGTTCAAACACAATGTCCGCGATGTTACGCCGTTTAAGCCTTGCCGCCTGTTATAAAGGCTTCTTGCTTGACGAAGCCCTTAGCATCACCGCCAACTGCATATGTTTCACAGTGCTGTGAACTATAAAAATCCCTGATTGTTGGGAATCCATTTATTATGTACTATGGATGGAAATGTAATTTGTCGTGTATGTTCCTTGATTTATAGGTTGGTATGCGGCCGACCACCCATGCTGTAAAAATGGTTCACTTTGCCAATGGCACCCCTGTTTCAGGGAAAGATGGCCAGAGTTGCAGGGTGTATGTCCATTTGAGATTTGGTTTTAATGTTGTAGGTTCACATGAGGCATGTGCAAGCGCGAACTTGTACGTGTCTGGTTGTGGGAATGCATATTATGTGAATCTTTAATGTTACATCTATTTGCAACTTAGAT
Organism: Agapetus fuscipes; assembly: GCA_951799405.1. Classification (NCBI taxonomy): domain Eukaryota; kingdom Metazoa; phylum Arthropoda; class Insecta; order Trichoptera; family Glossosomatidae; genus Agapetus; species Agapetus fuscipes. Next base: position 16,406,646 of record OX637348.1, read on the forward strand.
TAGATCAAACTAGAGGATTTACAAGATGACGCCGATGTTACAATTATTACCACGTTCATTGTGATCCGTGTACCACAGTAGCTTAGCTTGCAATAGCAATGCAACTTAGATTAGATTAGATTAGATGACGTCACATAGACGAGGGATATTTTGAATATTCAGAGTCTATTCCATATTCAAAACTTCACACCTAGTTTAAGCGCAGAGCCATTACCGAGTAAAGTAAACAATATAAGTTTGTTGCTAAGAGCGCAGCATGTTGGTATCCCTGTACTTGAGGTACAGAGTTAGCATGTGTGTGTGTGATGTTGATGATTATGTGTGTGTGTGAGGCTGGGTGCTCCTGGGGGGCCTGTGGGGGCCTCAGGCTATTGCCTTGGCTTCAGGGACAAACGCCTCCCAGTACTTTATGAGCTGCAACAAGAAAAACAAACAATAAGTTAAAAATTCCCGCCTACATAAAGTCAGCCCTTCTGCCCTGTTTCTCTATGTTTCTTACTCTCCGGCGCTAGGTCAAAAGTCAGTAGTGTATGGAGATATATGAAAGCTTTCACACAGTTTAAAGATTTTAAATTATGATTACGGTCGTTAGACATTTTATAGAATGAAAAAAACGGATTTTACTGACCGTGAAAAAGAGAAGAACGATTTTCTCTACGTTTCGTCAGAGTCATATCTGACGCCCTAAGGAGACGTGTGTCTTCTACAAAGAAGAACCAAGAACTGTTGAATTATTGTTGTTTGATCGAGGCCGACTTCTATGATCCACCCTTTCATTAATCGGACGATTTCACAAGAAGACATAATATCGTCCTTCTGTACAACTGGAGCTATTGCGACATCTATGGATGCATCACCGAAGGTTAATAAAAGTACCTACAACCTTCAGCCTCGATCAAACAACAATAATTCAACAGTTCGTGGTTCTTCTTTGTAGAAGACACACGTCTCCTGAGGACGTTGGATATGACTCCGACGAAACGTAGAGAAAAACGTTCTTCTCTTTTGCACGGTCAGTTAAATCCGTTTTTTTTCATTCTATAAAATTCACAGTTTGTCCAGTAATCCATAGACAATCCGAGCAAAGTTACACTATATGTGTAGTGTTTTAAGAGGTTGGTGTACCTGTGCCTGGTGCGCCATGTGGTCCTCCAGGTACCTGACGATGGTGCTTTTGAACTCCCTGACGCGCGCCACCTCAAACAGCTCCATCTCCTTCTTGATCATGCTGGAGATGTTGTTGAACTCCTGCTGGCCGCGCTCCACCTTGGCTTCCCACTGGAACACAACACACAACAACTTCATCACCAGGTCTTTGAGAACTTTTGGCACTTCTCTCTCCAAAGCAGACAGACTAAGCATTACAGTATTAAATAAGTAAATATTAGGATGATAGTTTGTGTGTATCACACCTCTAGAGCCCTCTGTGAGCTTGGTCGCTGCTGTTGAAAACACTAATTACACAAGAAAGACCCAGTTGTTGTAAAGATGGATGGACCTTTGGCAACTGGTCTTTGTGAAGATATATGAATTTTTCAACCCAGCGAAGAGCAAATTTTTAGTTTTAATTTTATCTCTTTGGGAATGAAACCCCCGGCCTTTGAATTAGTAGCATTAACCACTAGACTATGTACTGGTGGCTCCTTTTGACAACTTGCATTCTTTTGGATAGAAATGAATTAGTTAACTTTTTTATTGACACCATATCATGGCATGGACACTCCAAGGGCGACCCAAAAGATTCCTTGAACAGATCGGTTTTGAGACCTCTCTTGAAGTTTTTTTAAGGGATCCTGTGCGAGAGACTCCCTAGATTTAAGAGACTCTAGGGGTCTATGACACTTGTAGTGCCGCAGAGGTGTTGGTAATGTGGCAGTTGATGTCCTGACCCTTTGCTGCAGGGGTGTTAGCTGGGTAGTGTTGTGGCGTGTGTTGCATGGTATTGACTTTGTTTTGAGACACTGAAAGGAAGTGGCGATTGATACTGGTTTTGAATAAGGCAAGGTTAAATTGGGGTGGAAACACAGATACCGGTAACTTGGTCCTGGAAAAGGAATGGGTCGTGAAAATACCAAGTTCTCCTAGTTTTGATCTAGACTGCAAAGGAATGGATGTGAGCCGTTCTATGAGTTGCTCTTGTTGTGACGAGAGGAGGAGGTGAGTGACGATCTCATGAACCACATGTGGCAGTCCCCTGCCCCGGGAGCAGCTACTGCAGAAGCACGCAACTTAAACATGAGCTCACCTCTATAATCTCAGCAGCCGCCTGCTCCATCTTGTCGCTGCGCCCCGCCAGCTCGGCCTTGGCTTTGTTCTCTCTCCTGCGAGTCAGCTGCATCTGAGCGTGCTGCCAGTTCTGGAAAACCTAAAACACAAATAACACTCCTTCACATGTTGAGGAAGTTCATAAGGCATGTCAAAGTGACAATGCATTAAATGAAGATTTTTAAATTTACCAAAATATCTTTAGCGACAATATCTCACATGATTTGCAATAAAACAATCACAAACATTCGCTCTCCTTGACAGTTGTTTATTTTGTTTGCCTTATACCAGTGCTAAAACATTGTTTTCCCTACAATTCCTAATTAATTTAGGTAAGCTATTTTTGGATTTCTCTGTGAGTGCTGGGCACACAACAATGGGAGGGTGCGCGTAAAATGCATTTGTATTGGTAACAATGTAAATAGCTTGCTTAAATTCTGCCGCTAGGTGTGCTAACTAAGTTGGGCTACTGATCCCGTCCTTGGTTAAAAGCCTCAAAGCCAGGAAAATTGTGTTCGTTCAACACATCTGTAGTCCCCTTCTTTCTTTTCTTTCCCTTCCCCACAAGCTGTTCATTTCTTTAATGGAATCTTAACATTACAAATTTCTCTCCGTAGAGTGACATCACAGGCCTATGTGACTAGGGACTTTAGCAAACAAAAAACATTTTTTATTTGCTATCTGGTTGGCAACCCAGGTAGGTGGCATCACAATTTTTATTCCCTCCATAATTGTTGAAAAATTGATTCAATTCACATAAAAAAAAGGGAAAGAAATTTTTAAAAACTTGTACAACGTTCAGATAAAAATATGTCTTCTTCTTCATCGTCTTTTTATAAATCCGTAATATTTTTGTGTCGCTATTTTCATCTCTTGTGAGCTGGACTGCCCATCTCTTCCCTGGTCTTCCTGGGAGTCAAAAATCTAATGTAGATAAATGTGAAAGTGGTGAAAGGAAGGCAAACCTTGACTCTCTCGTGGAAGACTTCCTTGATGGCGCCCAGCAGGCCGATGTAGTCCTTGAGCAGCTCACACAGGATGTAGAAGTCGGTGTTGGACTGCTCGTTGTGCAGATTCTCCACCTGCACATCACATTACAGCTGTATTGTTTTACTAAGAAATCACATTGGATTATCATCTCCATATTCTTTGCCCTGACTATAATGTGTATGATGTGTATACATATGATTATTTCTGATTTAAAAATGTAATTAGTTGTATATGTTCCTTGACTTATAGGTTGGTATGTGGCTGACCACCCATGCTGTAGAAAATGGTTCACTTTTGCAATGTCACCCCGGTTTCAGGAAAGGTCGGCAAGAGTTGCAGGGTGTATGTTCATTTGAGATTCGGGTTTTTATATTGAAAGTCCACCTGCAGCATGTTTAAGCTCGAACTTATACGTGTCTACTTGTGAAAATGCATATAAAGTGAATCCTTAATGTCACATATATTTGCAACTTAGATTAGATTAGATACATACAGACATTATTTATAAGAAAAGTTGTATGTCTACCTTCTCCTGCACGTCAGCCAGCTGAGACAGCGCCCTGGCTATTGCGGCGTGCTCCTCCGCCGTGGACAGGGCAGCCAGGGAACGCGCGGCGCCCCCGGCCAGCAGGGCCAGCTCCCTCCTGCCTCCCGCCAGAGCCTCCGCGGCCGAGTGCAGGCGGCGCAGCGCCCGCTCCAGGGTCTCCACCATCTCGCAGCGCTCCTCAAACCACTGCAACACAACACACACAGTCAGTAGCGGCTCTGACTAGCAGCTGGGAGAGGGAATGCCCTTGAAAGGTAGTCTGCTCACCTGACCATGCATTCTACACGAGAAAAGTATGGAGTGATCAGATTGAGGAGACTGTGAAAGAATGGGGTATACAAAGTGGGTGTAAAAGAAGAAATGCAAAACGCAAATAATCGCAACTAAGCTACACGTATAGTGTAACTTCTTGCCGCGTTATCCCCAAAGGGTTTTGCATGTGGGGAGTGGGAATTATTTACTTTTACATGTAGGGGGCAGGCCTTTCGCCAACCACTTTAGTTGAAGAGCGGGTTTCGTGGCTCCCGAAGGGGCTGATACTCATTTCTTGTGAAGGCTGAGTAAGCCTTGTAGGTATTTTATTTTGGGGTTTGAAATAAACACCGAAACGGAAAATCATTTCTGACATCCTTGGTGGGATTTGAACCCGGGCTCACAGCATGGAATGCAAGCACTCTACCAACTGAGCTATTTACTGTAAGGCTGGATATGGACCTACGGTGACTGGTCTAAAGGAAAAGGCAGATTATTTATAACCCAGAGAAGAGCCTATTTGCAACAATTTTTTTTTTTGTTCTCAGCCAGGAATCCAACTGTACCTTCTAATCACGAGCCCGAAGTTCTAACCAAGTTAACAAAGTCAAGCTTAAAACATTGTATCAGTAATGAAATCAAGAAGACTTCAGTGGACCAGACACGCAGCAGCACGTGGAGAGGACTCCAGGATTATCAGAATTGTCTTGGATGGTGCCCCCTCAGGTGTTAGACCACTCAAACGTCTCAAGATGCAATAATTTTTATTTTTTACATGATAAAAGAGCACCATTTTAGTGTGTGTCACACCTCAAGGGCCCTCGCAATCACAAATGCAATATTTATAAAGGTGCTGTTTCAATGCTCCCTTAAAAATGCCAACAGATATTGAAACCCTCACTCCAGGTGGCAGTCCGTTCCATTTCGTCAGTCGGGCAATCCGGAAAGTCAAAAAATGTTGAGACTGACGCGGAATTCCTGGGAGTAAGGATACCATGGAGGGAAGTGGCACAAGACTGAGAGTCCTGTAGGATTGCGGTGCGGGAGGACCTGAGACTTCATGGCTAGTGAGCCAGATAAATATGAAATACTGATTAGTACCTTAGCTCCATCAACAATATAAAATGGAATAAATAAATCACTTTTGTGTTTTTTCGGGTTTAACCATGTTCCATTTGCAGCTCCCACATCTGCAGACGTTTTGCTTTCACGAGCAGAATGCATCTCCAGGGCGAGTTTACAAAGCGCCGTGGTGGTTTTCGTTGTCTTCGCGGACGCGCGTTGGTGTTAACTGATGGGGAATACGATGGGTTGTTCTCATCTTCCTTCGCTCTGGACCCTGCGCACCCCTACTTGCGCACGCGTCTGCGCACACACTCGCGCCGACCCCCGCGTCACCACCCCCACCCTCCGTCACACCTACCCCCCCCCCCCCCGAGCGAAGGAAGATGAGAACAACGCATCGCATTCCCCATCAGTTTACACCAACGCGTGTCCGCAAAGACAACGAAAACCGCCACAGCGCTTTGAAAACTCGCCCTGAAGATGCTTTCTGCTCGTGAAAGCGAAACGTCGGCAGATGTGGGAGCTGCAAGTAGAACATGGTCAAACCTGAAAGAACACAAAAGTGATTTATTTATTATTAACACCGGCCGTGAAAGTGAAAGTGAAAGTTTTAAACTTTATTTAATATAAAATGTTTTCTAAGTACATATCAAATACAAAGAATATATGAATACCTTATGCTTGATAACACAATACATTATTTGTCATTATGTAACAAACACAGCTAAAATAGCAAACAATAATATCAAAGCAAACCATAAACAATACAAAATGATTCAATAATCAACTTTTGATTTCAAAACGTACGGCACACACCTACACTACTAGGCTTTCTCACATTATCATTACCAACCAAGTATAAAACTCAAACGCTAATACTCATCATTAACATTTACAGAAATTAAAACACTCACCAGAGGCGCTGCTTTAATTCACATACATTTCTGATGAAATTCTAAAGCCAAGTTTAAAACTTACAGTTTCATATTTGCGAGTACAAGTACAAACCATGCATTGCAATGGATTCACTACGTTTAGATGCGCAGGACGTGCGCACAAATGTACAAGTCAATACAAACTATGATAGAGTCAACAATGCTACTCGTACGTGGTTACAGATTTGTGTACAGGGCAGGCAGAGAGCGGCTTACCTTGCCTTCCTTCTGAACGCGGAAAAAATAAAATACAACATAAATAAAAATATATAAAGTTTTAGCTGTGTTTTATATTTTCAAAAAACTTAAGTCTATTTTTGTACAAAAAAGAATAATGCACAATCTCACTAACAACTTCCGTATTTCAAGAGATTCTTAGCATATGTGACGTAGCATTCAGGACAATTCAGATAGTCAAAAATCAAGTTATTTGTAGAATTACTGTATTGTAATGGTTAAAATTTTATGTTCCACGGATAGGAGATATGTTTTGTATCTTTAGAGATAATTAACTTAATTCAACAGACTGAGGACGTGCCAAAGAGCCATTGAAAGGAGGATGCTGGGAATCAGCCTCAGAGAAGGGTTCCAAACCGGGAGATCCATAGACGCACTGGTGTCACTGATGCCATACAGGCCTGCTTAAAGTGGCGCTGGGCTGGTCATGTTGCAAGGCAAGATCATGACAGGTGGCCGTAAAGGATTGTCCCGTGGCGGCCCAGGATGTCCAAGCGGGGAGCGGGGAGTCCCTAACTGAGGTGGTTGGATGACATCAAGGGAACTGCAGACAGAGGATGGAACACAGCAGCCGATAGAGGAATGGAGAGGATTGGAGGAGGCCTATGTCCAGGAGTGGACTGAGAAAGGCTGAGGAAGAAGAATAAGAAAAGGTTGATATTATGTCAAAATCATGAGTAGGGTAGCTGGATAACGGCTAAAAATCGTTGGCACATTAGATAGAGTCCGCATTTCAAAAGGAGTTATGTTTCACGTTTTACGATTTCTTGTGATCATAGTTTGAAGAGGGAACATTTGAAGGGACCATATAGACCACATGAACGAAGGAAGGATAGCCCGAGTCGTGGCACATGAGATACCGGACGGCCAGCGTCTACGGAAGAACGGCTGGTCTTCTGCATCACAGGAAGGAGTTCCACAATAAACAGATCATGGATCTATAACAAGAGGAAGAAGAAGATTATTTGTAGACTTTGGAGTCACTTACGGAGTCGCTCTCGTCCATCTTGTAGGTGATCTTGTTGACAGTCTCGCCCACTTTGTTGAAGAGTCGCAGCACTCCGGCGCCGCTCAGCGCTGAGGTGTTGGTGGCCTTGGGGAGATCTATGTCTGAAATGGTTACAATATGACTCATCATCTGTTAGATCTGATTAGGGGCCGTCCATAAATTACGTCATCGATTTTGGCCGATTTTCGACCCCCCTCCCTTACAATCATCCTATAGTCATTATCTAAAGACCTCCCCCCCCCCCCCCCTCTTGCTGTAATAATGGATGAGCTTAATAATTAATAATGTTATATTACTTACATAATATTTTGTAGAAATTGGTATTTACAAGAACGACGTCACTTTTGGTACTCTTACATCATTTGCCATCATCCGCAGACCAGACTCCCCCCCCCTTAATGCGAATGACGTAATATATGGACAGCCCCTTATCATCAAGAGTACATAATATCGTGTGTTTTAGGGTTTGGTGGTTCACACCCTGAAAGTCCACTTTACAATGAGGACTCGGTGGAAATTTGAGCGTATTTTTTTTTAATTATCGGATTAACACTTATTACATTTTTTTTTTTTTTTTTTTTAAAACATTTATTAATATAATATACATATTTTTATTTAATGACTACTTCAGCCAAACTGCATAGCAGTTTGTTGGCCGATTGTATTTTTTGTTTTTAATTAAATTAAGTAATATTTTAATTAAATTAAATTAAGGGCATATTGAGAGCAAGTACTTTTTTAGTTCCTTTTTAAACATGTGTTTGGAGGTTGATCGTTCCACTACGGTCGTTGGAATCTCATTGGTGAGTGTAGGGGTAAGGTACTCCCTCGTCCTGGTGCCGTAATAGTTGGTGACGCGTGGAACAATCAGCCTCGGTACAAGGGCTCCCCTAGTGGGGTACCTGTACTGCACCTGACATTTGTACTCACTGCTCTCATACTGCTCTAACAACACAAGGTATTTTACTTTTAAATCTACAGGCAAAACATGAACAATTTTAAATATATGTTCGTAATTATCTCTTATGCTATGTTTTACATTTTTATCAATTAACAGTTTTAATGTCCTTATTTGTATCAGCTTGATTTTATTAACATGAGTAATGAAAGTGAGACCATAAGCACTAAGTCCATATAGGACAATAGATTCGGTAAGAGCAAAATAAAGCATATACAGTATGCCCCTGCTTACAATGAACTTCAGATTATACAATTTACACATAACTGATCTTAGTCTTGCACAAACATTGTCTATAATAATAATAATAATAATAATAATAAACTTTATTGTACACCACAAATAAATTACATTAAAATTATAAACAAAAGAGACATATGTACAATGGGCGGTCTTATCGCACATGGCGATATCTTACAGACAACCTTAGGATGGACAAGATCTGCAAGCACAATGGTATGGGTAGTCCGTGGTATAACAATAATTATGGTAAAAAAATACTGTATAAATACATATATATATATATATATTAATAATATATCAACATATACATATAGATACACACATAAAAATAAATACATAAATACATACACACACACATACATACATACATATATACATATAACTTAGCCATTACACTGATAGTAAGTGTTCCTTTAAAAGTTTCTTAAATATTGCCAGGGATTGTGCACATCTTATAGTTAATGGCAAGGCATTCCATAAACGAGTGGCATGAACTGTAAACGATTTTCCAAGGAAATTTGTGGAATGCGTTGGTATTTTCAATGTTAAAGTTTCTGATGACCGTAGGGATCTTGAATGTGTGTCATGGAGGAACTCAAAACGTTCTTTAAGATAGCGAGGCATAGAAGGATTGTACAGAATATTGTATAGAAGGTGAAGAATATGTGTATTCCGACGGAGACGTATAGGAAGCCATTTAAGCTTAGTACGAAACTCTGAAACATGATCATATTTGCGTAGACCAAATATAAATCTTATACAAAGATTTTGAAGTCGTTCAAGTTTATCAAGTTGGTCCTCGGTGAGATCAAGATAGCTGGCATCGGCGTAATCGACAATCGGAAGAAGGAGAGATTGTGCAAGCGCAGTTTTAGTGGAAATTGGCAGGAGATTGCGTAATCGTCTCAAAGACCCTACAGATGCAAAGACTTTGCGACTGACTTCCTGTACTTGAGGTACCCAGGACAAGGTTTTATCAATATATATCCCCAGGTTCTTTACTTTATCACCAATTGGAATGGTTGTGCCATCAAAAAGAATTGGGGGCAACTGCGCCCAGTCAATCTTCGAGATCATCCTAGGGCCGCCAACAGCAATAACCTGGGTTTTCAGAGGATTGACCTTAAGTCCGTACGCCTTGCTCCAATTATGTATTTCATCTAAATCAGTATTGATGACTTTGATAGCTTCTGCCAACTTATCTGGCGTAGCTTGAAAATAGATTTGGAGATCATCTGCATAAAGGTGGTAAGAAGAAATAAGTCGATTTGAAATTGTATTAATAAATACAGCAAAAAGTAAGGGAGATAAAACGCCACCCTGAGGCACGCCAGCAACCGTACTGCACCACGAGGAAAAGGTTTCATCAATATGAATCCGTTGTCGACGGCCAAACAGGTACGAATGAAACCAACCAATTGTCATTGGAGATATGTTAAGAGAGTGAAGTATTCCCAGGAGGATGTCAAAATCAACTGTATTAAAAGCGTTGCTGAAATCAAGTAAAGAAAGTAAAGTTATATTTCCACCCTGCATGGCTGACCTGATGTCGTCCGTAATATTGATCAGGGCTGTGACGGTACTGTGTCCAGGGCGAAAACCGGATTGAAAGGGGTTAAGAAGACTGTTTCTACAAAGGAAGGAGTTGAATTGGTCACAGGTAAGACGTTCAAGGACTTTGGAAAGGAATGGTAATATTGAAATAGGGCGATATTCCGTGAAGGTCGTGGGATTTGGCTTTTTTGGTAAAGGAATAATATAGGCTTCTTTCCAAGCAGTTGGAAAATGACCCATGGAAACAGAGGAGTTCAGGATGTGACAGATGACTGGTAAGATTTCGTCGAGGATGGGAAGGATCATATTACGGCTGACGCAGTCGCTACCAACTGCGTTTGACGTGATATTCATAATACACTTCTTAACATCAGAAGCGTCAAAAAGGCTAAAGACAAATTGTGAGTAACTAGGAGTTGGTAGAGATAAAAGATAATTTAAAGTATTTGCTTTTTCAGTCCTGTCACAGTTAGATGAAGAAGAAAAGTGTTGGTTAAGAAGATCAATGTTCAGATCATTTGAAATAGTATCTTGACGCACTTTGCCAACCCCCAATGTTCTAAGGAATTTCCAAACCTTTGTAGAATCACCGTTTACCACAGGTTATGGATATGTTGGCGTTGTGCATTTCTACACACCTTATTGCGGAGATTCCGGATAGCTACGTAGTTATCCCAGTTTGTATCTGTTGGACGACACTTGTACTTAGTTTTAGTTTTTGACGTTTTGAACATTAATTCTTTTATTTCCTCTGTTATCCAGGGTGCCGGAAGATGTTTTATTTTAATTTTGCGTATTGGAGCATGTACGTCATATAATTGAACAAGATTTGAGGTAAAAAGGTTGACTTTGTCATCAACTGATTCCGAGGAGAACAATGGACCCCAGTCAATGCTGCCGGCATCTCCACGAAGATTCTCAAGGTTCATTCCACCAAAATTACGTTGCAGAAGTATTTTCGACTTGGCCTTAGGAGGACGTATTTTGTATGAAAGATAAATTAAATCATGATATGAAAACTCGTCTGCAGAACATTGACCGTGTTTAGCAACGTGTTCACAAGAGGAAACAAGTCTATATGGAGGTTCCACGTCAGATGGTGATCAATAGTGATATTTGGGACTGTGATCTTTAGCTATCTATCTATGTATAATCTATAATCTATGAATCTATAGATATGTTAGCATTTAAGGTTTATATTAAATGCATGCCCACAGACAGGCACATGTAGGACACATTCTGCATATGTGCATACAAATAAACAAACCCTCACATAAACAAAAACCTTGAAACTCCTGCCGCCTTTCCTTGAAACTTGGCTGGCATTGACTGGTCACCAAAGGTCTATCCAGCCTTACAGCAACTGGGTCTTGCTTGAGAATTAGCGCTTCCTATAGATCAAACTCGCACAGGGCTCTTGATGTGGTATTCACACAAAAACAGCGCCCACCACATAAATCATTATAATATTAATACAGCACATTTGTGTGTGGGCTAGCACTACGCTCTGCCCTCACTGCTGTCAACCAGGTCATAGTTGCAGAATCAAATTTTGCAGACAGGAGCTTTGCGGTGGCCGTGCCGGTTGCCTGGAACAATTTGCCCGTCGGTGTTCGCGCAAACCAGCCTACCACCACCTTCAGAAAGGGACTGAAGACACTGCTTTTCTCCAGAAGCAATGGCGCCCTTGAGATGGTCCTGGACCATTAAATGGCGCCACAGAAAAAAAATCATCCATCATCATCATGGCCCTGTTCCTTACCAGCTTGCAGGAACTCCCTGAAGTCGGGGTCAATGCAGAGCACGGGGTGCTGCGCGGTGCGGTTGAGGAAGCGCTCCAGTGAGGCGCGGCGGCGCTCCACAAAGTCCGAGCTGCCCCCGGCGCCTGCTGGGGGCGGGGCGGCGCCCCCGTCAGGAGACTGGTGGGACATCTTTATCTTGGTCATGCCTGCAAGCACATAAACACTAACAGTCATATCCAATCACCAACTTTTCTATTCTGTGATAGGTAAGCTGAGTATAAAATCTAATCTAATATAAGTTGCAAAGATATGTAACATTGGGATTTGGGACTGCAGTTCAACATTATTTTGGCCACATAATGATAAATGAGAAATATTCCCTCCTACAGCTTATCATACAGAAGACAATCTCCACGTAGAAGGAGAACATCTTGCTGGAGAGGTGTTTTCTGGGATCTGTTGCCGTGGTCTGTGAAAGCTGGAGCTTTGGGATGTTTTGCACATGTCTAATTTGGGCTTCTTCAGCGTGAAAGTGAAATTATAAAGATGATCTTGATGAAAGTGTTGGTACACAAGAATGAAAAATGATGACGCTCTACGTATGTGTTGTGTTGTGGAGCAGAACATCTTGGTTGAAGAACATGAGACTGGTTTGGCAGAAGCACAAGATTCCTTTTTCGATCAGTAGTATCGAAAGTAAAAATCGCTATGATGATCGCCAATCATCTCTGAAGAGATCAAAGAAGAGGAAGTTGTACACTTGTAGGACGGATGGATTTCTCTACATTACCTATGACACTCTTCTCCGGCGCAGGAGGGATGATGCGCCCCGCCCTCAGGTACTTCTCGGTGAGCTTGTCGTGAAGCCCCAGGAAGTCACTGAAGCGGCGCAGCACCCCGAAGCTCTGCTTGCCGAAGATGGGCATGTTGGTGTTGGTGAGCACCCTGTAGGCCATGTAGGAGCTCATGCCCTCTCCCACCTTCTGCGGCTCAGTCACTGTGATCACTATGTTGTTCCCCCGCTCTGTTGTCACCTGGAACACAGCAATGGAGTAGGAATGCTCTTTGCACGCAACTAACCTTCATTGCAACTCCTTTCCACGAGGACTAATCAACGATTTCCCCTAAGCATGTGGTGAGTGAAAACTATTTTATATATCCAAATATGCTCTTTGTTGGGTTGAAAAATTCATATACCTTTACCAAAGACCGGTCTTCAAAGGTCCACCCAGCCTTGCAGCAACTAGGTCTTGCTTGAGAATTGGTACTTTCGAGAGCGACGACCAAGCTCGCCGAGGGCTCTTAAGGTGTGATTCACACAAAAACAGCACTCACCAAATAAATCATCCTAACATCATTATTATTATTATAGAATAGCACTTTTAACTACACACTCAATTTTAAAATGCAGTAATATAAAAGAACACTTTGATATTGCCATAAATAAAAATATATATTTACCTCTTCCATGATGGGGCTGTGGACGGAGTTCTGATTATTGATGGCAACATTCTCCAGCTCTGGCTCCTCATTGATGGTGGGAGACGATATCTTCAGCTTGGGGAACTCTTCTATTTTATCAAAGCCGTTGGTCTCTTCCTTCAGGGGAGGCATGTCCTGGAAACACAGCAACATTATTACGGCAAAGATAATGACAAGTACAGCCTCACAGGTTTTTGATGCTTTGTAGTTGTACTTGTATCTAGCCGGCATTCCGCTAGGGGTGGCCAGTACCTCCACAGATACGATCGCTGATATAGTCAAGGGGATACGGCGTCAACAGTTTGTTTGAACCCCGCCTGCATCGTGTCTTATTGACAATAACTTTGCCCTCGTTCAACAGATCCTTTTGTTAATCTTTTTGTTAGGCGTTCTTCTTCATTCTTTCTTTCTTTCTAAATGCCCAAACCATCTCATTGCACTCCTTTGTTGATTCAATCTCATATTCTCATTTTAATCGCATTCATTTCCGAGCCTATCATTCAGAGTCTTAACTAAGCATCCTTGAACTAAGCCTTCCACGAAAGAATGAAAGACGGATTGCCAAACTAAAATCATCCAACTTATCATCAATAATAATCTAAGTTGCAAAGATACATTAACATTTAAAAATCAAATTAAATGAATGCCCATAAACAGACACGTGTAAGTTTGCGCTTGATCCAAACCTCAAATGAACATAAGCCCTGCAACTTTTGCTGACCTTTCCTGAAAGAGGAATGAGATTGGCAAAGTGAACCATTTTTAAGAGAATGGCTGGTCAGCCTCATACCAACCTATAAGCCAAGGAATACAATTTACACAATTTATACACCACAGAGAAAAATGTTAAACAGGTCAAGACAGTAATAAATTAAATAATTCAATTGATTGAACGTGGGATAGGTCAGAGAGTTGCCAACTGATTGATAAAAGGTTCTTGTGTAGCAGAATTGATGCAACAATGTAAAAACATGGAACAGGTCAAGGCTGCGAAAGTAATTTCTCAACTGATAAGTTGTTTCTCAATTGGTAAGTTGAAATATTTCATTGACTGCCATGCTTCTCAGTCTCAGGCAGGGTGGAATAGCTTCCCACAGTTCTGGACTAAGATTTCACTGACTATTACTTTTGCGATTATCACATGGAAGGGGGATGGACGTATCAAAAGTACGCATGTGTGAGGGAGATAGATAACAAAATGATAACAAAATCAACTTTCACAAATGGTTTATGACTTGTGTTTGTACAATTTTGGTAGAAAAGGATAACAATGGGTGACAGATATCGTCGACAGTGAGTGTTGGCAGCAGTGCTATGACAAGTTGACACAACAACTGCATCAAAAAACAGGAATAAAGCCGTGTCAAAGTGACAGCGCATTGAAAGAAAATGAGATCCCTTGGCTATGTGACTTCAGCCATAGTAAATTTTTGATAATCAGGTTATTTTTGCTAGCTTATAGCATGTAACAGCCACTTGGCAGGTCGAAGAAAAAAGAGAAAATAAATTATCAAAAAAAAAATATGTTTATGGTTGTGAAATAACTTAATTCAATTATATTTAAAGCTGAATTTCTTGCACACTATAATGTACTCAGATACTTATACTTCAAATCAGTGGTTAAGTCAAATTCATCAGTAGAAAATTATGCAAAAGAATTTCAGTTTGATTAAATCCCCATAAAATTGAATTATTTCGCATTGACAAAAATCTAAAGAAATGCTGCCGCTAGGTTTGCTAGCAAAATTGGGCTCCAGCTATACTATGAAATTTTCTATTAGCAGATCTTTTTACTGTCCTTAGCCTAGTGGTTAAAGCTCGTAATTAGAAGGTTTTAGGTTTGATTTCTGGCGGAATACAGAAAAAATATCATTAACTTTGCAAAATATGCTCTTCGCTGGGTTGAAAAATTAAACCCTAGGCAAAACTGGTCGCCAAAGGTCCATCCAGCCTTTTTTTTTTAAGAAATCCTGTGCGGGAGACTCCCTAGATTCTAGAGACTCTAGGAGTCTATGACACTTGTTGTAGTGCCGCAGAGGTGTACGAGCTTGGTCGTCGCTACAAAGCGCCAATACTGAAGCAAGACGGAAGTGAAATAAACATAAGAGTCCATATATTTATGTGTCACTGCAAATTGGTCACAGACAGCTCAGTCGTGCACAACTTGGTCACACGACAGTCCGTCCAAACGACTATTCAGTCATAGACGTTTTGGTCAAAAATACCTCGTCCACTAATAGCTCAGTCATGTACAACTTGGTCACATGATAGTCCATCCAAACGACTATTCAGTCATAGACATTTCAGTCACACACATCTTGGTCAAAGATACCTTGTCCACAACAGCTCTGTCATGTACAACTTGGTCACACGGCGATTCGTCCTCACGATTCTTCAGTCACAGACATTGTGGTCAACGATACCTCGTCCATAGACAGTCATGGACGAATTGGCCAAACAACAGTTTCCCACATGACATTTCAGTCATGGACAACTTGGTCACATTCATAATAATTAATTATGATTTACAAACATATTTTTCAAAAATTCACAAGCAGGTACATCCCTACTTACTTCTTCTACAAAAACTTTTTTTTAACGTCACACTTAACGCAAAAAAAAAAACACAACTAAGCTACACATATAGTGTAACTTCTTGCCACGTTATCCCCAAAGGGGTCCCATATGGCGAGTGAACCGATTTATTTTTACATATAAGGGGGCCGGCTTTACGCCAACCACTTCAGTGAAGTGGGGGGTTTCCCAGCTCCCGAGGGGGCTGGTACTCGTTTCTTGTGAAGGCTGAGTAAACCTTGCCGGTTTTTTTATTTAAGGTTTGAAGTAAATACTTTCAATCAATTTCTGAAATCATTTCTGACACCCTCGGCGGGATTCGAACCCGAGCTCTCGGTATAGAATGCAAGCACCACCAACTGAGCTAGACTGGACTTACAGCGAGAAATAAAAAAAGGCAAAATATAATATCCATACAAATAGGACAAACTGTGGCAATCATTTCCAACACCCTACGCGGGAATGGAACCTTAGCGCTCTGGCTTTGAAGGCAGATAATCTGCATCTGTAGAGAAATTTCTTACCGCGTTGCTTGCAAAGAAGTTGCATATAATAATAAAAATTATATCAGGCTAATTTATTTTAAATTACAAATGATAAGAGAGCGCCGTTTTTGTGTGTGTCACACCTCAAGGGCCCTCTCCGATCATGGATAAGACTTTTTGAAAAGGTGTGTCTTGAGTGCTCCGCGCAATACACCCACAGATTTGGAGTTCTTCACTCCGGGTGGCAGTCTGTTCCACTCCACCGGACCCGCAACATGGAAAGCGCGGTCTCCGAAATTTGTACGAATCTGCCGGAGTGGTTGAACCAAATTGACTGTTCCACCGCCCGCGGATCTGAGTGTCTGCCTCCTTACACCCATCTCAACAGGCAACATCATGTCAGTCAGATAAGGTGGAGCCAAGCCATTGATGGCTTTAGATACCATCACACAAACACGGTAGACCACCCTCTCCGGGAAACGAAGCCAATGTGATGTTTTTAACAGCGGAGTGATGTGAGCGAATTTGGGTATCCCGAATATGAGTCTTGCTGCCGAATTCAACACATACGCATATGGCGTGTGGAACCTGTTTATTTTTACAGGTAAGAGACCGGCCTTACCGTTCTAACCGATGTAAAAGTAAGGTAAAATTACATTTTAACATTCATTAGAAGTGCATTCATAGGTTTTCTCTTAAAGGTTATGTATAGAAACAAAATATGGGGGTATATGTTGGTTAAAAAATTCATTCTTTGTGACTCAAATAACAGTCATTGTTGTTTGATCAACAACACCCTCTGTGTGATTATTAAGAGAACAGGATGAGTCAGGGCGGCTATCTGAGCGTGATAACAACATAAAGTAAAATGGGGTGGACCGTAATTAGCGATAAGAATGCATTGACGTTGCAAGTCGCACAATAAACTGTCACAGGGACAATATTATTTTTGTTATCGATCGCGCGACGGGACGCACCTGGATGGCGGAGGCGAACAGGTCGTCTTCCTCGTCCTCGTCCTGCTTTATGTTGACGGTCTCAAACAGCGGGGGAGGCTCCATCTTATTCTCTTCGGCCATTATAACAAAACTTACTTAAATACTAATCAAATCGCGATGACAAGCGACATGCCGGTAGCGCTGATTTTTCTACTAATAATATTTCAACGGAGTGAAGATGGCTGAAAGTCAAAACCATAAGCAACAAATACCTACAAAATAGTTGTTGCTCAATTTTTCAATTTATTTACTCACTGTTATTTTTTTCTTGTTTCAATGAACCAATTTCTAATTAATTTTCAAAACATTTTCATTTTATCATTTACAAAATATGAATGCCATGTTTTATAACATACAGTACGGAGCGTTATAATCAAAAATATTCTTTTTTGCTCTTTAACTACATCATACGAAAGTATGTTTTCTGTTTTTTTTTACACCATGTATTCAAGACAAACTACCTTCCGCTCATCTTTTATTCATCTTTTAATTCTTTTTCAGAAAAAAAAATGTTAAAATTGTTTTCGTACTGTATTTAGGATGCTGTTGATTGTCAACCATTGTGATTGTGCATTGTTTTTTATCTGTCATCGACCAAATGTCAAAAGACTTATTTTGAATCGTGGTAAATTGTTGTTTACTATTCTATCTACTCGATAAAGTAATTTAAATACACTCCAACATTTAAATATTAATTTTCAAGCTTCAGAATGCTATTTCAGTCGTATTAAAAAATCCAATGAATTTAAATAACATATTTCTTAGATCAGAGATTCCCAAAGTGGTCCAGGGTCCAGACGGCGTAAAAACGGGTCCACGAAAAATCATCAAAACCAATGAACAAAACCCATGGCCACACCCCCCGCCATCAGTGATTTTGACGGGGTCGCATATCCAAAATAAATCTCAAAATATCCATATCCATACTAATTGAGAGCGAAATAATTTGTCAGGGGGTCCACCGGAACCGACAAAATTTTGGAAGTGGTCTATGATATAAAAAAAATTGAGAACCTCTGCCCCAGATTATAAAAAAAAAACATCAAGAATGATGTATCATTTCTTTAACAATATGTTTTTTTTCCAGATTTATAATATTCATAAAAATGGAAGAGAAATCAAATAACTTAGAAATGAGCAAGGTGAGTAATAGGTATTTTAGTAAAATAATTATTAAGCTATTCTAATTTTTTGAAAATATAATGTCGCCATGGTTGTAATGTCAGACACCACTTTTTCAGAAAGTCAGTTTTCCAACTTGACGCTGAAAAACTTTGAATTTGGAACTTTTTTCTCAGCAAACAAACGTTACTCTTGTACGGGACTTCCATCCTTAGCAACCAATAACAATTTTTTTTGCCTTTTCCCTAGAAACCTGGCCGGGCGATGTCACAATATTTTCTATGTTGAATCATGAGCTGAGTTCTCTACAGAAATTAAGAAACTATACTCCCGTGAAGAAAGTAAAAGACTGCACAAATCCCATGTACAAAAAATTTTACATCACAGCTGGGTTATTAGAACAAAGGCTAACTAATATATTGTTATTGGATGCTTTGGATCCTAGCTATAATGAACGTGGCAAAAATCGTAACTAACACCGCCATCTTGTATAAAATCACTTTTGATGGTTCAGCATGAAGTTAGCCGAGTTGCTAAAATTTAAAAATCAAGTTGTTGAAGAAATCAAAACAATACTCATTGGTGTTAGTCGTAAGAGTACATGCTGCATGTGTACTTACTTACAAATTAAAATCCAAATCTCAAATGAACATACACCCTGCGACTTTGCCGACCTACCCTGAAACAGGTTGACATTGGAACCGTTTTTTATGGTATGAATGGTCACCCTCATACCAACCTATAAAACAAGGAATTAACCGATTGTATATTTTCAGGAGGAGCCAGATCTAGGACTGACTTTGCCTACAACATCCTTCACCAATCAGTCATCACACGACTTCATAGAAACAGAGTTTAGGTGAACAGTACAGTAATTACCTTAATGTTGGCTGCAGGGAAGACCTACAGGAGATAGGAGGAAGAGCGGGGTCATTTTCCCCTTTTGAATGGACTCAGAATACTGGAAGTCTCATCACCACGGTAATTCTCACCTACCGAATATCGGTAATATTTGTATGAAGACCTGTCAATCCAAGATGGCCGCAAGTGAACAGCTGATTAGTCTTCATATAAATATTACCGATATGGGGCCGTCCATAAATTATGTCATAGATTTTGGCCGATTTTCGACCCTCCCCCCCTTAAAATCATCCTATAGTCATTATCTAATGACCCCCCCCCTCTCTTGCTGTAATAATGGATGAGCTTAATAATTAATAATGTTATATTACTTACATAATATTTTGTAGAAATTGGTATTTACAATAACGACGTCACTTTTGGTACTCGTACATCATTTGCCATCATCCGCAGACCAGACTCCCCCCCCCCCCCCCTTAATGCGAATGACGTAATATATGGACAGCCCCTATTCGGTAGAATAAGAATTACCATGGTGATGAGACTTCCAGCCCTGGCCAGGCTAAAGACAGTACAGAGCGTTATAATTTCAGTACAATATTGTTTAGGTAGTTTGAAAAGACACTAAACTGCTCCGTACTGCATTTAGCATTTCCGTCAAGTGTGTGGGCACAGAGCTGTGAACTCGATAAAATTTCTTATTATCGGGAGTTCATTTTTATTTACTATGAGTTTCGTTCATCAATAACATGAAAGATCTAAAGCGCTGTACTGCTAAATTCCTTACGACCTTAAGGCGAGGAGATAGCGATCCATGTCCAAAAATAAGGTGTACCTACTGTAATAATTTTTATCTATAGAGTTCTTTCGCAAGCGCTAGCAAGCTCCGACTTGGATTGATATCCAAAGTGTAAGGAATTTAGCAGAACAGCGCTTTTGATAAGACACTTATTTAAGGAAAATAAATTATGTTTTTTCAAAGACACTGAAGAACTCTACACTTCCTAGGGATATGACACAAAATATATATCAACGGTTAAAAGAAAATAGGGCATACCAGTAAGCTTTGGTCGAAAATGAGTTATGAAAGCTATCCTACTTAAAATTTTCCGCTCTTTCTAATGCGCTCACTCCCACGGCTCTACGATGACTTTTTTGTCATTTGTACCCAAACAAAAAACTGTGTTTTCGAA
This sequence comes from Agapetus fuscipes, assembly GCA_951799405.1. Taxonomy (NCBI): domain Eukaryota; kingdom Metazoa; phylum Arthropoda; class Insecta; order Trichoptera; family Glossosomatidae; genus Agapetus; species Agapetus fuscipes. The sequence continues at coordinate 16,427,158 of OX637348.1, forward strand.
CTATGGTATTGGTGTAACCGACGAAATTTTTGGCCTTTTTGTCCTGAAGGTGCTTGTTACATAAAACCTCGTAAAACAAAATAAAACCAAATCAAAAGAAATGCCAATAAATGCCTTTATTTTTTTAATTCTAAAGCTGTCTTGATTTTAACGATATGATAAAAAATAAATAAGTTTTGTCCACTTTTCTGCAATCTCAAACTTTTAACTGCTCTCCTGAACAATTTAGTTATTATCGCTTATGCCCTATATCCTTTTAACCGTCGATATATTCTAAGAATAAGTAAGAAACTCAGTATTCTTGCAGTCCTGTGATCCCCGCGAGTAAAGGAGTCCCCTTGGAAGCCACCCTGCCCCCCTCCCCCCCACCGCCTGCAGAGGCAGAGGCCGTGCTGGACCCTGCTGGCGGCCTGTACTCCTGGGTGAAGCAGAGCGTGGGCTCGGTCAGCGTGAGACAGCACCTCACCGACCTGGCCGAGAGGGCCAAGAGCTCGGTGGACTCCGTCATCACAACGCTGGATCCACAGATGAAGGAATATATTAGTAAGTGAGACGTCATAATAAAAGGAGAGCTTTTATGAAAAAAGTTATGAGTCCAGATGAAATGAAAGAAGTATGTGAGGATTGAAAAAAATGGCGGTTGATCTGCAATGCTAGCGGTTAAGGCTAAGGCTGTAAAAATTTTAACTCTCATTTTTTATAGAATATATTTTCTACATTTTAATTTTATTGTTTTACTGTTTAGTCTAAAATCTAAATCTAAATCTAACCTGTAAAGATATATATCATTTAAGATTCATATTAAACGCATTCCCACAAGCAGACATGTATAAGTTCGCGCTAACACATGCCGCATGTGGAGCTTGGTCGTTGCTGTAAAAAGCAACCAATTCTCAAGCAAGACTGTATGGCTGGATGGACCTTTAGTGACTGGTCTTTGGTAAAGGTTTATGAATTTTTCCAACCCAGCAAATAGCATAATATTTGAAAATATAAATGGTATAAAATAACTTCCTCTCACCACATGCAGCTCTTTTGAGGAAATTGTTGTTCAGTCCTCGTGGAAAGAACCCACAACCATATCCATGTACGATTCCGAAGCTTTAAGTACCTCTAGACCAGGGGTCGGCAACCTTTTGAGTCGAAAGAGCCAAAAATTTCAATTTTCAAATTTGAAAGTTTTTAAGAGCCACAGAAATGTTTTCTTGCTAACAATGAATTCTAGGGTCTAAATGGATTAAATCGATTTTTATGTTTTTCAGTTTTTTTTTATCAAATTTAATTCCGCAACTTCCGCAACATACCCAAAGAGCCGCATGTGGCTCGCGAGCCGCAGGTTGCCGACCCCTGCTCAAGACTACCGACCTGTAAAACTGCTCTACTGTTGATTGGTTCTTCATTTTTGTGATTTGATTTGAAATTTTAGATTCGGGTGGAGACGTGGAAGTGTTGGTCACATCTGATAATGAAGATGAAGTCAGTCCCATACGAGAAGCCTTCCAGGATGCCTTCGGTAAAGCCACCGTCATGTGAGTTACCTACCATCAATTATTTATTCAACGGATGTTACAGAACAAATAATTCATTCAAGGAAGAATCACTTTTTTATTATTATTACTTAAATATATATTTTTTAAATAGATTTGTGAAGAGGAATGCAATTCACCAACCTATTCTGCCTGGCCAGAAACAGGTATTAATATCGTCAATTAATAATTAATTTATTGTTTATTTTAATTAATTATTAATTAATAATTACCCAATAACATCTGTTGAACCAGGGTTAAAGTTATGGTCAAATGACACAAGGGGGGATCGAACCAACGTTATTCTATTCCAAATACGCTAGAACGATCAGCCCACTTGGCCCCCTCGGCCATAACACCGACAATTTTGTTCATATTGATATATTGGTGTCCGATCGATATCTCAGTTTCGTATTCATACAGAAAAACAATTCCTTGACTTATAGGTTGGTATGAGGTTGACCATCCATACTGTAAAATATGGTTCACTTTGCCAATGTCACCCCTGTTCCAGGGAAGGTCGGCAAAAGTTGCAGGATTTATGTTCATTCGAGGTTTGGATTTTAATTTGTAAGTACACATTCAGCATTTGTAAGCGCGAACTTACACATGTTTGTTTGTGGGCTTGCATTTGATATGAGCTTTGAATGTTAACACATTCTTGCAACTTGCAGTCGGTGTTATGGCCGGGGGGATCAAGTCAGGTTATTTGGAACCGGATAACGTTGGTTCGAATCCCGCGACGACAACTTCGACCCTGGTTCAACATATGCCGTTGCATGCACACAAGCTTCTGCTTTCGCATGAAAACAACTGGCCAGGCAAAATAGGTTGGTGGATTGCATTCCTTTCCACAAATCTATTTTTTTAATTAAAAATAAACAAATATTAAAATAAAATAACTTAGATTATAGATTATATATAAAAAAAAAATACAATTATTTTTTTCCTTTTTTTACCCTCATGCAAAGGCAGATGCTTGTGTGTATGCAGGGCGAGATCCTAGATTAATATTACATTTTTAGGCCAGGTTTACTCAACTTTCACAAGAAATGAGAACATGCCCTGCTGAGAGCAGGGAAACCCCCCTTGAATTGACTTTGTAACAGGAAGCGCTGAAGGGGAAAGAATGGATTGGTCAAAAAACAGAAAAAAAGTAAAGAACATGCATGAAGAGAGTGTTGAATGTTAAGGAGAAAACGTGTACAAGGACAGAACAAAGCAGATCAAATAGATCTGTGCAGGTACTGGCCACTCCTAGTGGAATGGCGTCTTCATACAGTGCACCATAGATCACCCCACTCTGTTTGACAAAAGATTTCCGTCAATTAAATATGTATTAGTTTGCATTCAAACGTCACTCAAACTGCTTAAACCCGAGCTGAAAAGTACATCACGCTGAACTTTGCTCCACCAAAGGTTAATTGAGATAACGTGTTGACGGAGCCACAGTGCTTTAGTGATGTAAATAAATAATGAACGACACATTCATTGCATTGTCTGTTCAAGTGGCTTACAATGCAAGCCGAGTGACAAGGTCGCAGTTCAGCCGCTGGGCTTCGCGGCGGGTCTCACGTCGGCTAAAGATAAGATCACCCAGCTGCAATCTCAGGGGCATCATGCGCACAACAAAACTCCCATTGTCGGGGTGGAGGACTTTATCCTGGAAGTCATCGCAGACAGGTACAATGGTTTGAATATTTAGTATTTAAATAATTCAATACAAAGCATACTTAAATGTCATTTTACTTTGTCTATTTTTGGTATTTATAAATCAGATTTAAATCTTAAATACGAATAATATTGTGAACAGGAACAGAACCTACCAATAAATAAATCACTTTTGTGTTCTTACGGGTTTGACCATGTTCGACTTGCAGCTCCCACATCTGCCTATGGTCAAACCCGAAAGAACACAAAAGTGATTTATTTTTTAAGTGAAATTGAAAGTTATAAACTTTATTTAGAACCTACGAGCTTATATTTGTCTGGACAGAAATAGTATTGGACAAGACAGTACATACATATTTGAATGCAGAGTCATCAGTCATTTTTTTTGGTCTTCTTTTTCATTCTTATATCCTGAGCATACTCACACATTGATCAACATCATCTTCATCACCGAAAAAGCCCATCGTAGACATAGGAGGAACATCTGAAAGCTCCAGCTTCCATAGACCACGGCAACAGATCCTGGAAAGCAACTCTCCAGCCGTTATGTAGTCGGATTAAAGTATATTTGTAGATATGAGGACTTAATTTTTTTCAAGTGGGTCGCCTCCTGCAAACACCCTAAACTACTAATATTAACTAATACTTTTTACATGATTTTTACATCAGATGGTTTCAACTGTCAGTCCTGGTGCTCTCAGACTCTGTGCGGGGCGTCAACCTTGAAGTGTTCACGCAGATGACCCCCATCCCTCTGGCCGTGGTGGTCACCATCAGGGAGGAAACCAAGCAGGACTATCCTCACCGGGAGTCCGGCTTCAGCACTTCCATCGCCCACTACATGTCCACCAACCTCAATGTAAAGTATTCACTGAACTCTGGCACATGTATTGTAATCAACGTGGGTGACAGTTGAGCGATGGTGCTGATGTGATGTTAACTGACATAAGAAATGGGCGGCATCTTGTTTAAAATACTGCTTAATGGTTAACACAATCTTCCTGACACATTTTCTTAAAGCTTTCAGCATGTCAATCAATCTTTTTTATGCTGTAGAAAATGATTCACTTTGCCAATGTCACCCCTGTTTCAGGGAAGGTCGGCAGGAGCTGCAGGGTGTGTGCTCATTTGAGATTCGGGTTTTTATATTGTGAGTCCACTCTCGGGAAGGCCTTCCGCCACTTGAGAAAATATATAGTTTTGTATAAGCGTCCATGTGCTGTGGGTCCTTATGACACATACATACAGGACGGGTACGAGGAGGGTTTGAGCATGTCTGCTTGTGAAAATGCATATAATGTGAATCTTTCATGTTACATATATTTGCAACTTAGATTAGATCAAACTAGAGGATTTACAAGATGGCGCCGATGCTACAATTATTACCACATTCATTGTGATCCGTGTACCACAGTAGCTACCTTAACTCTTTCTTTACCATTCCTTAAGTGAATCTTAAATGGTAATTTTTCAACATAGATTATAGACCATAGATATTGTGAATTATTTGCTTATAGTGTCCATGATCAGGGTTTTCATCAGTATCACCTCAAATATAATATTATATTAGGATCCGCGATATAGACTTCTAATTCTTGCTGGATTTTTTTTTTTTGTTATTTTGTAAAATCAATATCAAAATACAAACAATCAATGTTGGAGGTCATCTACCACGTTTCCTGAAAATTTTCATCAAAATCTGATGAGCGGCTTAAACAGGCATGGGGTGAAACTTTTCCATACCTGAAAATGTCAAAAAGAAATATTTATTTTCTGATCAACGAGGAACTTCACAGGAACTATTCCGAGAATATTTTACATGTGTTCTGAAAAAAAAAATTAAAACTGTTGAGCAGTTTAGATGTTCATAGGGAACAAAGAATTATATGTTATAATATTAGATTAATTTATATATTTTTTTGTATTTTAGGTATCTCTGAACTCCTGGCATGAAAAGGTCTGCGGAGTTTCAAAAAGACAGCTGATCAGCATGGCTGCTAAATCTCTCGCCACCTCATACAAAAACGCTATCTCTTAAATTATCTATTAAGTTATTAATCTTTTATACTTCCTTTGTAAAACCTTATCATTATTTTTTCAAGTAAACATTATACTTACTTAATGCATATTATGTTTCGTATTTATCAAAAATATTAATATTTTATCCCTTGTGTTTTTTTTTCTTTTGAAATAAATATGAAGCCTCGGTTCTTAATGAAGCTGGAATAAAAAAAGTGGTAAAAAAAATGGTGAAGAAAAAGGACAAGGTCCGCAGGTGAATTGGTATAGACAACATTGTGTTGTCATCCGGCCGGGTTGCTAGGGAAAAGGCATACAAATACTAAGGACGGCAGCCCCATACAAGACTGATGTTTGCTCGCTGAGAAAAAAGTTCCAAACTAAACTAACAAAAATAATGAATGAGACAAAAAATTGTGATTGCGTACAGATGGGTTACAAACTAATATTTTGTTATTGGTTGCTAAGGTTTTACGGGCTATAGTCACATAGACCTGTGGGCTGCGACGTTCGCCCACCGTAAACAATGGTAAAAAAAATGAGTCCATTGCAAAAATTTTGAGGAGAAAAAAAAGAAGAAGAAATATTATTGTTCTCTCGTACTGATTTTTACTTGACAAAACCAGCAGAAGATTGTGAACTGTGGGAGGATATGGCAACAGAATGACTATCATAAATTTATAGGTAATAAACAATGGTAATAAATAAGATCCTACAGAAGAAAATCGTAAGTATTTAGGTAAGAAGATAAGTAATAGGTATTGTTAGAGTTGGCAGGTTGATTTTGACAGTTGGCAGCCATAAACAACATGCAAATTGACAGAATGACATTTTATTTACGTCAGCCGGTGCATTACTTGCATGGGTTTATTTTAACAATTTATTTTTAACCCGTTTATGTAAGTTGTCTCACCGCGAATTACACAATTCTGAAAACGCCTTCGCGGTGCGCGCACGCGGCCACCATTCCAGCACAGCGTTCCATTTACAAATCCTCGTTATTTCCCTTAACCTTAAAAGTGGGTCGGCCGGGCTGCTTACGAAAAAAAAAAGAAATTTTTGAAAGTAAAAAATTGTTAATCGCGTTGGTGAATGAGCGTGCTCGCTTCCGCCTCCCCCTCCTCCTCTTCACGTGGCTTCCCCTCCCTCCCTCAACCGTGACCCACATACGTGTCGTAAAGAAATTCTTCAGTCCGAGAGAACACGGTAATTAAGTTTGTGGAGACGCAACCAGTAGGTCACGCGCACTCGTCGCGGCTGGTCGTGCGCTCCGTGTCCCTCTGACGTCACAGCTCCGTAATTGTAAATTATCACAACCCAGTTTGCCTTGATCGTGAAAAGTTTCACTGTCAACGCGTTGTCGGAGATTATCAACAATATATTCAGCATGGGTCACTGGCCTCAGGATGTGGGCGTGCTGGCCATAGAGATGATCTTCCCTTCCCAGTACGTGGACCAGACGGAGCTGGAAGTCTTCGACAAGGTCTCTGCGGGGAAATACACCATCGGTCTCGGCCAGGACAAGATGGGCTTCTGCTCGGACAGGGAGGACATCAACTCCATCTGCCTCACGGTGCTGCAGCGCCTCATGGACAAGAACAGCATCAAGCCGGCTGAAGTCGGCTTCCTGGAAGTGGGAACGGAAACCATAATCGATAAAAGTAAAAGCGTGAAGACTGTCTTAATGCAACTGTTTGATTCTCATGGAGTGAACGACATTGAAGGCATCGACACAACAAACGCTTGTTATGGCGGCACCGCGGCGCTTTTTAACGCTATTAACTGGGTGGAGTCGTCAGCGTGGGACGGACGGAATGCCGTTGTAGTCGCAGCAGACATTGCTCTCTACGCTGAGGGCTCAGCCCGGCCCACAGGAGGCGCGGGGGCTGTGGCCATGTTGATCGGTCCCGGAGCCCCGCTTGTCTTTGACCGCGGACTTCGCGCCTCCTTCATGAGGCACGCATACGACTTCTACAAGCCAGATCTGTCCTCTGAATACCCGATAGTGGACGGAAAGCTCTCTATCCGCTGTTACCTGATGGCGCTAGATCGCTGCTACCACGCCTACAGAAAGAAGGCCCAGAAATTAGATCCAGACAACGTTGGCTTGGACAGCTTCGCTGCCATGCTATTCCATTCTCCATACTGTAAACTCGTTCAGAAATCTCTTGGTAGATTAGTGTTCAATGATTACTTGCTCTCTTCTGATGATGACAGATATCCCGGCATGAAGAAGTTTGCTGAGATGAAGGAGGAAGACACGTACGATGACAAAGAGTGCGAGAAACTTGGAGTTACCGTCAGCCAAAGCATGTTCAACGAGAAAACTAAACCATCACTTTTATTAGCCAACAAGATCGGGAACATGTACACCGCGTCGCTTTACAGCTGCTTCGTCTCCCTCCTCATCTCCAAGAGTGCCTCGGAGTTAGCTGGAAAGAAGATCGGTTTCTTTTCTTACGGTTCCGGTCTCGCCTCTTCCATGTTCTCCTTGACTGTCTCAAAAGACGCAAAAGCCGGATCTAAGCTGGAGAAACTCATCAGAAATCTGTCAGATATCATCCCGCTCTTAGAGAATAGAAAGAAGATATCTCCGGAAGACTTTACCAAGATCCTGGATGTCCGAGAGCACAACTGCCACCGCGCTCCCTATCAACCTGTCGGCGCCATCAGCTCGCTGTTCCCCGGGACCTACTACCTGGAGAGCATAGATTCCGCTCACAGACGGACTTACAAACGATTTGCCGGGGACGATAACTGACGTGAATCTAAATGGAATTATACAAGGGGTGCAGGAACAGTGTGGATCTAATTGCATTAAGTTTTTATTACCTTTGGATGTGGTGACAGGGTGTCTAGATGTAAGTGGTGTAGGTAGGTGTAACGACAAGACATGTCTAGTGCAATATCTCAACCAATTCATCAATTATCTCACATTAAACTGACTAATAAATCTCTCCGATAAAATATTTACAAAATGACATGATGGCGAAGGAAAAAACTTATAGAATTACTGTTCAACTGATAACGATATGAACTTTGACGTAAGTGGGGCAGGTGGATATTGAATAATGAATTGATTACTTCATATCGGGATATGTATGTTATTTATTTATTTATGCATTTGGAAAATCACTAATAATCACTAATAAAATCACTAACTGGCCACCGGCCACCGATCACAGGGTCTCTGATATTCAATCTGGCTTTATGCCAGGACGAGGTTGTGTGGACCAAATCTTTACTCTCAGACAGATTGTTGAAAAACATCTGGCTGTGGGGAGGGTGGTCTACGCAGCATTCGTAGATCTTGAGAGGGCCTTTGACTCGGTGGACAGATGTATGCTGTGGAATGTTCTCAGGAAGTACGGTGTGAATGATAATCTTCTGAATGTGATACGTGCCATCTATGAAAATAGTTCGGCATGTGTAAGAGTGGATGGGAGATATAGTGACTGGTTTGATGTATATAAGGGAGTGAGGCAAGGCTGCGTGATGAGTCCATGGTTGTTTAATATAATCATGGACAGTTGCATAAAAGAAGCTGGAATATCAGAGAGCGGAGTGAAAGTGGGTGAAACAAGAGTTGGAGTACTTCTTTATGCTGATGATGCTATAGTTTTAGCTGACTCGGCGGAGGAACTCCAAACGATGTTAACCAAACTAAATGATGCATTTTGTAAGAATAGCTTGAAAGTAAATGCGAATAAGACAAAAGTATTAGTTTTTGACAGGAATGAAGTATGTGAGGAACTTACAATTAATTTGAATGGAATAAAAGTTGAAGTAGTGAATGAGTTTGACTATTTAGGAAGTAAGTTTGAGGCGAATGGTAAGATGACGAAAGAATTAGAGAAGCGTGCCAGCAAAGGAAGATGCGTGATAGGAGCGTTTGGTAGAATAGCGAAGAATAAAAGGATACCAAAGAAAATGAAAATGGCGGTACACAATTGTATTTTGTTGCCGACCCTGATGTATGGAAGCGAGTCATGGACGTTGAATGAAAGAGAAGTAAATAAGGTATGCACCGTAGAAATGGCCCATCTGAGAAGTATGACAGGAAAAACACTGAAAGATAGAGTGAGAAACGAATGGGTTCTAAATGAATGCGGAGTAAAAGAAAGCGTGAAAGTGAAAGTTCAAAGAAGTGTGATGCGATGGTTTGGACATATTGAAAGGATGAATGAAGACCGACTGACAAAAAGAGTGTATAAAGGGAATGTAACAGGTAAGCGTGGAAGGGGAAGACCTAGGAAACAATGGATTGATCAGATAAATGAGATTGCGAATGAATGGAATCTACAGAGTGGAAACAAGAGAAGAGCATGCATGAAAAGAGTGATGAAATTAGATGAGATGAAAGAAGTATGCAAGGACAGAGTCAAGTGGAGGCACTTGTGTGGAGGTACTGGCCACCCCTAGAGGAAAGGCGGCAGGATACAAGACAAGACAAGACAAGACAAAGAAATTGTGATGCTCTGCCCCAGTACGAGGATATATCTTTTAATTTTTCCTTAATGATGACTGGCTGAAATAAAAACCAAACTATTTTTCACTTGAAACATAATAAAGTTCTTCTTTATTTTATGTATTTATCTAAGATACTTATAATTGATTTAAAAAAAGTATTAATATTTTGAATAGGAGTTTTAGGCTTACACGGCCGGCTGATGATGCTGCAGAGTTGCTTTCCGGGATCTGTGGCTGTTCTCTGTGGGAGCTGGAGCTTCCGGACGTTTTGCCCATGTCTGCGATGGGCTTCATCACAGTTTCATCAAGATCATCTTCATCATTTCACTTTCACGCTGAAGAAACCCATGGTAGATATGGGTGAAACGTTCAGAAGCCCCAGCTCCCACAGACCACGGCAACAGATCCCGGAAAGCAACTCTCTATTAATATTTTGGTAGCTAACGTTTAAAAATATTTATTGTGATAAACAACTATCTCTTAAAATCATAGTTAAATCAGTTGTTGTTAACCAGTGGTCTAGGAAAGCCTAAAGTGGTTCGCGGACGTGAAATGCAGTATGCAAAATGGATTAATATTCTTGTACCTTGTTGTCCACCACGATAACAAAATAGTCAGTGTTCATTAATCAAAAAAATATCCCAGAAAATCATTGTTTATCCTGTGTCAAAATAAAACTCAGTGCAACAAAGGGCTTTTAAGTATCCAAAATATTAAATTAATAAATTCCAAGTTGTCTTTTTTAAAGGCGCGCGACTTGGTAGAGGTAAACACATTTCAGATGAAATATTTTTTAATCTAAATTTTTTTTTTTTTTTTCAAAAACGTAGTTTTATTTTCATAATAATATTTTCTACCTCAAGTACTTTCGACCTTCAATATTCAGGTATTATCAACAGTTGATAATGACCTAAATATTGAAGGTCGAAAGTACTTGAGGTAGAAAATATTATTTTGAAAATAAAAGTACGTTTTTGAAAAAAATAAATTTATTTTAAATAATTTTAATGCATTTATTTCAGTTTTGAAAATATTGTAGGTTGCCATCTTTGGTTCTACACAGCTAAATATCCAAAACAAACAAGAGTAGGATTCCAGTGTTATCTATGGCATTTTAATTGATAAACTTGTCTATGCTTATTTGCATTTTTATCAGTAAGGATTATTGTCTCTGGCATTTCTCATTTATTTTTACCAATTAACAATAAGACAAATTAAGAGAAGCATTATCATGTTTATCTAGTCCTCAATAATACATATTAAAGCCAAAAATCCAGTCAATGAAAAACAATAGTGGCAATCTTTATAAATATATTATTGTACATTGAAGCTTTCACGGCCGGTACTTGTTGGCACAACAATCACTTTATTCGGGCTATGTAGCCGTGGTCTGGTTGATTCTTTCCGGACAGTTACGCCCATTGCTCCGATGGGCATAATCAGCGGTGGGCTAGTCGCTGTGATCTTGAAATATATTGTTAGTAATGTAAAAATAAAACACAATTTTTTTCTTCATGAGTTGATTTATTACGTTTAAGTTCGAGTAGTCCTTTGACAATGATGTGATAACATCTAAAGTGCTCGAGGAAGTAAATTGACTCTTTAAGAAAAACTTTTGTGTTTTATATTCACATTATTAATTTAACAGGAATTTTCACAATGTCAATACACAACCCTTAAACTTTGAGATTAATATGTGTTGAAAGACTTACAAAGTGTGTATACAGAGGAAATGTGGAAGGAAAGACCGGGAAAAGTATGGCTGGATCAGATTGGTGAAATTGTGAAAGAAGGGGATTAACAAAGGAAATGTGTGAAAAAGGTGATAGAGATATGAATGAATTGAAAGAGAAATGCAAGGATAGGAAAAAATGGAGTCAAACCTGCAGAGGCTCTGGCCACTCCTAGCGGAAAGGCGACGAAGTTACAAATGCAAGAAATCCCATTCTTTCGGGGCTATCCTTAGACATTTTAGTCGTCGGTTGAGCCCACTATGGTGCCTGCGCTGGAAGTTTTATCAGCAGGGTCATTCTTACCTACCGAATTTTGTATTATTTTGTATGAAAACAAATCAGCTGTTCACTTGCGGCCATCTTGGATTGACAGGTCTTCATACAAATGCATCATTAGTTTGTCAAAGCGTGGGCTCAACGGACTACTAAAATGTTTAGAATAGCCCCGTTTGAGTTTACTTAATATATTTCTCATGGTTGAAAAAAATCCTTTGTTCTGCATACATGACTCAATCATTAACAAATATATCAGCTGTTGACAAAAGTTTACAATTAAATTTATATTTTGAAATGTGATAAAATACAAATCTTTGTTAAAAATATATACCAGTGTCTGCATTTCCAGTTTTTTGTTGACTTGACAATGGAGACGTAACGGAAGTTCCAAATTATATTTTTTATCGGTGTGCTTTCTATATAACTAGGGTCCTTGGGAATCAAATTCAAAATATACTTTACATTCTCCCTAGCAGCCCAATTGTGTGATGTCACTTTTTTTGTCTTTGTCATTTGTCTCGACTCCATTCTATTAAATTCAATTGGCTTGTCAAGCTCTGCATAACGAAGAAAAATAATGGACTGCACAAAATTTCTGTTTTTTTTCTCAGTGGGCAAACGTCACATTTCTATGTGTCTTTTATTCTTAGCAATCAATAGCAATACATTTGTTTGCCTTTTCCATAGCAACCGGTCCGAGTAGCGTCCCAGTTTTTTTTATCGATGGAATTTGTCCATAACGTTTTCTATTTCAACTTCCCAGACAATTTTTTACAATAAATTTATTTTCATTATAAGTAAGCTAAATTGTATTTTTATGAAAAAAATAATGTATTGACAATATGTATTTGTGAATTTAACATTCTTGGAATGTTTCTTTTTAAAAAAATTATCCATTTCAAAAGAATGGATTAAAACAATCTCTATGAAAAAGTATTGCCTTCTCTAATTGTTGTAATTTAATTGTTTATTTAGTGTTTTTCACTTGTAGCTGATATGTTGTTTATGTAATAATTCTTTACCTTTTTTTTGAAGAGATATATTGATAAATGAATTGTTATAACATGAATTTTTTATTTCACCTTCCCCACATCTAGAAGCAGTATGCTCTTCGCTGGGTTGAAAATTCATATACCTTTACCAAAGCCCGGTCACCAAAGGTCCATCCAGCCTTACAGCAACTGGGTCTTGCTTGAGAATTGGCACTTTCTATAATGACGACCACGCTCGCAGAGGGCTCTTGACGTGTGATTCACACTAAAAAGGCGCTCACCAAGTATATCATCCTTATATTATTATTATCAAAGATAATAATTATTATTATGAAATAAGCATGCAAGGATTGAAAGAAATGGCGGTTGATCTGTAATGCTGGCGGTTAAAGCTGAGGCTTTTAAATTGTTTTTTTTTTAAATATGTTTTGTAGTTTTTTAATTTTTTACTGTTTAATTGTTTAGAGTTTATTTGTTTTATATATTTGAATGAATTAATTGCTTGTATTCCTTGACTGATAGGTTGGTATGCGGCTGACCACCCATACTGTAAAAAATGGTTCACTTTGTCAATGTCACCCCTGCTTCAGGGAAGGTCGACAAGAGCTGCAGGGGCTATGTTCATTTGAGATTGGATTTTTTATATTGTAGCTCCACATGCGGCATGTGTAAGCGCGAAATTATGCGTGTCTGCTTGTGTGCAATATTTGTAGATAGATTGGAAACACGCTCACATGCTGTATCTATCACATTTCATTTCCTCATAAACAGACGTATGAGATTTAGTTTCTGCACAACTGTTATGCAAGCATTTTGCAATATGTAAGTACCTACATGCACACACAGCCTTTTCATTCAATGACATCATTTTCTCTCAAAGAATTTGAATTTCTCCAATGTATGAGTAATATTTCACATCTTGACAGGCGCCTATTATTCATTCACTCATTTCAAAAGCACAAGTGTTATAAATTTTTCTCATTCCACTTCAAAACTTATACTAAAAATCTACTTATAGGTATCATTCTCATACCTACATGTATGGATATGATGACCGGACTGGTCCTTAATGCAGTTAACACCACCAACTCTAAATGGGAAGGTTGTGGATTTGATTCCCAGCGTAGCACAAGAAAAAATGTTTAGTTTTCAAATATGCCTTTAGCTGGGTTGAAAAATTCATATGCCCATACCAATGACCGGTCACCAAAGGCATTTTAAATAAATGAGTTTGTCTACAACATGGGGGCTTTTTAACGGGAGATTAGACGGGTCAACCAGAGCAGTTTACACTCATTTTATATTAAATCCATCTTGCACAAATAACCAGGTGGCTTAGTACAAAATATGGATGATAGGCCGCGTGTTTCCCTTCTTGCTGTGGGTTCGACGACAATTCACGCTGAAGTACTGCCGCGCACATTAAATTAATTATCAAGTTTCAGTTTTTTCATATTATCTCGAAAACTGTTCACATTACCTAAAATATTTTTGAAACACTCTCTAGACATTGTATCATTCTATAATTATAAAGAAAAAAAATATGTCCAAAATATTAAACAACAAAATTATAAGAAAAAAAATGTGAACAAAAACTTGTTTTTTTAAATATTTTTTTGTAGCGTCATTTTTAAGTTTTATAAAATATTTTAACTTTAAAATTTAGATAAAAAATCAATAAACACGTGTGATTTTTTCCATTAATGTCACTTCTTTACAAAGGCCATAAAGTGTAAGAAACATTTTTAGTGTGTGTCGTCTGTCGAAACGGGGGGTAGAAAGGAAAGACGCTGATAGGCATTAATAATTTGACAAGCCTGGCAGGAATACTCTGAAAAATAAAATAAGAAATGAATAAATTTTTCAGTGTTATGGCCGAGAGGGTAGAGGCGCATGTTTGACTAGCGTATTTGGAACAGAATAACGTTGGTTCGAATCTGCGTCTGGCCCACTTGACCATAACTTCAGCCCTGGTTCAACAGATGTCATTGCATGCACACAAGATTCTGCTTTGGTATGAAGACAACTGGCCAGGCAAAATAGGTTGGTGAATTGCATTCCTTTCCACAAATCTATTTTTTTATAAAAAAAAATGTTTAAAAAAAAATACCAGGGGTTGAAGTCTCGATGAACGTTGATAGATCTTACCGCACCTATTTGAAGATAGGACGAAATAAAACAAGGCGGCGTATCAACAGCTGATCCATTTTATATGGAACAACGATCAGGCACTGCCAAATTTTATTTCGTCTTATCTTCAAATAGGTATGTTAAGATCTGCTGATGGCCGTCGAGACTTCCAGCCCTGTAAGGAAAAAATGCATAAATAAAGAACGAAGTGTTTTGGTCCTTTGGTGAAAGAGAAATAGCAGAAGAGTGAGCACAGAGTGAACGGTCAGTTGTTAAAAAAAGATCCCGTGTAGTGGGGAAATCAATGAAAAAATATTTTTTTAAATTAGGAAATAATTTAATGACACATTTTTCATAAAAATAACTCATCATATAATAATTGCATGTAAAATTAAATATAATGAAGTAAGTAAATACAAACAATTTATTTTATAAATCTCCAATTCAGACAGAAACCAAACATATTTTAAAACACAAATTAAGAAATTAAACAATAAAAATACCTACTTACTTCAGAAAATGGCAACTTTTCATAATTTCATCATGGCTGTCCTTTACATTCAGCCAAATAAAAAGTTCATCTACCCACAACACGCAAGGTGTGTGCGCATTTAGGGGTGTTTAAACTCATGTATAAAATGTGATATCACGGAATGTATGTAAAAGTACTCATCAATAAATAATAAACAAAATGTCAATCAGTAAAAACATGGCCGCATTGTCCTGTGTTTTTCAATAGCTCACAACACATTAAACTTGTAGAAGACGACATCTGAAAAAAAAAACAGAAAAATAGCATTAGTTACAAATAGTATCACTTTATACCAACGGACTACGAACAATGAATATTCTAAATTATTTTTTTCCTTGGTAGGCAAACCAGGTAACCGAATATCAGTAATATTTGTATGAAGACTAATCAGCTGTTCACTTGCGGCCGTCTTGTACTGACAGGTCTTCATATAAATATTCCCGATATTTGGTAGGTAAGAATTATCGTGGTGATGAAACTTCTAGCCCAGGTCTACGTGATTAAATTCTTAACAACCAATGGACCCTGAACATTCAAAATAACCATCAGCTGTGGGAATGTCGGCAAGAGTTGCAGGGCTTATGTTCATTTGAGGTTTGGATTTTATTTGTAAGTACACAATCAGCATTTGTAAGCGCGAACTACACGTGTTTGTTTGTGGGCATACCTACATCTGAGAGCTTTGAATGAATAATATCCTTGCAACTTAGATTATTAGATTTTTTTTTTTTATTTATGTGACTCACCCATGGTAAATGAAAAAAAGATTTGATTTTTTCTAGTTCACAGCACTGTCAGCCCATACAATGGCAGGAATGCTAAATGCACAACGGTGCACTTTAATGTATTTTCAAACTACCTACATAATATTGTACTGAAATTATGATGCTCTGTACTGTCTTTAGCCTGGCCAGGTGACATAATATATATTCCATACATTTTTTATTTACGCAATCGAGGTGTCGTGGATGTCGTGGTAGAGGAAGACCGAGAAAAGTATGGAAGGATCAAATCTCTGAAATAGCGAATGAATGGGATATCCAGAGTCATAATAAAAGGAGGACTTGTATGAAAAAGGTTATGTCTCTGGATGAAATGAAAGAAGTATGCAAGGACAGGAAGAAGTGGCGGCTAATCTGCAGTGTTGATTTCTAATGTTGGTGTATTCATTTGCTACATTTTTTGCATAGGAAATTTTTGACTTTTTTTGTATAGATTTCTTTGTAAGGTTTTGTTCTTTTTTATATTTAAATGTAATTTATTATTCATATTCCTTGACTTATAGGTTGGTATGAGGCTGACCACCCATACTGTAAAAAATGGTTCACTTTGCCAATGTCACCCCTGTTTCAGGGAAGGTCGGCAAAAGTTGTGGGGCTTATGTTCATTTGAGGTTTGGATTTTATTTGTAAGTACCTACACATTCAGCATTTGTAAGCGCGAACTACACTTGTTGGTTTGTGGGCATACATCTGAGAGCTTTAAATGAATATATCCTTGCAACTTAGATTATATTATTATTATTATAGAGGTGAGTTTAACGCAATGGTGTATACTGAGTCCATTACAAAAAAATAACTTGCCTTTTTCTGGCAACCTGGCCATGTGACATCACAACTTTTGTTGTGTATGAAATTTGAAAGTGCGCTTCAGTGTTAGGAGGCAAATAGACACAAGTGTTATTGTGCAAACCTTTCTAAAATTTCATAATTCTTGGAAGGTATAGATGGTAATTAAAAATAACAATGACTAATGAATTAATGAAAACATTTAATTGAGTCACTAAGCACCATTAAAACATAATAATAATTAAATGTGTGTAGTAAAAATAAAGCACAAATATAGTTCGCAAAATGTTTCTTCTTTTTTTCGATTGTTATAAAAATAAATAACACCTTATTAACTTTAAAACACTGTTTATATTTCACAAAAATATCATAAATTTAAAAAATTAAATTTTAGATTAACTACTAACGTTTTCGACCAATATGGTCATCCTCAGGTAGACTCAGGTACCTGAGGATGACCATATTGGTCGAAAACGTTAGTAGTTAATCTAAAATTTAATTTTTTAAATTTATGATATTTTTGTGAAATATAAACAGTGTTTTAAAGTTAATAAGGTGTTATTTATTTTTATAACAATCGAAAAAACATGAATTTTCACAGTGTTAATACACAAACCATAAAAAATTTCTTCTTTTTAACCCTTATCTTAGCGGTGTAACACGGGTGTTACACTTGCTTAAGGATTTTTTATTTTTTTTCCTCTACACTCCAACGTTATTTTATATGTGACAACACATCAAAATGCTACACATCCATTATTGTGTGCAGTGGAGCCATCTAGTGATGAATATTTGTAACATTACAAGCTGGCAAATATAAGTAAGTCAACATGTCTGGACAACGTTGCAGCGATTCAAAAATAGGGGTAAGTAATCTTGAAATATCTTATCAATCACTAAGTTTAGATAAAAAGTATTCGAATCATTTTATTTATTAGTTATTTGGTTTTGAAAATATTGTATTTGTTTTGAATTATAGAAACATTCAGTAGCCTTTTTTATGTTTTATATAAGTTGTACACCGGTGTTACTTTGCCAGTTGGCCAAAGAATGAGTCATGTAACGCCCTTGTTACATTGCCAATTGACTAATGAATATGTTCTGTAACACCCGTATTACATTGCCAACTCATTTGTTGGAGTAATATAAACATATTTATTTTAATTCATTGCTATTTTTTTAAATTATTATTTTTCAGTAACAAAATTGATTTATTGTATCTAAAAAGTATTTTTCTCTTTCAGATGGAAGGGTATTACCGCTCTAGAGCTGAAAAAATAATGGCTTTATTGCCCAAGCCAAGACAAGATTCTGATGATGATTCAGAATCTGATATTGAAAATATTTTGGATAAGGAAACTGTGCTACAACAGCACACCGTTTTTGAAGAAGCTGTTGATATTGAAGACATAGAATATCTCTTTGTTGGAAATCCAGAAGAAATCATTTCCTCAAGCAATCAGGTGATGGAAAATCAGCCATCAACTTCTACACCTAACCATTTATATACCCAACAACAAACACTTCGATCTGTAGGACGCATACGAGGTTGTCCCGTGATTTCCGACAAATTATTGAAAAAAGATGGCCGCGGAGCATGGAGACAATACTCTGATGAAAGCAAAGTGACGTTGATCAAATGGGTCGACAATAAAACTGTTATTTTAGCAAGCTCTTTCATTGGTGCCGAGCCCACATCTACTGTGAAAAGATTTGTAAAGGAGAAAAACGCCAAAGTGGATATTCCTTGTCCAGGAGTTATAAAATCCTACAACATGCACATGGGAGGCGTTGATCTGGCTGATATGCTGGTTTCACTTTACTCCACTAATATGAGATCACACAGGTGGTACTTGGCTATATTTGCACAAATCTTAGATATTTGTGTAAATAACGCATGGCTTCTATACCGCAGGGAAGCTCCTCAGGGGACCAAAACTGTTCGTCTAAAGAAGTTTAAAGGACGTTTAGCAAAACAGCTTTTGTTGCTCAATAGAATGCAACAAAAAAACGTCAATTGTTTTGTCCAAGCTCTCCTTCAATATCCACTGATTTAACCCCACCTAAAAGAGCACATGTGGAACCAAAACCCGATCAAGATAATATACGTTTTGATAATATGAGCCATTTTCCAATTCATGGCACAAGCAGAGGTCGGTGTCGATTGTGTTCAAAGGGCATTACCTCAGTGGAGTGTGAGAAGTGTAAAATCAGACTTTGTTTTACAGAGAATAGAAATTATTTTTACGACTTTCATCATAAAAAATAGGTTTTATTTTTATTTTCCTGTCTTCAATTACATTTTTTAATTGTAGAAATTTGTACTTTGTAATTCACAATTGATTTTTATGTTTTAAATATCAGTTTCCTTTCTTGTATGATTATTCTGTTTGAAATTATTATTAAAATTATACTTATATGTTATTGGCAATGTAACTTATTTGCAACAATTGTGTTTTGTTGACAGTTTGGCATTGTAACACAGGTGTAACATATAAAAATATACTATAACAAAAAGTTAAGATTTTTTTCTTGCACAATTTTCCATCAAGACTAACCATATTACAAGGAACAACCAAAAAAAATAGTAAGTATTTGTAAAAATAGGACTTTGCCAAGATAAGGGTTAATTTAAAATCTAAGTAGCAAAGATTTACAGTATGGGGGCTCAGCCTCATACCAGCCTATTAGTCTAGGAACTTTGATTTTGGATATTTCTCTTAATGGGATGACGTTACAGGTCTACTCCTAGACTTTATTGTGTGAACTTAATTGTTCTCCTCATGCACCTACAATCTTGGATCACGAGCAACAACATTTTTTGCTGACAATTTAGTTTGTACTTCTTCTTCGAAGAAACGCCATATCTCCTGATGACCTCAGATACATCTTCGATGAAAAGTTTAGAAACCGATTCTTCTCTACATCACATTTCGTAAAATCGATCCAAAAAACTTCGACATAACGTTATGAAACTGATCCTTCTCTAAAACACTAATCTACAACCAACTAATCATAAAATATTTTTTTTTCATCTTATACAAAATATCTGAGGACTTTAATTCTAGTTTAAATTATAAATAAGTTTCAATTAGTTTAAATTATAACTAAGTACTTAGTTGCAATTAAAAGTTATTTTGATTGGCTTGCCTATCTTTAAACCTAAATGGCTTATTCTTTTCCAGATAACCTCTGAGTGTTAACCTGCCATTAAAATAAGTAAACAAACTTATGGAGGATAAATTCTCTATCTCTCATAATGATTGTTTAAGCCCAATCAATATTGTGCAATCTTTACACTCATACATCATAGAGAATAGTTGTAATGTAAACAAACTGTCAGATGAGGTGGAATGACATCAATATTAAAGATTAAACTGAATAAGTGACGTATTAAGCTAACATGGATTTCTCAGATAAATGAACCCTTTTTCCTATTTTCTACTAGAGAAAACACTAAAGAAGTGTGAAAGTCCTCAAGTTTAGAGGTTCTTCATGAGCACTTCCTTATAATTAGTTCACTTGCTATGGGAAGTTACACCCAATAAAATGTTTTATCCACGATTTCTCAAATCAGTGACTCAGCCCTTATTCAGTTTTACCTTTATGGTATCGATATGATTAGTTTTTACAGGTATACACAGCTTAAAATTAATTTAGACGACAGCTAAATGAGAGAGCTATTACGACACGTTAGCTACGTTGCTAGCGAAACATATAAAATAATGTAGGTTCCCTTATAATGGTTCGTCTAATATCTGAAAAATGTGATTCATCTTTAAAGCTAATTATAATATGAGGACATGTCAAATGACCGTAACTCCAATTTAAATTTTACTCCAAGCTGGGAGGTTTCATAGACCAAATAATTATACAAAAAGAAAGGGATGAAAGGTTAATTATACACTAGAGAAGACAAAGTTCCAGCTTCGGGTAGACACCGAGGTAAGTACCAAGCTGCAAACGAAGAGAAGGGGTTTTAGCGGTGGAAGTCTGACACTACCTACTTTGAAATACTAACAGTGTTATTCACAACAACAAACCAATGGCTCAACCATGAATGGCTCTAGCGCGAATTTAACTTACAAAAAAATGATGATTCATGGTGCTGGACTATGACTCACCGTTTCATCAAGATCGTCTTCATAATTTCACTTTCATGCTGAAAAAGCCCATTCTAGACATAGGTGGAAGCTCCAGCTCCCACAGACCACGGCAATAGATCCCGGAAAGCAACTCTCCAGCATGATGATTCATTTATTTATTTATATTATAAACAAGTTTGTACACAATACATATAACATGATATACACAAGAGGACACTACACAGAAGCACAGATACATTATTCTTCACATCCATACGTCGTTCTAATATACAAACAACAAACAGACTCCAATAGGCGATAGTAAGTGATCCACACCAGTTGTAATTAATATATCCAGGTGTGGGTAGGCTAGAGTATTGAGCAGCGACAGCCCACGCACCACACAAGACTGATGGAGAACATTTGTCCGGCAGGCGAGGATTGTGAAAAGATCATGACTTCTTGCTCTGTTATAATTGCTGGATGGATCAGATATCAAATGTGTTGTGAATAGCCTCGTAAGTATCCACAAAGAGTTTCCCCTCAACATAAAAAATATAGCAGAGGTACGTCCACAGTTTGATGACTTGCAGAGATGCAAGCCGCCCTGAGAACAAGTCTGCTCATGACATGTATGCATGCGGACCCTAATTACACACAGTTAATAGCTAAGTCAATTTGATAACCTCTCAACGTAATGTGTGTTTATAATAAAGAGAAATGTCATTCACCGTGCGGAGCTACTGTCACTGTGAGCGTCTCCTTCTTTGTTATATTCCGCAGCTCTTCAAAAGTGTAAAGGTCCTGCAATCAGAAATACCAACAGTATAATAAATAATGTATAAATAAATAAACAAATGAAGTGGATGAGTAAGACAACGCAGCGACCAATTTAGAAATGCATTTGAATGTGTAAATAGATAAGTGCAAATATACAATAAGTTTATTACTACTGCTAATGTACCTACATCAATGGAAGTATGAAAAAGGTCCTATGTACCATAATATCCAAGGCTGAATTAAGTAGGATTTAATTTCTATAATACAAGATTTCCTTGACTTATAGAATGGTATGAGGCCGACCACCCACACTGTACAAAATGGTTCATTTTGCCAATGCCACCCCTGTTTTAGGCAAGAGCGGCAATTTCATTTGAGATTTGTGTTTTCAATTTTTTTGTACGCATGTAGCATGCATAGGTAAGCATAAACTTACATGTGTCTGCTTGTGGGCATGCATTATTAATGAATCTCACATGTCAATACATCTTTGCAACGTAAATAATAGATTATAAAAGACAAATCATTTTAATACGGCCTCATATCCATAAAAAAAATATACATGTTAAATACTGGTTTAAGCACTGCGAATTGGAGTTTGAAAATTTTAAAAATGGCAAACTGAAAAGCAAAGAAAAATGGAGGCAATAAAGGCGTCTTGTGAGCTGCATAAATTAGTTACTCTGTTAATTTTTATACTCAAATCTGTTATAATTATATTTGTAATCTTCTCATTTGCATTTCCTTCTCATAGTTGTTGCATTTTGATGAGATGATTCGGACATCTTGAAAGAATGGATGATGAATGACTAATGAAAAAAGTGCACAGAGGAAAGCGTAGAAGGGAAAGACTAAGGAAGGAATTGATAGACCAAATAGGTGAGATTGCGAAAGAATGGAACCTGCAGAGTGAGAATAAGAGAAGAGTATGTATGATGAAAGTTGTTGAGAAAGATGTAGTAAAACGTCGGTGTTATGGCCAAGGGGGCCAAGAGGGCTGATCTTTCTAGCGTGTTTGGAATACAATAACGTTGGTTCGATCCCCGCCTGGGTCATTTGACCATAACTTTGACCCTGGTTCAATAGATGTTATTGGGTAATTATTAAGTAATAATTCATTTAAATAAACAATAATGAATTATTAATAGGGTAATTTCACATTTTTTTTTTTATTTCATAAAATGACAGACTACCTTTTAAAAAATGCATCTGCGTTTTTTTAAAAATATTATCTGGCTTAGTTTTTAAACTACAGCTTGGTAAAATTCGCCCATTTTCGATTTCCGCTAAAACAGCTCATTTTTTTATTTAGGCGGATGCGACGTCAATGGATCTCACAATGTATGGAGTGTACCGTTAGGTCTTCTAAGACCGATGGATCCATCTACGTAATTTTGACGTCACAGCGTGTTTCTTCGGCCCCACTGCGTTTTGGCGGTATTCAAATTCTCGACATTTTATTTTTGAAAATTATCAATGATATCTTTATTTTTACTATATAAAAAATGTATGGTTGTGATCCTTGAAATGTACTCTACACAACCATAGTATTTTAAACCGTTTTCTCCACCACTGCAATTACCCTATTGATGATATTGCTACCTGTTTCTGGCCAGGCAGAATAGGTTGGTGAATTGCATTCCTCTTCACAAATCTATTTAAAAAAAAAAAAAACAACTGTTGAAGAGATGAAAGACATATGCAAGGACAGAAAAGAGTGTAGACGCATCTGCGGAGGCACCGGCCAACTATAGTGGAACGACGGCAGCATACAGTACAGACCACTATGGTAATCAGTGCCTTTTTGGAATCAAGCATTCATTTTATGGGATGAAAAAATCGGATTTATATTGGACAAACCAAGCGCAGCATCAACACCTGATTGAAGGAACATATTGGTGCAGTTAAAACGAATAACCCGAACAAGTCTGCTATCTGTGAACATTCACAGAAAGGGGTGAATCATCTGATCAGATTTGATAAAACAAAGATTTTATCTGAAGAAAGATTTCTCATCCCTCGACTCGTGAAGGAAGCAATCGAAATACACAGGCACCCCAACTTCAACAGAGATAACAGCTACAAACTTTCCAGTATATGGAGGCCAGTACTAACTTCTATGATCCACCCTTTCAATAATCGGACGATTTCACAAGAAGACAAAATATCGTCCTTCTGTACAAGTGGAGCTATTGCGACATCTATGATTGCATGACCGAAGGTTAATAATTGTACCTACAACCTTCGACCTCGAGCGAACAACAATAATTCAACAGTTTGTGGTTCTTCTTTGTAGAAGACACACGCCTCCTGAGGACGTCGGATATGACTCCGACGAAACGTAGAGAAAATTGTTCTTCTCTTTTGCACGGTCAGTAAAATCCGTTTTTTTCATTCCATAAAATGTCTACTACGTATTCTGTCTACCATTCCGTAAAATGACTGTAATCATAATTTAAAATCTTTAAGTATTCATTTGTTGAAACTTCAGGTAAGTAAGTAAATAAATGCATACAAAATCTTGCATGCTTATTCTATCATGCTGTTTGCTACGGAGACAAAGAGACATTGTTTGTCTTTGATTGCAAAGACATGTTTCAGTGAATGAGGCAGATGGTGTTATTAGATGGCTGCTCCAGGAAGACCTTGACCCTCAAACTGTAGAGGTCAAACATATTCAGTATTTGCTGTCAAATAGAGAATTCATTTGAGAATGAATCAAAGATGGATCCAAGTCCATCTATCTATAATCTTAGTTGCAAAGATATTGGTACGAATGTGTGATTGTGTGTCTGTGTGTTAGATGTGGGTGCTTAAATAATTGAACTTGTATTTGTTCAATGTTGTACAAGTACTTGTTCGAATAGAATATTCTGGCAGGATCTAGCGTGTGCCAGAATAACTCTTATACACCTATAAATAGAGACCAAGATGCTTTGTGAGGAGGCTTGTATCAGAGCCGTCGAGCTAATAAGTAGTCAAGCGACCGTGGTGTAAAGTTCACAAACTAAGTGTGAACGGAATCTTAAAATAAATTAACCAAAGTTTTTATTAAATTGAACCCGAAAATCATAACAAAATATTAACATTAAAGATCCTCCGGTCGATAGCTCAGTTGGTAGAGTGCTTGCATTCCATGCCGTGAGCTCGGGTTCGAATCCCACCGAGGGTGTCAGAAATGATTTTCCGTTTCGGTGTTTATTTCAAAACCCCAAAATAAAATACCGGCAAGGTTTACTCAGCCTTCACAAGAAATGAGTACCAGCCCCCTCGGGAGCTGGGAAACCCTCACTTCAACTGAAGTGGTTGGCGTAAGGCCGGCCCCCTTACCTGTAAAAATAAAAAGGTTCAACTCGCCACATGCGACCCCTTCCCGGATAACGCGGCAAGAAGTTACACTATATGTGTAGCTTAGTTGCGTTTAGTTGAGTTGTGTATCAATGTTAAATGCATTTCCACAAGCACACACATATAAGTTAGCGCTTACACATGCCGCATGTGAACTTGCAATGTAAAAACTCAATTTCAAAGGAGCATACACCCTGCAACTCTTGCAGACCTTCTTTGAAACCAGAGTGGCATTGGCAAAGAGAACTATTTTTTACATCATGGGTGGTCAGCCTCATACCAAGTGAATGAAGAATAGACCTACCAGGATCTATAATCTAAGTTGCAAAATATTTACATTCAAAACTAATATCAAATGCATGCCCACAAACAGACAAATGCTGAATGTGTACTTACAAATTAAAATCCAAACCGCAAATGAACATAAGCCCTGCAACTTTTTCCGACCTTCCCTGAAACAGGGGTGACATTGGCTAAGTGAACCATTTTTTACAGTATGGGTCGCCAGCCTCATACCAACCTATAAGTCGAAAATAAAAATGAACCAGATGCAAAAATACACAACTAAAATACACGTATACTTTAACTTATTGCCTGCGTTATCCCCGAAGTGGTCGCATATGGCGATTTGGGACTTATTTGCAACTACCCATTTGGGACCTAATTGCAACTAGGTACCTATTTGGGACCTAATTGGAACTATTTGTACCTATTTGGGACCTAATTGGACCTATTTGTACCTATTTGGGACCTAATTGGGCCTATTTAGATCTATTTGGACCTAATGCAAAGATCGTGTGTAAAGAAAAGAGCGATTTTCTCTACGTTTCGTCGGAGTCATATCCGACGTCTTCAGGAGGCGTGTGTCTTCTAACAATACAAGCAAGAAACACAAACTGTTGATTATTGTTGTTTGCTCCTTGACTTATAGGTTGGTATGAGGCTGACCACCCATACTGTAAAAAATGGTTCACTTTGCCAATGTCACCCCTGTTTCAGGGAAGGTCGGCAAAAGTTGTGGGGCTTATGTTCATTTGAGGTTTGGATTTTATTTGTAAGTACACATTCAGCATTTGTAAGCGCGAACTACACTTGTTGGTTTGTGGGCATACATCTGAGAGCTTTAAATGAATATATCCTTGCAACTTAGATTATAGATTATTATTATAGCTCATAATTCAACAGTTCGTATTTCTTCCTTGTAAAAGACACACGCCTCCTGAAGACGTCGGATATGACTCCGACGAAACGTAGAGAAAATCTTTCTTCTCTTTACACACATTCAGTAACATCCGTTTTTTTTCATTCCAAAAAATGTCTAACGACCGTAATCATAATTTAAAATCTTTAATCACTAATGCAAAGAGTCCAAAGAATGCATAAAACCAAAATGCAAAACTAACCTGCGAAAAAAAAAGTCAAAATTGGCCTTGAAAAGTTAATTCACCTTTGAACTGTGAAAACATGATCTTTTAAATATCAATCAATCAGTATTATCTTATATAGTGATGGCAAAGTGCATCGCGCGAGCCTCATGCGGCTCTTTGCCCCCTTCAGTCACTTTAAATTGTAAACAAACATAATCTAATCTAATCTAATCTAAGCTGCAAGGATATATATCATTTAAGATTTATATTGAATGCATTCCCACAAGCAGACATGTATAATTTCGCGTTAACACATGCCGCATGTGGACCTACATTATAAAAACCCAATCTCAAATGAACATAAGCCCTGCAACTCTTGCCGTCCTTCCCTGAAACAGGGGTGACATTGGCAAAGTGAACAATTTTTTACAGTATGGGTGGTCAGCCGCATACCAACCTATAAGCCAAGGAACACACATGACAAATTACATTTTTTAAATCAATAAATAATAATATATACATGGACATCAAAAAAAAGTAAAACATAAAACCAATTTCACTTTAATAAACCCTAGCCGCCAACATTACAGATCTACCAACATTTAAAATTAAAATAACCAAAATCTTCAGCTAATAAAATGAGGTACACACACAAGTCCTTCATATTACCTTTCTTATTGGTGCATAGATAGATTTATTTTATTTATTTTTGAGGAAAAAACATCAACTTTTTACATAAAGCATAAATTAAAACATATAAAATTAGTGAAAAAAGTCTTGTATTTTCCAATGAAATAGATAAAAAAAAAGAGTAATTTAAAAAGAAAATTAAAATTAACCAAAGAGCACAGGTTTTGACAAAAAATAAGTTTTGGAGCATGCAATTGCACCTGTCTATGGAATCCTCCCTCCAGCAATAGGAACACTAGTGAATAGTGAATAAGAAATATATATACTCGTGAAACAATGATTAAAAATATATATAGGTAAGAAAAAAATCTCTGAAGATGGACGGATAAAGTCCGATACACTTAGGCCTTGTTAACTCAAAATAAATGAAAATCAAACTATGTTGTAAAAAAGTTTTTTTAATATAAATTTAAATGAATTAACTTTAGAAACTTTTAAAAAATGTATGTTTTTGTTTTTAGTTTCTAATCTAATCTAATCTAAGTTGCAAAGGTATGTTACATTGGAGATTAACATTATATGTATTCTCACAAGCAGACACGTATAAGTTCTCGCTTAAACATGCCGCATGTGGACCTACAATATAAAAACCCGAATCTCAAATGAACATACACCCTACAACTCCTGTGACCTTCCCTGAAACAGGGGTGACATTGGCAAAGTGAACCATTTTCTACAGCATGGGTGGTCACCCTCATACCAACCTATAAGTCAAGAAACATACACGACAAATTACATGTTTTAAAATCAATGAGCAGTTCTATGAAATACATACTATCCAAAGATCCAGTGACGTCACATCCGCCTAAATAAAAAATGTCCTGTTTTACCAGATGCCGAAAATGCAGGAATTTTAAAGAGCTATAAGTTAAAAACTACGCTAGATATTATTTTTTTCAAAAACACAGATGCATTTTTTAAAATGTACTTAGGGGCTATCCATATATTACGTCATTCGCATTAAGGGGGGGGGAGTCTGGTCTGTGGATGATGGCAAATGATGTACGAGTACCAAAAGTGACGTCGTTCTTGTAAATACCAATTTCTACAAAATATACAAAATATTATGTAAGTAATATAACATTATTAATTATTAAGCTCATCCATTATTACAGCAAAAGGGGGGGGGGGGGGGCTCATTAGATAATGACTATAGTATGATTGTAAGGGGGGGGGGTCGAAAATCGGCCATAATTTATGGACGGCCCCTTATCATTTTATGAATAAAAAATATGTGAAATTACCCTATTAAAGTCTGACTGATGTAGGTCATTGCTTGGTTAGATGGAAGTAAGTGCTGTCTACTTATGTGCAGCACACTTGACATTGAACTCCTGTATTAGCATTCAAGGCTGTTTATTTGACACTCGTGCCCTTTGGTCTATGTTTCCGATCAGGCATTGACATCAGTTATACAAAATAAACTAGCGCGCCTAAATTATCATATTAAATCATCATTTTGATGCCTTTTTATATAAACTATAGTTTTTTCACGAGTTGAATAACTGCAAAAGTATGCTTGAATTTCTTTCGATAGCTCAGGTGGTAGAGTGCTTGCATTCCATGCCGTGAGCTCGGGTTCGAATCCCACCGAGGGTGTCAGAAATGATTTCCCGTTTCGGTGTTTATTTCAAACCCCAAAATAAAATGCCGGCAAGGTTTACTCAGGCTTCACAAGAATTGAGTAGCAGCCCCGTCAGGAGCTGGGAAACCCCCACTTCAACTGAAATTTTCTGCGTAAGACTGGCCTCCTTACCTGTAAAACTAAATAGGTTCCACTTGCCACATTGAAGTTACACTATATGTGTAGCTTGGCAGCGTGTCTCCTGCACATACTAATGTCCGGCCCACTGAAGTCTTCTTGATTTTAATACCAACGTCCAACACTATAACAATATTGGGATGATTTATTTGGTGAGCGCTGTTTTATTGTGAATCACATCTCAAGAGCCCACTGCGAACTTGGTTGTGACTATAGAAAGCTTTATGCTTGGGTGATCTACATCACATCTACGCACACAGTGGAGAAGCAAGCACTGTTACCTAATTGTTAGACTTACCACAATGGTGTATCCATCAGGGCTGTCCATGCCCAGCTCCGTGATATCCAGATTCAGGGTTCTACGCTCCTCCCCGTTCATATTCACAAAAGCGACGCCGTAGGAAAACCTCTCAGCTCTCACGGGGATCAACTGTCTCCACCATATCTTAATGTCTCCGTAGATATCCTGACAAACAAGAAAAACATACTGTTACGAATATGTAGTTGTGTCTCTAGAAATAAATAGATGTTAGGTAATTATATGGATTTGTATTTGTTTCAAATTGCTTGAGTGTTAGGTAGAATGTTCTGGCGAAATCTAGCAAGTAGCAATTCTCCATGTTTCAAGAATGATCTTTATTTTTTATATAAAATAGGGACCGAAATATGCTCTGGAGCTTCAGAAACCATTCTACCACTGTACTGTGCAACTGTTAGTGTCTCTGTGTCCGAACTGAATGTGAAATAAGTTGTGTAAAATAAATCACCACAGTTTTAATTAAATAGAAACCGCGTTGTTCCTTGACTTATAGGTTGTTATGCGGCTGACCACCCATAATGTAAAAATTGGTTCACTTTGCCAATGTCACCTCTGTTTCAGGGAAGGACGGCAAGAGTTGCAAGGCTTATGTTCATTTGAGATTGGGTTTTTATATTGTAGGTCCACATGCGGCATTTGTTAGCGCGAAATTATACATATCTGCTTGTGGGAATGCATTTAATATATAACTTAAATGATATATATCTTTGCAGCTTAGATTAGATTAGATTAGATTAGCGTAAAAATGTAACAATAATTTTAGCTCAAAAACTGTTATATTGACGTGACCAGCTCAACGCCACTTTAAGCAGGCCACTCGCTGTATGACATCAGTGACATTGGTGCGTCGACGGATCTTCTAGTTTAGAACCCTGTCTCTGAGGCTGATTCTCAGCATCCTCTTTGGCAAGTGAGCCCTTTTGTTTCTAATCCATAGGTGGATATTGGAAGCACGCATGACTCAAAGACCTTGTGTTTCAGGTTAACAGGCATTTTCGTGTCATCTTCAGGTACAAAAATATTGTTATGTAAATAACAAATACATATAAATGTTAGGTAGGTAGGTGTATTAGTAATAGCCGATGAGAGTTGGAGTAATTATTATAGGTACCTAAGAAAGAGAGGGATAATAAAGGGATAAACGAAGACTAGAGGCTTTCGAGATGTGGTCGTATAGAAGGCTTCTAGGAATTTCCTGGAGAGACCACACCACAAATGAGGAGGTTCTCCAAAGAATTGAGGGAGGAAGGCACCTGCTCAGGACTTTGTCCGAAAGGCGTGCAAGATGGATCGGCCATGTAATGCGACAAGAAGGTCTCTTGCATGCCATAATGGAGGGGATGACTGAGGGGACCAACTCTAGGGGACGGCCACGCCAAGAGTACCTGGAGGACCTGCTGGTGGACGTGCGCTGCTCAACATATGCAGACCTAAAAAGAGCCGCACAAGACAGGGAGGAATGGAGAACAAGAGTAAAAGATATTGCTGCAAACCAATCCTAGGATTGAAACAGGAGAAGAGGAAGAAGGAAAGAGACATTCAATTATGTACCTACTGGAAGCTTTATGTTCTGAAATGTTCCAGCAAAATTGGCTTCTAGTAACTACTGTCTTTGGGAGTATATTGATACCCTCACTTTAAAAATGAGGAAGACTTGGTTGAAGGGTTTTTCTTTACTTTCGTTTTTTATTCTCTTTTTCAGTACAAGTTACAGGTTACAGACAGAACCGGTCTTCGGGCCAACAGGCCGACAAACCTTGTAACAAATTATTCCCTTTTTATTACAATAAAACACATAAATTTTGTTACAGTAAATTCGGCTCGGCCGGTGTCTTGCCGAACGCCGGCCAATCAGCGTGTAGGGCTAAGTTTTGTCAAGGAGTTCGACGGATGGCGAAATTCAGGGCCTGCACAAAAAGTGTGCCGTATCAATATAAAGTGCAAGTTGCTTGCAAGTCAGTCAGTAGATATACAATGTTCTGCTTTTGAACAAGAAAGACATTGCAAGTGAAGACCAACTGTGAAATAAATGTAGAGTGCTAAACCATAAATGTGAATTGTTAAAAATAAATATAAATTGTTAAATAAATCTAAGTGTAAAATAAATATCCATGAAAGAAGACCAGTTTTTTTTAATTGAAAGACTTTTTGAACCCTAAAAACACAACAATATAATCTAATGAATAACACTGTTAAGATACAAGTTTAATTTTTGGGAAATACTTCAATTGTTTTGTTGTCAAGAATAAGCAGGACAGGGAAGATGTGAGGCAGATCTTTGTTCATTTTGAGGGGAATAGAGAAGTGTATGCACCTGCAGCATGCTCCCCTGCAGCCCCAGTGGGTCCTGGTCCACAGCGATGACCTCCCTGTTGAGCAGGATGTCCCTGCTGGAGGGGGAGATGTGAGGCAGGTCGTTGGACATGATGAGCGGAGCCGCCAGGATGCTCCACACGGACATCTGGATGCGACACTGCCCGGCAGTCAGACCCGGGTTGCCAATCATCAACTGGAAGTGCACAAATATCAAATAGAGACAACAAAAACTGTGTTCTAATTAGATAGATTTAGTAATGTCACATTATTACTTATATCTAGGGACTGGAAAATTTCGCGATCGCGATAAAACGAATTTATTCGCGAATTTTGATGTTTTTACGCGAATAACGCGAAATTTGAGGTTTTACGCAAATATCGCGAATTTTCGTACTTTTGGTAGAAATTGTGCGAAAAAGTTGTTATGTGTCGCTTCTGTAACGCAACTATTTTGTGGGACAGAAAATATTCCTGTGAAAACCCTTTGCAAGGTGCTAAGCACAGAAAAAATGGTCGGTGTTATAGCCGAGGGGGCCAAGTGGGCTGATCTTTCAACGTTGAAACACGCTAGAACGCTAGACGCGGGGTTCGGTCCCCGCCTGGGTCATTTGACCATAAATTTGACCCTGGTTCAACAAATGTAATTGGGTTATTATAAATTAATGATTAATTAAAATGAACAATACTCGTAATGAATTTTTCATTAATGATATTAATACCTGTTTCTGGCCAGGCAGAGTAGGTTGGTGAATTGCATTCCTATTCACAAATCTATTTTATTAAAAAAATAAATGATAAGCGGAACTGTCCTGGACATCCAAACAGACTTGAATCGTGACATCAATGAAATAGGAAATACATCAAGGAGTGAAGCTGCTGCTGGATTAGCCAAGAGTACAACTTGAGGCTTTCATAAAAGCCAACATCCCTCGAAAAAATTAGATAACCCTCATCTAGAGAGACTAAATATAATATTTTAAAAGGATATTGCAGGGTATTCGGAGTGTCATTCAAATATTAATACTTTTTTCAATCAATGGTTTTTTGTAAGTTGTAACTCGTATTGATTCAGATATTGCTTATTCCTTGTTTTTGAAGGTACATATTGTTGTTTATATAATAAATTGTAAATATTAGTAAAATCTATAGTTTTGCAATTACATAAACCTTTATTTCGATCAAATCAACCCTAAAAATTACACCGAATCTCCCCGTTTATCATAAAAAATAACGCGAATTTCCCTGTTTTTGATCAAAAATAACGCGAATTTCGCAAAAAATAACACCACTTTTTTCCAGTCCCTACTTATATCATAAGTAACATATATCCGCTGTAGTAACGAAAACCCTAGTACAAATAAAAGTAATTGAGAAAAATTGACATTAAAACCAAGCAAGATTCCCTCCCACACAAAATTCCAGTAGAACTATGTCTTAGTAAGTGTTGGACTGACATTTAGAAGGTCTGGTTAGAGGATTGTCTATGTTCCTTAACTTATAGGTTGGTATGAGGCCGGTCATCCATCCTGTAAAAATGGTTCGCTTTGCCAATGTCACCCCAGTTTCAGAGAAGGTTGGTAAGAGTTGCAGGGCTTATGTTCATTTTAAATCGGGTTTTTATGTTATAAGTCCACATGCGGCATGTGTTAGCGCAAACTATCACACAATCATACAATCGGCCAACAAACTGCTATGCAGTTTGGCTGAAGTAGTCATTAAATAAAAATATGTATATTATATTAATAAATGTTTTAAAAAAAAAAAAAAAACTTATACATGTCTGCTTGTGGGAATGTATGTAATACAAATCTTAAATGTAATATATCTTTGCAACTTAGACTACAGATTCTTATCGCACCTACCACTTGCTTTCCCTTACACACCCTATTCTCAATTTCTCATTCTTCTCAAACATACTTCCTAAATATTTAAATTCTCAGCTTTTGTTCCAGTGTGTCCTGGTAGAGCTGCTCCAAGCAGTGACAATGAACGCTGAACTCCTCACCATGTCCGGATCATTCCAATGTCCTGGGCCCGCGTAGGAAGCCATCCTCTCGTGATGCCTTCCATAGTAGTCTATTGTCGTCTTGATGCTATCCCAGGAGCTTGAGATATCGTGGTAGTTCCTCCACAGGTTGCAGTGCTTTTGTATTTCCGGATAATCGGGCTACAAATAAAATAAAACCTTAAACGCAAAAAAAAACACAACTAAGCAACACAAGAACTGTAACTTCTTGCGGAATGCGGCGTGTGAACCTTTTAATTTTTACAGAGGGGGTCTGCCGTACACCAACCACTCCTGTTGAAGTCGGGGAAACCATTGGCAAAACAATCGGCAACACCTTAGAGCTTCCGATGAGAAGCCCGACTGCCGTGTTTGGCGATCGGGCTTTTTGTGTTGCTGCGCCCATGGCCTGGAACTCTCTGCCAGCAGGACTACAGACGACGGACAAAGAGGCAGATTGCAGAAGGGACCTAAAGGCACATCTTTTGCCACAATCAGCAGCGGGAAAAATACCCAATAATAATAATGCATAGCATAGTTGCGAAACAGGCACAAATATTTTTAAAATGAACTTTGGATTTAAAGTGATATGTAATTTTTTTTTGAGACATAAATATCTACTCAATTAATTATCCAAACATAATGTGGGTTGTCAGTTAATGAAGGTAGTTGAAAAATATACAAGACATACTGACAAAACGATAAGAAATTAAAATTACGACAAAGGTGGTTAAATGACAAACAAATATTCACTCTATCACCATTCTCGACACAGTCGACATTCTTTCTATTTCTCTATATTCTTTTCCGCCTCTAGGTGGTGGGCCACTTAGTCAGGAGAGCGCCTCCCGAACAGTCTCAGTAGTAGCATCTCAAATTCTAGGCCTTAAGTCATATGTTAATCTAATCTAATCCAATCTAAGCTGCAAAGATATAAATCATTTAAGATTTATATTAAATGCATTCCCACAAGCAGACATGTATAATTTCACGCTAACACATACCGCATGTGGACCTACAATATAAAAATCCAATCTCAAATGAACATAAGCTCTGCAACTCTTACCGTCCTTCCCTGAAACAGGGGTGACATTGGCAAAGTGAACCATTTTTTACAGTATGGGTGGTCAGCCGCATACCAACCTATAAGTCAAGGAACAAACATCGCAAATTACATTTTTTAAATCAATAAACAATAATATAAACATGGACACTAAAAAAAACTAAATCATAAAACCAATTTCACTTTAATAAACCCTAGCCGCCAACATTACAGATCGACCGCCATTTCTTTCTATCCTTACATACTTCTTTCATTTCCTCCAGAGTCATAACCTTCTTCATACAAGCTCTTCTTTCATTATGACTCTGGATATTCCATTCATTCGCAATTTCGGATATTTGGTCCATCCATACCTTTCTCGGTCTTCCTCTACCGCTACATCCATCTATTCTACCAACATATACTTTCTTCGTCAGTCTTTCCTCATTCATTCTCTCCATATGCCCAAACCATCTTAACAAACTTCTTTTAATCTTCACTTTCACACTTTCTCTTGCACCACATTCTTCTCTTACAAAATCATTCCTCACCCTGTCACTCCGTTTTTTCCCAATCATACTTCTTAGAAAGTCCATTTCAACAGTATGGACTTTGCTAATTTCACTTTCATTCACCTTCCAGGCTTCGCTTCCATACATCAAGGTGGGTAAAAGTATGCCACCGTGTACCGCCAATCGAGCATTTTTAGATATGCTTTGATTTTTGGCGATACAAGCTGTGGCACCCAGTACACACCTGCCTTTCATTACTCTTCTTTCAAGTTCACCTGTCATTCTTCCATCTTTTTCAAACTTACTTCCCAAGTA
This sequence comes from Agapetus fuscipes, assembly GCA_951799405.1. Taxonomy (NCBI): domain Eukaryota; kingdom Metazoa; phylum Arthropoda; class Insecta; order Trichoptera; family Glossosomatidae; genus Agapetus; species Agapetus fuscipes. Next base: position 16,462,616 of record OX637348.1, read on the forward strand.
TACAAACTCATTTACCACATCAACATTCATTCCGTTTATTCTAAATTCATAGTTTGTATTTTCTTAATTTCTTTCAAAAATCAAAACTTTCGTCTTACTTGCATTCAATTTTAAATAATTACCTAGCAGAGCTTCGTTCAATCTAGAGAGCATTGTTTGCAATTCTACTGCTGAATCAGATACAAGAACTGCATCATCCACATACAGTAGAACACTCACTTTGCTCTCTCCTATCATTAATCCACAATCATCAAGTCTAGCATCTCGAACACACTTGTCCATGACTATGTTAAATAGCCATGGGCTCATCACACATCCTTGCCTTACACCCTTAAAAACTTCAAACCATTCACTATACTCATCATCAATACGAACACATGCCATACTATTTTCATAGTTAGCATGTACTGCATTCAAGAGAGCCCCATTCACTCCATATGCTTTCAAAACATCCCACAACATACCTCTGTCTACTGAGTCAAAAGCCTTTTCCAGATCCACAAAGGCTGTAAACAGCTTTCCCCTCACCAACAATTGTTTTTCAACAAGTTGTCGTAGAGTAAAAATCTGATCAATACAGCCTCTACCGGCCATAAAACCGGACTGTATATCGGAAATCCTTTCACTAGTAGTCAGAATCACATTCTTAATAATAACCTTACAGAAGACTTTCCCTGGTATACTGAGTAGACTGATTGGTCTGAAGTTCTAACAGTCTTTTTTGTCCCCTTTACCTTTGTAAATAGAAACAATGACTGCTTTCCTCCAGTCCATCGGTACCACTCCTGCATTTACACAAAGTTTACATAGTTCATACATCCATTCTACAACACATTCACCACCTGCTTTCAACATTTCACCATTTATTCCATCAAACCCAGCAGACTTTCCATTCTTCAAACATTCAATAGATACTTTTATTTCTTCTTTCAAAATCCTAAATTCATTCTCTTCTGTCATTTTTCTAAACAAAATTCTTTCGCCCCGACCAAAAATCCCTTCAAAATATTCCTTCCATCTCTTACATACTTCATCATTCTCCCATACCATCTCACCGACAGCGCTTTTGATTCCTGGGGTGGTCAATGCAGAATCTTTATTCCTATTGGCACTGACCCACCTCCAGAATTCCTTCCTACTGTCGGTGAAATTTCTGTTCATTTTTTCATCAATCTTTCTCTGTTCATTCGCTTTGCTTTCATAAATTACATTCTTCGCCATTTGCTTGGCTATCTTATATTCATCTTCTAACTTTCTATCATTCCTGTCATTCAGCCATTTTTTGTAACATTTTTTCTTCACTGTCACAGCCTCTTTTACTTTACCATTCCACCATGCATCTCCTATCAATCTTCTACCTTTCGTTTCTCCACATACTTTTCGAGCACACTCAATCATTCCTTCTTTCATATACTTCCACATGTTTTCAATTAAGATGCTCAGAATCACTTTGCATTTTTGTTTGTAAATTTAAAATCCTCGAGCCCTAAACCCTCACGGCTATAATCTTTCAGTGATTTCTGAGCCTCCTTTGCTTTGTGTAAGCACTTGGGAAAGTGTAGCTTCACGGGAGGGCCTTCTGCCACTCGCATCTCACATAACTTTTGCATGCGAGTCCTGTGACACATCACCGGATGGGATGGATATACAGGGCGTGGGTCAGTGGAGGGGAAACTGACCCTGAGAGAAGGTGTTGTCACTATTCTGCCTGGTTTGTTTGTGGTTTTGTTATATCAAGCGTCGGAAGTCAGCAGTGTATGGAGATATATGAAAGCCTTCACACAGTTTGTCCAGTAATCCATAGACAATTCAGGCAGAATGCCTTGTGTTTGGAATGGCCCTGACAGTAGGCACCTACTTGAACATTAAAGATGTGCTCTTGATAATATGGCCAGCTGCACGAGAACACCATGGGTCTGCCCGTCTTATTCAAGAGACGACCAAACTTGGGAAAACCTGAAACAAATTATCATCAACTTAATGACGTCCACACAAAAAACAGCCAGGTTGCTGAGCTAAGGCTTACTTATATTTTGTAACTGGATGCTAAGGAAACTGGTTATATCGAAACTAATCTAATCTAGTCTAAGTTGCAAAGATATGTAACATTGGGGATTCACATTACATGCATTCTCACAAAAAGACACGTACAAGTTCGCGCTTGCACATGCCGCATGTGAACCTACAATATAAAAACCCAAACCTCAAATGGACATACACCCTGCAACTCTTGCCGTCTTTCCCTGAGACAGGGGAAACAGAAACATCAATACGTGGTTTTTGTGTGTCTTTTAAGTAGGTACCTACACATCAATAAAACTTATGTTAAGATATTGTATTTAATATTATTTAATGAAATGCGGCAGGAGTTGCAAAGTTTATGTTCATGTGAGGTTTAGTTTATTTTGTACGAACACATGCAGCATGTGTAAGAGCGAACGTGTATGCTTATGGAAATTCATGTAATATGAGTTTGAAATGTCAATATAGCTTTGCAACTTAGATTATAGATAGTTAGGAAAACTGAATAATAAGTATTCCTGTATTCACCGTAGTTGAGTTCCTGGTTGTAAGTGAAGCAGCCGTCCAGCTTGACATAGTCAGCCTCGTACTCGGCAAACAGCTGCGTGTCCTCTTCCTCGTGTCCCTTGGAGCCGGGGTACTTCTCACACGTGGTGCTGCCGTAGTTCTCATAAATGCCAAACTTCAGGCCCAGGGCGTGTATCTGCACATTCATAAATATAATGTTATGTTTTTAGCGGGTTCTATTTCATCAAAACTGTGGTTTATTTATTTTACACAATTTATTTATTCGCTTTTGGTTATGACAGGTTGGTTTGTTGGTTCTGAGTTTTATTAATAAATAATAATATTAGGATGATTTATTTGGTGAGCGCTGTTTTTGTGTGTATCACACCTCAAGAGCCCTCTGCGAGCTTGGTCGTCGCTGTAGAAAGCGCCAATTCTCAAGCAAGACCCAGTTGTTGTAAGGTTGGATGGACCTCTCAGTGACCGGTCTTTGGTAAAGGTTTATGAATTCTTCAACTCAGCAAAGAGCACATTTGAAATATAAATGGTATATTTTTGTGCTACGCCGAGATCCGAATCCACAACCTTCCTTTTACGAGTCCGAAGTGTTGCCACTACGGACTACGGACCGGTCTCTCTTCCAAAGGATCTTGGTTCTAATTTATACATATTATTAAGATCATTCTCGAAACATGGCTAATCATTAGATACCACCTTGCTAGACTTCACCAGAACATTTGATTCAACACTAAATTAATCTGGAACAAATACAAATCATTATTAGGTACCTACCTAAGCACCACCAACCTATTCTGCCAAAAACAGATATTAATATCATCAATTATGTAACACCTTGCATATTCGCAACAATATCCTTTCAACTCTTCATTATTCAGTATGAAATCAACACACCTCACCAGCTCAGAATTTGATGAATCTTGGTATGGAAGTCGTCCTTGTAGGGATTAAGCAAAATGCTATTTTTTCCAAATATCTCAAATGATATCAATATTATGACTATGTAGAGTTTCCCAAAATCATCCATTATTTTTTTGAAATGTCTTTAATCTTAGTTGCAAATATATATTACATTCAAAAGTCATATTACATGCATTCCCATAAGCAGACATGTATAAGTTCGCACTTACACATGCTGCATGTAGACTTACAACGTAAAAACTCAATCTCAAATGAACATAAATCCAGCAACTGTTGCCGATCTTCCCTGAAACAGGGGTGACATTGGCAAAGTCAACCATTTTTTTTACAGTATGGGTGGTCAGCTGCATACCAACCTATAAGTCAAGGAATAAATATTTGTTAGAAGTGGGATCTATATAGAAATTGATAAAAAAAATGGCCGCCGGTGATCAGCTGATCTCGCTGTCAAATGTTCTCTATCCATTTTATATACTTTTTGATAATTAAGAAACTACACGTGAATTCCCATTACATGTTGCGCCAGTGCCTTGATGCCGCTGGGGAACCTCCTGTGGTCCTCCTGCAGCCTGCCCTGCTGGTCCCTCGTCTTCTCCATCCAGCAGTCGTCTATGATGATGTACTGGTAGCCCGCGTCTGCGTAGCCTCCTAATATAAACTCTGCCGACATCCTGAGGAACAGGTCCTCGCTGGAAAATAAATGGTCAACATCAAAAGGGTTTGGATGGAAGAACCGGTAAGAAGAATTAACACAATGTTTGGAGAGCGTGCATTTGCAGTTGCTGGTCCTCTGGCATGGAACCACCTGCCTAATCATGTGAGAGAGATATGGGAAGTTCCAAAATGCACTGAAGACAAGCAAATTTCTGGCATCATTTGCACAAGCGCCCTTAGAGTGACTACATCACAAAACGGCGTTCAAAGAAATCACCATTTCATCATCAGTTGCTTATCATGTTTGCTGAAGTTTGTAAAGAGCCACAAGTTTTTTCTTGCCAACAGTAAATAGTACTCGCATAAACGACGGTGTCGACAGGGGGGGGGGGGGGGAGGAGGCGTGTATGGAACTAAAGAGCCGCAGCTTCACATCCAAAGAGCCGCATGTGGCTCGCAAGCCACAGGTTGCCGACCCCTGGTCTAGATGACTAGGGTCCTTCAAAAAAAATATTGATTAGCTATTCCTTAAATGCATGACATCATAATTCCTTTCCCAGGTTTTTTTTTGTCACGACTCCATCGACCGAAACAGCATGGATTTTAATACAAGCAGAATTTATACCTACCTACAAGTGTGTGTTTAGCTGAAAACAATTTAATATGATCAATGTGAAAATATTTGAATTTGGAACAGGTGTTTAGTTTGTTTACCTACCTGATACATTCTGTAGGGGCAGAATCACAATCTGTGTTGCAGCGGTATCTCCCCCAAGACATCCAACCCATGGGCGGAGTCCTGGCCAAGCCGTTATCCAGGCCGCCAGCCAAGGAAACCAGGAAACCAGATAAACAAACCCATATCAGGCAGGAAACTTCCATCATCAAGTTTCACCAAGAATTTGGACGGTAAAAAATATTGACGTGCACACGCGTGCATACATCGATCAAAAACATCACACGTATCAAATGACAAGTAAAAACTTTATTTTAATTCACGTAACTATACATTTATTCAGGTAATTCCTATTCGTCAACCAGTTGACCTTTCCTGTTTAAACCACAAATTGAGAAATAATTTTGTGGAAAAAATTCTCCATGCCAATATTTTGACATTTCTGTTTCGTATTCACAACACATTTAATCCGCGGATCATCGTTTTTTTTGGACGGAAAATTCACGGTAGGTGACAGTTGAGCCATGGATTGGTTGTGTGTGAATAACACCTTATTGATTTGTTAACGTTGGCTGCAATGATTCTCATACGGCTACTCTGTGCATACGGCTGTCAAAAGTTGTTTGGGTGAAAGTTTTTTGAACCTCTCGATTTTTGTAAATAATAATGGGTAAACAGAGGAAATCGGAATATTTTGTCACTAAAACTACAGGTCTGTAAGCTTCAACTTATTTCAAATTTATAGAATCAAAGTGTCATTCAGCATTCTGCATAATATTCGTGTCTGAAATTTCATGCGCTGTAACCTCAAATTTCTGTCATGTTTGCAGATGAAATTGGAGATATCGAGGAAGTATTTGACAAAAACTCTCGTTCGCTGAATGAAGTTGAATCTGAATTTCCATTCAAATACCACATTACCGATGAGAAGGCAGTTTCCCTGGACAATAACTACATTTTAAAAATATGCGGTACAAGGTAACATTGAGGTTATGTGTAAATGTTCCAATTCACACCCTATATATTTTTTATATACCTACCTTTATTTTTTTCAGCAACAAAGTGGGTATAGCAGTGTCGGACTTTTCCTGTGAAATTTACTCTTATGATGAAACAGGTCTTCGGAGGAGTAACAAATTTGTTGGTCATGATAAGAATGTCTGCGATATCAAGTTTTCCCCCAAGAACAATCATCTTCTCTTTACGGGCTCGGCAGACGGGACCATCAAACTGTGGGATGACAGAGCTGGAGACAAACATGTTGCCATCTTTGAAGGTATTTTTTTTTGTCCTGGCATTACTACGATTTTCATACCTTAAATATATTTGGATGATTAATTTGGTGAGCGCTGTTGTTGTTTTCAATGGATTCCACACATGATTCGACATAGACAATTGTGACGTCAAATGGTCTGGTTGCTATAGAAAAAGTTAACCAATATTTTGTTATTAAATAGTTCCTTAACTTATCCAAAACACAGATACCGATATTCTTATATTTCGGATATCCAATAGTTTGGGTTCCGCATACAGGCATCTATAACATCCCTGCTTTAAATTCTAGTTTGTAACTTTGCAGAGAACACGGACACGAAGCAGCTGACCAAGCCGCTGACGTGCTTTGACGTCTCCTGCGAGGAGCGTGTGGTGTGCGGGGGCACGGAGCTGGTAGAGGGGGACGCCTACCTCATGTTCTGGGACGTGCGGGCGCGCGGACTGCTGGGCGCTTACTGGAACTCTCATACAGATGACGTCACACAGGTCGCCATGCGCTTACATACAGGACAACTACTATTATCCTCATTATTTGTTACCGGACACCATTTGATTTCATATTAGACTGGCAAATGTATAAGGCTGCGGTCCCATCCGGAAGAAAGCATGAAACTTGGAATGTAACTAGATTATATACATGAAATTGTTAGGTTTAATTTGTTACTACGATGCTTTGATATATTTACAAGTATAATAACTACAAATAAAAAAAAAAATGATTAGACAAACCGTTATAAGAGTACTTAAGTCATCTTCAACTTCAAATCATTCAACTTTAGTCAGTACCTCAAAAAAACCCTCAAGGCACACTACTTCGCTGCAATAGTGACAATCTTCACGAAATGGCGCTATATTAAATTATCATCTTCATCATCATCAACTGGTTATTATATAAATTGGATTATAAATGTCTCGTCAAAAAAACCCTGTAGCTAACGTCTCTCGTATTTCCTCAGGTTGCGTTCAGCCCCCAGAGCCCCGAGCGCCTGCTCTCAGGCGGAGTGGACGGCCTGGTGAACATGTTTGACATCAGCGAGCTGTGCGAGGAGGACGCGCTGCTGTGCTGCGTGTGTGTGGAGTGTGACGTGCAGGTGCTGCGCTGGGCGGGGGCGGGGCTCGCGGCCTGCAGCACCAACAACCAAGACCTGCAGCTGTGGGACGTGGCGGAGGCCAGCAGGCTGTACAGCTACAGCAGGGAGCAGCTCACACAAACCATGATGGTGAGGCAGCCTTGCTTATGGAATGCTTTACACTATTAATTTAATATTAGTCTTCATAATGTCAATATACAAACCCTTTAACATTTTTTTTCTTTAAAAAACAGATAACACCTAAAGCGTTAGAGGAAATCAATCAACTCTTGAAGAAAAACTTTTTTATAGTTAGATTATTAATTATTTTATTGAATTATTAGTGAAAAAATGTACAATCTAAACACAATTTTATAAAAATGCTTATTTTGTATTTAATATTCCAGAGAACGAGCTCTGACGACTGCTATGTGATTGACATCTTCTCCACCTCTGACGACCAAATCAACGTTCTGACTGGCTCTTACTCTGACCGCGGGTAAGCTCCATCTATTTTATTACTAAAATCATTTACATATTGATGGTTAAAAGGCAGTAGGGCATAAGCGACATAAATTAAATTGTTCAGGAGAGCAGTTGAAAGTTTTAGATTGCAGAAAAATGGCATAACTTTTTTATTTTTTATCATATCGTTAAAATCAAAATAGCTCTAAAATTAAAAAAATAAAGGCATTTATTGGCATTCCTATCAATGTGATTTTACAATGTTTTACAATCAACCAAAATCTTGTTGGTTACACCAAAACCATACTTCGAAAACGCAGTTGTTTGCTTGGACATTAACAGCACAAAAATCATCGTAGAGCTATGGGAGTTAGCGCATTAGAAAAAGGGGAAAATTTGAAGTAGGATAGCATTCATAACTCATTTTTGACCAAAATGTCACTACTGCCTTTTAACTAGAGATGGAAAAAACGGCTTAGTAAAAAAAACGAAAAAACGCTTACGCTTTTTAAAAAAAGCAGCTTAAAAAGCGTTTTTTCCTTTTTTGGGTTTATTGTAAATATAAAATTTAATTCATTTAGTAGTTTCAGTTTTTCCTTATTTACTCAAAAACTATTGACATTATTGAAAAAATTTTGAGTATTAAACCTAAACAATGTATAGTTCTGTAAGTTAAAAGCAAAAAAAAAAATCCAAAATACAGCACACACGAAAAAAAAGCTAAAAATGTAAAACAAACGCGTTTTTTGAAATATTTTTTTGTGGTGGCAATTCTTAAGTTATATATTTTGTTTAAGCTTTATAATTAAGAAAAAAAATTAATAAACATGCTTGATTTTTTTCATTACTGTAACTATTTTGTATGGATATACGGATAAGGATACATGGATAAGACGGAGATACTCTGGGCAGCCACATCGAGGCGTGACCACCTTCTGGTGAATAGAGTACCACTCTCCATAGGAGGTAAGCTAATCCAGCCTTCTGATTCGGTAAGACTTCTAGGAGTCTTACTGGATCGTAACCTGACACTGGATAGGCAAATAGATGCCACAATAGCTTCTTCTTTTTTTTCGCTTCGCCAAATAAAGGCAATAAGAAAATGTCTGCCGTCAGATGCGGTTAAGACCCTGGTGAGTGCGTTTGTGATGTCTCGGATTGACTATTGCTCGACGCTTTATAGTGGTCAGCCGAAGAAACAGTTTAATCGCTTTCAATCTGTGTTGAATTCGGCAGCAAGACTCATATTCGGGATTCCCAAATTCGCTCACATCACCCCGCTGTTAAAAAAACTTCATTGGCTTCGTTTCCCGGAGAGGGTGGTCTTCCGTGTTTGTTTAATGGTATATAAAGCCATCAATGGCTTGGCCCCACCTTATCTGGCTGATATGATTTCACCTGTTGAAATGGGTGTTAGGAGGCAGACACTCAGATCTGCGGGTGATGGATTAGTCAATTTGGTTCAGCCGCGCCGTCAGATTCGTACAAACTTCGGAGACCGCGCTTTCCGTGTTGCGGGGCCGGTGGAGTGGAACAGACTGCCACCCGGAGTGAAGAACTCCAAATCTGTGGGTGTATTTCGAGGAGCACTCAAGGCACACTTGTTTAGAAAGTCTTATCCATGATCGGAGAGGGCCCTTGAGGTGTGACACACATAAAAACGGCGCTCTCTTATCATGTGTAATTTAAAATAAATCAGCCTGTTATTATTATTATTATTATATTTTGCTAAGACCATAAAGTGTAAGAAACAAAAACGGCAGATTTAGCTTTATAACACGCCATTAGCGTTTGAAAAAGCGTTTAAAAAAAGCAGAAGCAACTTTCGTTTTCGTTTTGTTTTAAACGCAGCAAAGTTTTCGTTTCGTTTTAAACGAAAGTTGCTTGAAGCAACTTTTCGTTTCGTTTTAAGCAACTGCTTCAAGCAACTTTCGTTTAAAACAAAACGAAAACTTTGCTGCGTTTAAAACGAAACGAAAACGAAAGTTGCTTCTGCTTTTTTTAAACGCTTTTTCAAACGCTAATGGCGTGTTATAAAGCTAAATCTGCCGTTTTTGTTTCTTACACTTTATGGTCTTAGCAAAATAGTTACAGTAATGAAAAAAATCAAGCATGTTTATTAATTTTTTTTTCTTAATTATAAAGCTTAAACAAAATATATAACTTAAGGTGGTACGACACATCGATGGTAACAAAAAATATTCATAGATGGTACGCATCAAAAATGTATGGGGCACTCCGTCGGGCAAATATGAAAAACTACTGTAGTTTTACTTCCTTTGAAACTTTTAATGCATTGAAAATAATATGTTGATTGCGCTATTCTAATATGAAATCAATCTGAAATCGCTAAGGTATTCATTTCGGTCATTAAATTATGCGTAAATTTCATTTTTTTCGCCATTGTTTGCGCCAACGCGACCGATGCGATGAGCTACGAGTACTTCTCTTGGATACAAACCTTTTTTATTATTTGTTACGCTTTATGTATCTTTATTTTCTTCAGGCTGGCCGTGAGAAGCTCTGGCCAAACAGCTTGCGTAACGGACTGCCACGCAAGGGTGAGAGGTTCGAATCCGTTTGACGATGTATATTTTTAATTTTTTACATTGTGTTTTCTTTTTTTACATATACTTTTTTTTATTAAAATACAACATATTTGAAAACAAAAGTATTAAAGTTAGTCCAAACGATTAACAATACTTTCATTTCACTTTCATTTCACACTTCGTCCACACAAGTCGGTCAACATTTCAGTCACATGTATATATGTACCGAAGAAATCATCCCAATATTATAATTGTATATTATGCAATGATATTATGATTCATTCACTCTGTCTGCCACCATGGGTTGACGCGTAAGCCTAATTTGCATAAACGAGGTGGCACGACTTTATCCGAACGAATCCGAAGCGTAGGGATTACTAGATCAAGAAGTAGCTATACAGCCATTGTATACAGCTGATGAGGAAGGGTGTCTTGATAATAATATTATTATCATGTGCTGCAGTGTTTTTTCTTATTCACTTGTGAACGGTCACTGGTCAGTAGGACGCAAAAAGTGCAGAGGCTATACACCATTGAGGTATATATAATATATACCTCAATGCTATACACAGTAATATGAATGAAAATCATTGAGGATGGAAATAGGAATCTAGCCGTTGCACAAATTTGTCATTTATTGTGAGATGCCATGTAAAAAAAACAATCCATCACAAATATCTCGGTTCATCATTCGTCGATAAAAAAGTAATTTGTTCTAAGCCCCTCATACAACTTTGCTTAATAAATCTGAATAAGGCTATTTAAATGATTTAATCATGTTTTTAATGTATTGACTTGATTTTTACTAATTTCTCTTTTACGTACGCTGGTCACATATTACACACACCGCGTGACCATGTTGGAATAAAATTAATTTATTATTGATATAAGAATGACTATACATATATATACATAATATTTTATATATTGTTAATACAATAAGTCCGGTCAGTAGCTCAGAGGTAGAAAGCTTGCGTTCGATGCCGAAAGCTCGGATTCGATCCCCACCACCAAGGGTGTCAAAATTATTTCTCTTTTCGGTGTGTATTGCAAACCCACCTACCATAAAAAAAAACCAGCAAGGTTTACTCAGCCTTCACAAGAAATAAGAAACCTGCTCCCCTAGTAGGGAAATCCCCACTTCAACGAAGTGGTTGGCGTAAGGCCGGCTCCCTTACCTGTGAAAATACATAGGTTTTACCCACCATAAGCAACCCTTTCGGGAAAAAAGCTGCAGGAAGTTGCACTATACGTGCAGCTTAGTTGTACAAGCTAGTCCATGGTTCTAGTTTTACACACATTTAGGGACTTCATCGAAGAAAGAAAGTCGAGTGCAGTTCACTGATTTTTTTTTTATATTTTCAATACAAGAATAAAATATAGTTGTCAATTTTTAAGGCTTATGAAATTTTTTACAATTTGTCTACCGATTTGTCTTTGGCCGAAATGTCGTTGGCCGAAAAGTCGTGTGGACGAAGTGTCGTGTGACCGATTTATCTATGGCCGAGTTGTCTTTGGACGGGTTGTCGCTGACCGATTTGTCTTTGACCGAAATGTCGTTGGCCAAAAAGTCGTGGGGACGAAGTGTGAAATTTTTATATCTAATCTAATGTAATCTAACTTGCAAATATATGTTACATTAGAGATTCACATTACATCATGCATTACATGCATTCTCACAACCAGACACGAACAAGTTTGCGCTTGCACATGCCTCATGTGAACCTACAACATAAAAACCAAATCTCAAATGGACATACACCCTGCAACTCTTGCCGTCCTTCCCTGAGACAGAGGTGACATTGGCAAAGGAACCATTTTTACAGCATGGGTGGTCAGCCGCATACCAATTTTGTTACCACGTATAATATATATTTTTTAATTTAAAAAATAGATTTGTGAAGAGGAATGCCACTAACACATTCACTAACCTATTTTATCTGGCCAGAAACAGGTATTAATAAAAAAAATTAAAATTACACATAAAAAACAAATTGTATTAGGTTACGGGGCGAGTAAAATTCAATAATGTATTGAATTTTACTCGCCCCGTAACCTAATACAATTTGTTTTTTATTTTTTATTTTTATTTTTTAAAACTGAAAGGTTACAAAGTGAATTCCTCATCAATTAATAATAGGTCATTGATAGGTATTAATATTATCAATTAATAATTCATTACTGTTTATATTAATTAATAATTACCCAATAACATCTGTTGAACCAGGGTCAAAGTTAAAGTCATGTGACCCAAGCGGGGATCGAACCAACGTTATTCTATTCCAAATACGCTAGAAAGATCAGCCTCTGGCCCACTCGGCCATAACACCGACTAAATGAAATGAAAGTGAAATGATCGTATTTTTAATCGCTTGGACTAACTTTAATAGTTAAGTTTTCAAATATGTTGTATTTTTATAAAAAAAGTATAATATGTAAAAAAAGAAAACAACAAATGTAAAAAATTAAAAATATAGGTATCAACCGGATTCGAACCTATCATCTTCGCATCTACAGTCGGTCACGCACGCTATTACGCCAGAGCTCCTACATTCTGACGGGAGAAAAATACTGTTTATAAAGCGTAACAAATAACTATTAAAATAATATTATGGGTGGTTTGTAAAAGGCGAAAGATTTATTCGTATTGAAGGGAAACCAGAGTATGGGTGGTTTGTGTCCAAGATAAAATACATTATATCGTCGGTCGGCGCAAGCAATTCATATTGAAATTTACACATAATTTAATGACCGAAATGAATACCTTAGCGATTTCAGATTGATTTCATATTAGAATAGCGCAATCAACATATTATTTTCAATGCATTAAAAATTTCGAAGGAAATAAAACTACAGTAGTTTTTCATATTTGCCCGACGGAGTGCCCCATACATTTTTGATGCGTACCATCTATGAATATTTTTTTTTTTGGGTAGTACGAGTCGCCACCTTAAGAATTGCCACCACAAAAAAATATTTCAAAAAACGCGTTTTTTTTACATTTTTAGCTTTTTTTTCGTTTGTGCTGTATTTTGGATTTTTTTTTTTGCTTTTAACTCACAGAACTATACATTGTTTAGGTTTAATACTCAAAAATTTTTCAATAATGTCAATAGTTTTTGAGTAAATATGGAAAAACTGAAACTACTAAATGAATTAAATTTTAATTAAATCAAAATTAGCAGAAGCAACTTTTTATACGCTTTTTTTTCAAAACGACTTTTCGGTTAAATTGTAAGCGCGCTTAGTTGCTTAAAATAAAAAGCAGCTATTTTAAACTGCTTTTCGTTTAAACGGCCACCTCTACTTTTAACCATCAATAGAATATCATGGACCTGAAACTAGCCAACGGCATTGAAGCATACTATGAGACACAACTGTCAGCTAAACTTGTCTAAACACAGTAGTTGTGTTGGCATACAAATATCCTATGTTTTCTTGCTTTTTTCATCTTGTGTTTCGACATCTAATAATTACACATGCCATGTCTTGTAATTGTAAAATTTACTAACCAAAACAATTAAAATATGCAGAGATGAGGTTTAGTAACCATCTATACATGCCACGTTTTCCATGAAGGGGTTGCATGTGGCGGGTGGAACCTACTTATTATTACAGGTAAGGGGACCGCCCTAGCTTCATCTCCATTATATGATACCATGTCAATGCTTAAAACCAGTAATATCCATTGTTTCACTTTTGAAGTATTTTTTTCAAAGCCTCATTTGTATTTATGTTCATGTTTATTTCAGGGAATGCTTGAGGACGCTGCAGGTACAGGAGGACGGCCTGCATCCCATGGCGTACTTTTCAGGAAACAAACAGATAGTGCGCTGCAGCTGGTATGACAAACAGGTGGGCTTATTAATTAACAATTGGTGCTATCCACACACAGCAAATCCATGGCTCAACTGTCATGTGAATTTTTCTTACTATAAAAATGATAGAAGCGCATGCTCCGAATCCCATGGACAGCTAGACGTACCAACTAGTCTATTCGTCGGGAGCTACGTTTGGATGGCTTGACTGGCCAATATATGCATACGCTATTCTTTAGTTCTTCGGAAACGTCCGTGCCAATGAGGATAACCTTGAACGACTGGTTGTGATCTGTAGCTTAGAAAGAAAGAGGAAGATCCCCCACACAATGGTCCGATCAAGTGAAGACAGCAGCAGGCACCTCGGTGGTTGGAGCGCTGTGGGCAGCGCAGTCAAGAGAGAACTGGAGAAGAGTGGTTGCTTCCACACGGGTCAACCCTCAGCAATGAGGAAGAAGATTGAGAAGAATAAAAATGATGATCCATGGATCAGCTATAGCCTATAGATCAAATGTGCTATGAATGATACTACTTTTACTTCAGCCAGCTCACAAGCCTTGAAGACTTAGGACCTCCCGCACCGCAATCCTCCAGGACTCTTTGTGTTGTATCGCTTCCCTCCATGATCCCGTTACTTCCAGAACACCCTTAAGATTGTCTGCCTACCGTAGTGGTTTGACACCATCCAACACATTTCTGATTATCCAATAATCCTCTGCACGCACTGCATCTGGCACACTGAAGTCTTCATTGAATGGTAGTATTCTAAAATTGCTGTGGATGTGTAAAAGGAGCTACCATTGACGTGTGATGTTAAGGACTGAAAGTTGTTTAAACGTAAAAAGATACTATCTTTTTTTATGCCCTGTTACAAAGCGTGGTTCTTTTTGTTGGTTTAATAATCTTTGGCCACATTTTTACTGACTTCTTTAGCATATTTTTTCTTCATCTTCGATGTATCTATTTTGGTGATTTTCTGTGAAAGAGCAATAAAGTCTGAGCTTCACAGGTCTAGGTGAGCAGGGGTGGAAGTCTCGACAGCCGTCAGTAGATCTTACCGTATTTATTCGAAAATAGGACAGAATAAAATATGGCGGTGCCTGAACAGCTGATTGTTGTTCCAATATAAAATAGATCAGCTGTATATACGCCGCCATGTTTTATTTCAAGTAAGATCATTATGTAACATATTTCAGGTAAGATCTATCGACTGTCGTCGAGACTTCCGCCCCAGGGTTCTTGGCAATCAAAAGTAAAATGCACAATACTATTTAGTTAGCAACCGGATGTCATCATATTTTCCAACCTGTCTTTCCCAATTCCATTCTGTATTTATTAACTGTAATGTAAATTTCATGTGTTGCCAACAGAATAACAACATAATAACGGGAGGCGAGTCGGGAATATTGAGTTTATGGGAGGGCAAGTACAGCGACGGCAACACCAGCAGCCCCAGGAAGAAAGGGAAGATCACATCGGCCATGGAGAAACTCAACATCAGGAAGAGAAAACCATACTGACAATCTCACGCCAAGTATTGCTGCTTATACAAATGAATTAAAACAAATGCTACAATACAAATAAGAAGTTTTATTTGATGTTTTAAGTATAAAACAAGTATACAGATTTGAGTGTATAAATAAATGTACAATAATTTAAAAGGGAATAAAATTTCTTGGTCGATACATAGCTTTCCTCACAGAGCACAGTCAGATTCTACTGTCAGCCTGGATTTTTGGCAAATGGATTGAAAACGTGTCAAACATATGGACAACAAACGCTAGTCGACGGTTCTAAGTGCTAATGCACTTAATAATTGTGGGAGCCTTTTAGCAAGTAAGCATAAGTTTATATTTTTATTAAAAAAATAACTATCAGGACATTTTCGCCTGAGAATGTAGTATAATTCTTATTTTTGGCTATGCAAAAATAGGCTGGTGGATTGCATTACTAATCACACTATTTAGTCTGACTACACTCAGCGGGAAAGATTTATTATGAATTTCATTATCTTTGGTGTGAGAGAATTGCAGTTTCAAATAATAAATTGAATATTATGACAACACCGTCACAAGTAGTCTGATTATAGTAAAATGTAAAAGTGCTCATTTAATGATAATTTATTTGATTGGAAGAGTTCAAGTGGCGTACAATGTTACGCCGCCTTATTATCTAGAAGACTTGTTAACAGAAAAGGAAAATAATCTCGATGCAGGACAACGCACAACAGAAATACAAATCAATTAACTAAATTCTTAATTAAAAATATAAAGTCACGCATATCACCTCGTGACAGATAACCCAGGTATAAAACATTACGTAAAGTCTCCACCATCGCCTAAATAGAAAAATATATTGAAGATACAGTAGCACACTCGGTGAGTGATTTAGTTTTCATACAATCTGTATTAACGTGATGTCTTCCCAATTGCTCTATATGGTACGGAGGGATGGGTGCTCACACAGGCACTGGAGAGACGTATTGAAGCGTTTGAGATGTATGTCTACTGAAAAATTCCTTCGGATCTCTTGGCGTGATCAGGTCACCAATGAAGAAGTCCTCCGATGTACAAAGGAACTTCTGCCAAGTATTACGCGGAGAAAGCTGATGTACTTCGGTCACATTTTGAGATATGAGAAATACCGTCTTCTTCATCTTATTATACAGGGTGAGATTGAGGGGAGAAAAACTCAGAGACATAGTGGCTGAAAAACCTGCGACAATGATTCAACAAAAGCACTCCCTGTCCCTGTTTCAAGCCGCAGCATCCAAGGTCAAAATATCCATGATGATTGCCGATCTTCGATAGAAATGGCACCAAAAGAAGAAGAAGATTGGCAGTGAATTTACGTGAAGTTTTATACTCGGGGTAAACTCATGGTGAAGCATTTTTTTTTATACAGAACAATAAATTTTATTTTATTCACAAAAAATATGAGACAGAGATTCCACGCTGAGCATTCATTATATAAAATTTTGTACTTGTTCTTCGAGATGACATTCTTCAGTGGAATGTAAGGAGATTTTTGAAAATTTAATGAATGGACCCGTGACATTATAAATATTCCTTTGCAACATACACTCAAAGGTTGTCACTTATGTTGAATTATAATAACAAAGTCCCCACTTCAACTGAAGTGGTTGGCGTGAGGCCGGCCCCCTTACCTGTAAAAACAAATAGGTCCCGAATCGCCACATACAACCCCTTCGGGGATAACGCAGGCAAGAAGTTACACTATATGTGTAGCTTAGTTGCGTTTTAGGATCCCCTTAAAGTAGGGAAAAATAATAGAGTCAGAATGTTTTCAACATGCACATTCAAAAAATCTTTTTTCATGCCAAACAAACTTCACACATTTATGTGATCAGGGTATGCAATCAATAAAAAAATATTAATTGGTCTTCACCCTAAAAACCTGGCCGGGTGAAGTTACAGAATATTAGTTGCCTTACTCCCTAGTTACCCAATTAGGTGACATAACATTACAACAATAAAAAATTGTTATAATAATATTATTATATCAATTTTTTATCAAAGTACCGACTTCATTACATAAAGCGCACTTTTCCCGCACCTCTCCGATTGTTTTTAAACCATAAATTATGTCCCGGATCCATTTCACGATATAATTTATGTAACTTAATTGAAAGGGAAGCCAAGCAATGTCTGTGCACGTGTTGTGTGTGTCACCAACTGGCACAGATATTACAATGTCCTGCTGTTGACTCTACAACTTGGATGTCTCGTCGCCCATGAGCCGCATTAGATGGAAGATTCTCACAGCGCAACCTCACTTTGTGGACAAGAACATGATTAATCTGAAACAACAAGAAGAACATCTTACAAGAAGATCAGGCCTGACAAACACGCAGCCCGCGAGGAGGCCGGAACATTTTTTAATTTTGAGCTTTTTTATCGGCAAGCAAACATCAGTCTTGTATAGGACTGTTGTTCTTAGCAAACAGTGAGTTTGACCAATTTCGGCCTCTTGGCCATCTTCAAAAATTTTTTATCTGAAGATGGCCACTAGACTATAGACCGGTCGAAATTGGATTGTGTATTCCTAGACTTATAGGTTGGTATGAGGCTGACCACCCATACTGTAAAAAATGGTTCACTTTGCCAATGTCACCCCTGTTTCAGGGAAGGTCGGCAAGAGTTGCAGGGCTTATGTTCATTTGAGATTGGGTTTTTTATACTGTAGGTCCACACGCGGCATGTGTGAGCGCCAAATTATGCATGTCTGCTTGTGGAAATGCATTTAATATGAATCTCAAATGATACATATCTTTGCAGCTCAGATTTAGATTTTTGAAACAGGAATTTTGATAGCACCCCTAGCGGCAGTACTTAATTGAAATGCATCTATCCCCCTTCCTCGCTTGCCTGCTTTCAATGCATCTATCTCCCTTCCTCGTGAGAATTGTTCAGTGACAGCTAAAACTGATGCAAGGGGCGCTATCAAAATTGGATCTCTGGGCTTATTTCCCCCCTCATGGACCAATTCAATTGAACTGTTTTCATGAATAATTGAAGGATCCACATTAAAAGGATTTATTATATTTTTTATTGTTTGTGTATTGACACTGAAAATTCATACTGATTTATTTTGTATATTTTATAGAAACAAATTCTAATAATACACTTTCTTTTCACTCTTGTGATATAAAAATAAATTAAAGGAATTTTGACAAAACGTGATTACAGATTGCAGTTGAGAGAATCACATCTTTGATTAAATCATTCCAGCAGTCCAAAATGAAGAGACTATCTTAAAAATGGTCATCACGATCAAGAGGACAGACAGCATGTTGAATATTTTGTTTGCGCTGGTTCCTTGTAGATTTATTAAAACTATAGTTGAAGAATTTCACTGTTCGATTTATTTGTTTAAATCAGATTATTCTTACAACATGCGTGTGTCACAAATTATTAAACGGAAGTGAGGTTAAAAAAACATAGGGATTATTTTAACAAGAATTCCCTAGTATGGCAAGTGACAAAATTCATTTCCCATACCTACAGGCATATTTTACTTAACATGATTTCTGTAGTGATTCGTATGTGCAATAATAGTTTAGCCTGACATTCACAGATGTCAGTGATCAAAAAATATCCAACACAGCATGTTTGCTCTGTGTTGGGGGCTTACCTGAAGTTGATGGCCTTGTTGGCCAGCAGCCTGTTGCACTCGCTGTCCTCGGGGAACACAAGCGCGGAGGGCGGGGACTCCGTGTCCCGCTCACTGAACTCACACTGGTAGATGCGCGGCGTGGAGCGCATGTCCCCAAAGGGGCCGCGCAGCACCACATAGTGCAGGGACAGAGTGGCCGTGGTCTTGGTCTTCAGGATCAGCTGCAACAACAACACAGATACAAGCATGAAGCTTTTCTTCAAGATTTATACACAAATATTCTACCACATGAAATTAATGAAATGAGAACACAGTGGCATTTTTTGCTTAAGAAACTTATGTTAATATAGTTTGATTTCAAGCAATTTTAGAATGGAAACAGCTTGATAAAGTGATAGGTTACCTGGTAAGAGATCTCTTTTGATGTGCGCCTTCACCACCCACTGGTGGTTGAAGGCAAAGAAGCGTGTCGTCGTAGAACAGCTTGTTCACATTATGATAAAGAGCTAGGTTACCTGGTAAGAGATCTCTCTCTGCGCGCTCTGTGTGGGATCCCTCTGGTTGTTGTTGATGTGCGCCTTCAACCACCAAAGAAGCGTGTCGTCTCGTAGAACAGCTTGTTCACATTATGATAAAGAGCTAGGTTACCTGGTAAGAGATCTCTCTCTGCGCGCTCTGTGTGGGATCCCTCTGGTTGTTGTTGATGTGCGCCTTCACCACCCACTGGTGGTTGAAGGCAGAGAAGCGCGTCGTCTCGTAGAACAGCTTGTTCACGTTATGATAAAGAGCTAGGTTACCTGGTAAGAGATCTCTCTCTGCGCGCTCTGTGTGGGATCCCTCTGGTTGTTGTTGATGTGCGCCTTCACCACCCACTGGTGGTTGAAGGCAAAGAAGCGTGTCGTCTCGTAGAACAGCTTGTTCACATTATGATAAAGAGCTAGGTTACCTGGTAAGAGATCTCTCTCTGCGCGCTCTGTGTGGGATCCCTCTGGTTGTTGTTGATGTGCGCCTTCACCACCCACTGGTGGTTGAAGGCAAAGAAGCGTGTCGTCTCGTAGAACAGCTTGTTCACATTATGATAAAGAGCTAGGTTACCTGGTAAGAGATCTCTCTCTGCGCGCTCTGTGTGGGATCCCTCTGGTTGTTGTTGATGTGCGCCTTCACCACCCACTGGTGGTTGAAGGCAGAGAAGCGCGTCGTCTCGTAGAACAGCTTGTTCACATACTCGTCTGTCCTGTACGGCTTGAACTGCAGCTCTGGAAAAACAATAACATTGAAAAACTTCTATCGAACTATTTATTTATTTAATGTTGAGGCCCCTCGCCCAAATATAGACTCACATAACTTCCCAATCTGCTGCACATTTTCATAAGCTACCTTTCCATAAAGATTGGATGTAATCGGATTTAGGTTAGATTTACGGATGTTAGACATATATGTAAAATTATTGAAATAAATTGAATAGACAGACATGGGCGTAACTAGGAAGGGGCAGCCCCCCCCCCCCTTGGAAAAGAAGAATTAACCTAAATAATCCAAAATCGTTATTAAATTGTATTGCAATTACTGAAAAGACCATTTTTCGATCATGGCTAGAGATGTGCGACACATGAAAGCTACTGATATTTTCTTGCAGTTTTATAAATTTTGATAGGGAATATCAAAATAATCTTGCAATTTGGGTATCTACCTCCTCTACCCCGTTGACGATATATTTTGATGACAATCTAATCTAATCAAATCTAAGTTGCAAAGATATGTTACATTGGAGATTCACATTACATGCATTCTTACAACCAGACACGTACAAGTTCGCACTTGCACATGCCTCATGTGAACCTACAACATAAAAACCAAATCTCAAATGGACATAGGTACACCCTGCTACTTTTGCCGTCCTTCCCTGTAACAGGGGTGACATTGGCAAAGTGAACCATTTTTACAGCATGGGTGGTCAGCCGCATACCAACCTATAAGTAAAGGAACTTCAATTTTCCAAAACCTGGCCCCTCTAGATTTGATCCTTTGTACGCCCTTGTAGACGGACTTGCTTGTTCATCCTTGCCCTCCGACTCAAACTCCTATTCATCAAGTCATTGTTTGTTGAGGTATTGGCCCACCGTTGAATGTGATCTTCTCGTAGCTGAGCAGTGAGAAGAGTGTCTCGTACAGCTGCCTGTTCCTCTGCGCCTCCTTCTGCTGGGCCTGCAGCGCTGGCAGCAGGTCGGCCCCGGAGCGGCGGGGGTGCTGGCAGCACGCCTCGTGCGCTGCGTTGTCGTGCCAGGGGCCCCGCCACGGACACCCAATGCACGAGTACTTGCAGACCACGGTCCTGCCAATACGCAACACTACAAGTTTAAATATTGAAAGAAAGGCATCTTGCACCTTGTACCTTACCCATGCGTTAATCAATCTTATGATATTGATACTTTAAAGGTAAAACTGAATAAGTAATATATCGACGGTTAAAAGGATGTAGGGCATAAGCGACATTTTGGTCAAAAATGAGTTATAAATGCTATCTTACTTAAAATTTTCCCCCTCTTTCTAATGTGCTAACTCTCACAGCTCTATGATATTTATTGTTGTTGTTTATGCCCAAGCAAACAACTGCGTTTTTGAAATATGGTTTCGTTGTTACCGACAAGATTTTGGCCTTTTTGTTCTAAAGGAGCTTGTGACATAAAAAAATCGTAAAATCATTGTAAAACCACTTTAATAGGAATGCCAATAAATGCCTTTATTTCTTTAATTTTAGAGTTCTTTAGATAGATAGGTACAAAAGAATGTGATGAGATGGTTTGGGCATGTGGAAAGAATGAATGATGATAGACTGACAAAGTATGTATACAAAGAAAGTGTGAAAGGAAAAAGAGGGAAGGGACGACCGAGAAAAGTATGGAGCGATCAGATTGAGGAGATTGTGAAAGAATGGGATATACAAAGTGAGCGTAAAAGAAGAAAATGCATGAAAAAGGTGATGGATATGAATGAATTGAAAGAGGTATGTAAGGATAGGAAAAAATGGAGGCAGCTCTGCAGAGGCTCTGGCCACCCCTAGCGGAATGGCGACAGAGTTACAGTTACAGTTTTGATTTTAAGGATTATGATAAAAAAATAAAAAAGTTATGCCATTTTTCTGCAATCTCCAACTTTAAACTGCTTTCCTGAACAATTTAGTTTTTGTCCCTTATGCCCTATTACCTTATAACCGTGGATATGCAGTTTCCCAAAAACATGTCCCTTTGATGTAGCACAGAGTCATAGCTTGGCAGTGGCGAAGGGTGCCATACAACTCGATTCCCATCGGTTTCCCTTTTAAAACGAGGCAAAAATGATAATAAAGTAGACTGCATGGTTTCAATGGGGGAAAAATATGTATTGTTTCTTTGGTTTTAAATATATTTTTTTACTTTGTGCCTATATTTTTTAACTACTTTGTTGCCTCATTTTAAAAGGGAAGCCGATGGGAATCAAGTGGTATGGCTCGTCGGTCTAATTAGACCGACATTCTTTCTATTTTCTCTATTCTTTTCCGCCTCTAGGTGGTGGGCCACTTAGTCAGGAGAGCGCCTCCCGAACAGTCTCAGTAGTAGCATCTAGAATTCTAGGCCTTAAGTCATATGTTAAGATGCTCAGGATCACTTTGCATTTTTGTTTGTAAATTTAAAATCCTCGAGCCCTAAACCCTCACGGCTATAATCTTTCAGTGATTTCTGAGCCTCCTTTGCTTTGTGTAAACACTTGGGAAAGTGTAGCTTCACGGGAGGGCCTTCTGCCACTCGTATCTCACATAACTTTTGCATGTGAGTCCTGTGACACATCCCCGGATGGGATGGATATACAGGGCGTGGGTCAGTGGAGGGGAGACTGACCCTGAGAGAAGGTGTTGAATGGCACCCTTCGCCACTGTAGCTTAGGTACATAATATGCAGGATAGTAAAACACAGTAAGAGCTACAACAAGCAAGACACATCACACAAGGCGCAAGTGAAGCTTCACAAGTATGAGAGGAAACATGAAAAGTGGAACGAGCAGAAATTAATGTCACGGCCAAGAGATAACATGTCACGGATAATCACATTCACTTGTGGTCAAATCACCAGATGTCTGTCAGTTGGGTTTGATGGTGGGATAAACATCTCCGACGCTTTTCTTATATACCTCTATTTTATAAACATCTCTAAGGCACGGTATTTTCAACGTTGGCATGAGACTTTAAATTGATGAAAAAAACTACCCACACAATTGACATAGCGTCACCCCGGTGCTCATTTGGCTTATCTGCCATTTGATTCAAAGATGACCTTTCAATGAAATTGTCTTAAGAATCACATTCTACGCAATCTGAGCTAAGAGAAAAACTTTAAACACGTTAATGTAAAAGTTGTTTTAAATATTTAAAATCAATTTCCAGTTTTCGTAAGACACATTGGTCCAGTACACATACAAACATTGCTCATGTGAAATTATATCTGATGGACATAAGACAAACAAGCACTATGTGGACGATGAGTGTGTCTTTATCATTCAGTATAAAGTTGCTATGCTAACGTTGAAAATACTGGGCCGAAATTACAGATCAGCTTGAGCATAGAAATATGCGATTGTAATGAAAGGTTAGCTTTATAAGATGGTGTACTCTTCGCAAGAGTTTGGGTGACTTAAAATGATAAAAAAAACTGCATGTATGTAAGATTAGGAAAAGTTTGTAAATAAATATTAGGATGATTTATTTGGTGAGTGCTGATACTGTGTGCCCTCTACGAACTTGGTCATTCCCATAGAGAGCACCAATTACTCAAGCAAGACCCAGTTGCCGTAAGTCTGGATGACTGGTCTTTGTGGTAGAGGCACATGAATTTTTCAACCCAGCGTAGAGCACAAATTAAAAAAAAAAAGTTCTCTACCAGGAATCGAACCAACAACCTTCCGATTACGAGACTGTAGCATTAACCTAAGACTACAGACTGGTCAAACAATTTTCATTCAGTTTGATGTTACTGAACTATTGTTGAAGCAACACACCTTCTGAGAAAGTCAGTTTTTTCAACAATCATTTACTAAATTTTTAAGAAAAGAACTAGGTAGATGATTTTTTTATATTAAAAAGGGTATTTGTGAAATTGACTGTCCGGTCGATAGCTTAGTTGGTAGAGTGCTTGCGTTCCATGCCGAGAGTTTGGGTTCAAACCCCACCGAGAGTGTCGGAAATGATTTCCCGTTTCGGTATTTATTTCAAACCCAAAATAAAAATACCGGCAAGAATTACTCGGACTTCACAAGAAATGAGTACCAGCCGCCTCAGAAGCTGGGAAACCCCTCACTTCAACTGAAGTGGTTGGAGTAAGGCCGGCCCCTTTACCTGTAAACATAAATAGCTTCCACTCGCCACATGCAACCCCTTCGCGGGGAAACGTGGCAAGAAGTTGCTAAAATATATCTTTTTTTTTTATGCACAACAGGTTTCCCTTATTACAGTGCACCCTCGCACAGTCATTAACAAGCTGGGAGGAACTCTTTAACTAGATCTTTGAAAGATTCTAAATTAATGTAAAATATGTCTATGTCAGCGGAGTTAATCAGAGTAACACTCCGAGTTAAGGCATGTTGTGCCATGACGTCGGTACGGGACAGCGGTACATGAAAAAGTTCATGACGTCTTCCCCGGCCGTAGTCATCTGGCACATAAAGCTTAAAGCTCTCTAAATGTATAGCTTATGTGTCTAATATGTATAGCTTAGTAGAGTTTTTTTTGGCGTAGAGTTGCGACTGTTAGATTTTTAAGTATATTTTATGAAGATGACCAGACAACATTCTAAGCATATTAAACACACCTAGATAATGTTACATCAATCAATGTTAGGGATTATTTTACATTCAACAAATAATATAGTTAATATGTACTGTTAATTGCATTTTTTTTTTGTAAAAACTTGCTTATTATTATGCGTTTTACTCCAGTAACCAAAGCGTGAAAGCTAAAATTAAGCGTGTCAAAGCGTTAGCATAGTGATTGCTTAGTGGGTAATATGAACTGATATCTTTATGAGTAATTGAGTAAGTTATATTTTTAAGTGTAAATCTATTCACACAGTGAAAATCCATTGTATTATTTAAAAATTCAATAGGATAAAAAAGAGTTTTAATCCACTTTTCATTTAATTTTTTTGCTCAAAAGTTTTCACCTAATAAGGCATCTTCAGGAGCATAATTTTTACAATTATTAAAGATTTTAAATTATGTTTACGGTCGTTAGACATTTTAGGAATGAAAAAAACGGATTTTACTGACTGTGCAAAAGAGAAAACGATTTTCTCTACGTTTCATCGGAGTCATATCCGACGTCTTCAGGAGACGTGTGTCCTCTACAAAGAGGAACCACGAACTGTTGAATTATCATTGTTTGTTCGAGGCCGAAGGTTGTAGGTATTTTTATTAACCTTCGGTGATACATCCATAGTTGTCGCTATAGCTCCAGTTGTACAGAAGGACGATATTATGTCTTCTTGTGAAATCGTCCGATTAATGAAAGGGTGGATCATTGAAGTTAGTACTGGCCTCCATATACTGGAAAGTTTGTAGCTGTCATCTCTGTTGAAGTTGGGGTGCCTGTGTATTTCGATTGCTTCCTTCACAAGTCGGGGGATGAGAAATCTTTCTTTAGATAGAATCTTTGCTTTATCAAATCTGATAAGATGATTCCCCCCTTTCTGTGAATGTTCACAGATAGCAGACTTGTTCGGGTTATTCGTCTTAACTGCACCAATATGTTCCTTCAATCGGGTGTTGATGCTGCGCTTGGTTTGTCCAATATAAAAGGCTCCGCATTCGCAAGGGACCCTGTACACTCCTGGAGAATCCAACGGGGTACTATATTTTACACTTCGGAGCATTTGAAAGATGGAGGACGGAGGACTTAAAGTTGTTTTAATATTAGCCTTTAAGAGCACACGGTTAATCTTGTCTGTCAGACCTCGTATGTATGGTAAGTATGCTCCACTTCTTGGAACGTCATATCAAGTGGTAGATTTTTTGCTTTTTACTCTGTTCAGAGCAGGAGCGTAACCGTTGGATGTGAGAGTCTCGCGGATGGTATGTACTTCCGCTTCGAGGCTTTCTTCATCACAAATTATTCTGGTTCGAGGACACACGTCTCCTGAAGACGTCGGATATGACTCCGATGAAACGTAGAGAAAATCATTCTTCTCTTTTGCACGGTCAGTAAAATCCGTTTTTTTCATTCTTTAAAATGTTACAATTATGTAACAATTATGCTCCTAAAGATGCTATTAGATTAGACTATTAGATATTAGGCGAAAACGTTCGAGCAAAAAAATTAAATAAAAAGTGAATTAAAACTCTGTATTATATTCATGATTTTTCAAATAATTGAGTAAATGTTTATCACCGGTATTTAGAAACATCGCTATGAGAAGTCACAATGCTATGCATGAATTCCAAGCAATTGTGGTTATTACATAATAATTGAACATCATATCTTTGGATTTAAGAAGAGAAATTGACAACTCATAGTAATATTTTTGAATGGAGATGTATGTTAAAATGAATTTGTGTTTTTTTAACGAGTCGCCTGCAATGCGTTTTTTTTTAGTGCAAACAAAGTGATAAGCAAAAATTGTACACAAACTATACAATCATTACCAGGTCTACAGATGATGCGTCACATGCGACCCTTTCGGGGAAAACGCGGCAAGAAGTTACACTACATGTGTAGCTTAGTTGCATTTTTTGCGTAGATATTTAAAATTTCCCTAATTTGAAAAAGAATTTACATACATAGAGAAAAGCTGAGTACATGTTAGGCTTTGAAGAAGTAGATACAATACGAAAGAGGAGATCATTTCTCATTTCAATCGGATTAATTTTTTACAGTGTGAAAGTAGACCGGCGTGCAGTCTAATGGTGTACGCTCAAGGACTTGTAAATAGAAAGAAGTGAGTGCGATTCCCTGCGGAGAAACCAATTCATTGTCAAACGGCCAGCCTTATGTCAAACTTTTTTAGTTGGACTGTGGGTTTCCCAGCTCCCAAGGCAGCTGGTTCTCATTTCTTGTGCAGGCTGACTAAACGTTGCTAGTATTTAATTTTAGGTTTGAGATAAACGCAAAACTGGAAATCGTTTGGAACACCCTCAGTGGGGATTGAACCCTTGTTCTTGGCATGGAATGCAAGCATTCTATAAACTGAGCTATTGGACTTTTGCAAGAGCAGAGGGCTCTTGAGGTGTGATTCACACAAAAACAGCACTCAATCAACAAATAAATCATCTTATTATTTATCTAGCCTTGACTTATAGGTTGGTATGAGGCTGACCACCCATACTGTAAAAAATGGTTCACTTTGCAAATGTCACCCCTGTTTCAGGGAAGGTCGGCAAGAGTTGCAGGGCTTATGTTCATTTGAGATTGGGTTTTTTATACTGTAGGTCCACATGCAGCATGTGTGAGCGCGAAATTATGCGTGTCTGCTTGTGGGAATGCATTTAATATGAATCTCAAATGATACATATCTCTGCAGCTTAGATTTAGATTATCGACCTGTGATGTAGTGGCGCTGAAGATAAATTGGAATGTTCTGACTCCATTGTCAGTCAACCAGTTAAATTGTGTTATAGAAGTGTTTATGCGATGTGCGTGTGTGTGTGTGTGAGTGCATGTGTGTGCTCCCACCTGACGGGGCCACTAGTCTGTGTGTTGTAGGGGTGGCGCGGCTTGCTAGGCTTGCGCAGCATTCCCGCAAACATGACGCAGAAGAGCGTGGCCCTCCTCCACAGCCCGCCCAGCCACACGGGGGACCCGGAGGACGTGGAGGGGGAGACGGGATCACAACTGACAGTCATCTGGCCCCCTACCTGACACCTGACAACAATAACCGTGTCATCAGTCAAAGATAGCTCCTCCACAGACAGCTCATCATCTGTCACATGACAGTTCATCCACACAACTTTCCAGTCAATGGCACATCGGTCATGGATAATTAAGTCACACGACATTTCCCCCATACAAAACTTTTTGGTCAACGAAATTTTGGTCACATACAATATAAATTCAAGATGTACACTTCCATTATTCGGCCAATTGTGTTGTACCGATGCGAAGCCTTGAGTCTCAGAAACAAGAGAAATCTCTTCAGGTCTTTGAGAACAAAAGGCTTCGTCGCATTCTCGGACCTGTATTTGAAGATGACAGGTGGCGTATCCGGACCAACGCGGAGCTGATGTCCGTGTTTCAAGATCCAAACATAGATTTCGGTAATGAAATCAAGAAGACTCCAGTGGGCCAGACATGTAGCATGTGCAGAGGACTCCAGGATCATCAGAACAGTCTTGGATCGTGCCCCCTCAGGTGTTAGACCACTCGGACGTCCCAGGATGCGGTGGGCAGACAACGTTGAAGCCGACGCCGAAGTTCTGGGAGTGAGGGGACCATGGAGGGAAGCAGCACAAGAGAGAGAGTTCTGGAGGATTGTGGTGCGGGAGGCCCTGAGCCTTCAAGGCTTATGAGCCGAAGAAAGTAAAAGTAAGTACAATTAAGACATAGGCCCATCACAGAAAACTTATTCTCCAAAAAACTGTTCTAATTACTGTAGTTTTAACTAATTGCAGTTTTCTATGATGGAGCTTCCCTGTTTTAGGGAAGGACGGCAAGAGTTGCAGAGCTTATGTTCATTTGAGATTGGATTTTTATATTGTAGGTCCACATGCGGTATGTGTTAGCGCGAAATTATACATGTCTGCTTGTGGGAAGAAAGAAAGTGTGAAAGGAAAAAGAGGGAAGGGACGACCGACAAGTATGGAGTGATCAGATTGTGGAGATTGTGAAAGAATGGGATATACAAAGTGAGCGTAAAAGAAGAAAATGCATGAAAAAGGTGATGGATATGAAGGAATTGAAAGAGGTATATCAGGATAGGAAAAAATGGAGGCAACTCTGCAGAGGCTCTGGCCACCCCTAGCGGAATGGCGACAGAGTTACAGGTTACAGTTACAGGGAATGCATTTAATATAAATCTTAAATGATATATATCTTTGCAGCTTAGATTAGATTAGATTAGATTAGAGCTGTCGGTGGACCATTTATTGTATGTGACCGAAATATTGTTGACCAAAAAGTCGTGTGGCCTAATTGTCTGCTTCCAATGTGTCTGTAGATGAGTTATCTGTGATTGAAATGGCGTTGACCGAAAAGTTGTGTGGACAAAGCGTCATGTGACCAATTTGTCCATAGCCAAGCTGTCTGTGGACAGGTTGTCTGCGACCTATTTGTCGTGGAACCAACAACAAAATCTAGCCTATAGCACATCCAGATAGTGGATAAATGGATTCATTCTTTCTTTATGTTGGTTTGTAGAGGCATAGCCCAACCAAGACACTAGTTCTGCTATCACATGATTTACATGGCATATCTCCTCACACTTGATATGAGGTGTCTGCCAAACCTGTCGTCACTTGTTTTTTCAATTTGTTTCATATTAACTGGCAACTACTCCGAATATTTTACCTTTTCTTAAATAGTGCACGCATGATTAGACTTTTGCTCAATGGTCGAGAATACATTTAAATGAATCAGCAGGCTGGGTTTAAATGCAACCGATAACAGAAATGATTTCCTCTTTCAATTCACACCTTATGCAGTACCCTTAAGGCTAGTTCGCACAAGGCCACTGATTTAGTCAAGTAACGAGTAATTTAGTAGTGGGCGGGGCGCTACTCGCCCGTGAAGCGTTCGCATTACGGTCCAGTACAGTACACAAGTGCGAAGTTGGCTGCAGAAAGCCCTTTCTATAATGGCGGAAAATTTGAATTGGCTGCAGTTTGAAAATATTAATTGAGTATTAAAATCATGTTATTGTAAAGCCCTTTAAATTGGCTATGGTTTGGTAATATTAACTGATTTATGCCCGGCCACCTAGCTAGGAGCCTGTTTAGCAAACAACTTCGAAACTCGACTTTTGTAAATTCGAAATGTATTTTATGGTTTATAAAATAATATACACATTTTAAATAAAAACAACACATGACTATTTGATGTTTATAATAATATCTACCATTTACGCTGCAAACATTATTTTTTAATTGAATTTTAATCTTTTCAATGATGTGTACAAAGTATATTTTGTATGCACACACTATAATACGGCTCTAGTCTGCAGCTGCATTCAGATGCATTTCTCTGTTGCGTTTTTCGTTGTTGACAATTAACATCACTATTCGACATGTAAAATCGGCATTTTCAAATACACGGCGGTCACCAATCAATTATCAAGTTAAAGAAGAAACATGGTTCAACTTTTCAGAGGCTGACCGCGAGAAACTTGTTCAATCCTGCTACATACGCCTCTCACGTCTGTCACAGATACCAGCTGATGGCTTACAGTGGCATAAAATTGTAATGCCTCTAATTAGTTATCCCCGTGTGTCACTGAATTGTTTCTGTACAAAACAATAAGTAACAATCCATCTGAAGGATATCATAAGGCCTGTGATATGACAAATTTATGGTAGGTACCTATAAACATCGATCAATGTAAAAGATTGATGTTTTTAAATACGTAATAAATTCATGGACGATAATAGTTATTTCCACAACATCTTTACCAAAACTATATTTGTACAGCTCTATTGTCAGCAAGGAGCTACATGATTGTATTTTTGACAGCTGATATCCGCACCAAAAATCGATGTCATACTATTCTTATCGAAAAAAAATTACCTTTCTCAAAACTTTTTGGACGTAGATAAGTCCTAGCAACTTCTATATTCTCAAGAGTTTCTAAAAAAACAAGGATATCGGTGTGCAAATCCACTTATTTACAGTTTAAACATGACATAACCTCACTGACAGGTCGCTAAGTTTAGGGAGCGGAACATCGGGCTCGCAAATATAAGAAGTTCTTAAGTACTTAAATATTTTTAAACAGCACTTTATCTTTAAATATTCTTGCTGAAAACGGGCATTATCTTTTCAAACTGCAGCCAATTTAAATTGCCGCCATTCTTGCATTTCCGTTTCCCCGCCAAGAGTGAGCGGCCAATGGCGCGGCCGCTAATAAACTCGACTCGGACTCGGGCTTTTCCGTGGCTCTTCGGACTCGGACTTTTCCGTGGCTTCTCGGCAACACTCGCCCACGGACGGTGGGCGGGGCCGCTACTTGCCCGAAAAAATAGAATGAAATGGATCGGCTTGACTAAACCATTGACTTAACTACTGGACTAAATTGTTGGGGTTCGCACACGTTTAGCCACTAAATTACTCGTTACTTGACTAAATTACTCGCCTTGTCCGAACCAGCCTTTAGTATGAGTTGCAAAACTTGAGAAAAGTAAAGTTTACGGAAAGTATTAAAGAGTGATTTTCCCCAAAATCTGCCGTTTTTGTTTGTTTGAACTTGATTTTCTCCATCACTGTAATTCTTTTGCTAAGACCATAAAGTGTAAGAAACAAAAACGGCAGATTTGGGGGGAAATCACTCTTTAATACTTTCCGTAAACTTTACTTTACTCAAGTTTTGCAACTAGTACTAAGGGTATGATCTGATTTGATTCTGACAAGGTTTACTCAGCTTTTTCGATGCATTAAGAGCCTGATATTTTGCAAGCAACACAAAAAAATACATAGGTTGGTGCAACGCCGGCCACATTACATGTGGAGCAGTCAACAAAAAAGGACAAAAGGGCATAAAATTGTATTCTTGGTGTGCTGATTGGATCTTGTTTAATATGGACAAAAAATATGCAGTTGACAGTGCAGTGTGAAATATTATGTATTAGATTTGTTACACAAAATTAAATAAAACAGTGCTGTCTCAAGGGGAGCGTGTT
Source organism: Agapetus fuscipes (assembly GCA_951799405.1). Taxonomy (NCBI): domain Eukaryota; kingdom Metazoa; phylum Arthropoda; class Insecta; order Trichoptera; family Glossosomatidae; genus Agapetus; species Agapetus fuscipes. Next base: position 16,494,570 of record OX637348.1, read on the forward strand.
TAAAAATAAATAAAAAAGCAGTAGGGGCCAGATATGAAATGAATTGAAAGCTTAAAATGTATAAAAGTGAGTAAAAAACTGCAAAAAAAAGTGAAAAAAATATTAATGAATAAAATAATATTTTAAATGTATGTTGCCTGTACTGAGTGATAAAAAAATGTTTCCAATAAATAAATCAAGACTAACAATTTGTTATCAGCATTTAAAAAGGTAGTGTAACTACTTATACTTTGCAAAAAAATATCATCAATTTTATTATATAGAAAGTAATAAAAAAAATTATTACATTTTTAAATGAAGAAAATAATTACATATTAAGGAAGCCATACTTACAATGAATAATTAATTCAACTCTTAAAAACCACTATTATAATGTGTTTTCTAAGAAACTCAAAAGAATCTTATGTTGTTGAGCAAAATGGCATTCTTTTTAATACTACGTTTCGGTGTATATTTCAAACCCCAAAATAATAATACCGGCAAGGTTTACTCAGCCTTCACAAGAAATGAGTACCAGCTCTCTCGGGAGCTGGGAAACCCCCACTTCAACTGAAGTGGTTGGCGTAAGGCCGGCCCCCTTACCTGTAAAAATAAATAGGTTCAACTCGCCACATGCGACCCCTTCGGGGATAACGCGGCAAGAAGTTACACTATATGTGTAGCTTAGTTGCGTTTTGCGTTGCGTTTACCACTTCAAAAGGCTCCCCTGTTTTAGAGAAAGGCCAATTGACTCTTTTGTTCTCTTCCATTTTCCATTGAAGATAACTTTGACTATATGTATGCATTACCTCTTTTGATTGATAAAACACACACCTCCTTTCAAACTACAAACGTGATTAGTGCTAAATGAACACACAAGTATTATAAGTCTCTAACCTGTCTTCACATAACGAGTCCTGGTGATGATTCAGGGAATTCCTTGCAAATTCCTTAGAGCAGTACTGGCACTCCGACGGCAACTCAGAGATGGCGTTCTCTACGGCCAAGTTGCGCGTGGCCGAGTCTTTGGAAATCTCCACGCGACAGTTTGGGCACGTGGCGGACTCGTCACGCAGCCGCGCGTCAGCTAGCACGTGCGTGAAACATCCCGCGCACATCAGGTGACCGTTGCTACACTAAAATACCAACAAGACATAGTTAAGGCACGTGAACGGAATGTAAAAATTAATGTATCCTTGTAAAATATGCCTATTAAAATGGACCGGGGTGGAAGTCTCGATGGCCGTTGGTAGATCTCAACATACCAATTTAAAGATAGGATAGAATAAAACATGGCGGTGCCTGAACAGCTGATTGTTGTTCTGCTGTTGATATGCTGCCATGTTTTATTCTGTCCTATCTTCAAATAGATACAATAAGATCTATCGACCATCCTTGACTTATAGGTTGGTATGAGGCAAAGATATGTAACATTGGGATTCACATTATATATGCAATCTCACATTATATGAACCTACAACGTAAAAACCAAAATCTCAAATGAACATACATCCTGCAACTCTTGCCGACCTTCCCTGAAACAGGGGTGACGTTGGTAAAGTAAACCATTTTTTACAGCATGAGTGGTCAGCCGTATACCAACCTATAAGTCAAGGAATGTACACTTTTGCCTTGTTTCTGGGAAAAGTTAAACTGACCACCCATGCTGTAAAAATGGTACACTTTGCCAATGTCACCCCTGTTTCAGGGAAGGACGGCAAGAGTTGCAGGGTGTATGTCCATTTGAGATTTGGGTTTTTATGTTGTAGGTTCACATGCGGCATACGTGCAAGCGCGAACTTGTACGTGTCTGCTTGTGAAAATGCATATAATGTGAATCCTCAATGTGACACATCTTTGCAACTTAGATTAGATTGGATTAGAACAGAAACGACATAGTACGCTAACAATGGTTTCTTAGATAAATGCACGTTTTTTCCTATTTTCTATGAGAGAAAACACTAAAAAAGTGTGAATATCCTGTAGTTCCTTGACTTATAGGTTGGTATGCGGCTGACCACCCATACTGTAAAAAAATGGTTCACTTTGCCAATGTCACCCCTGTGTCAGGGAAGGTCGGCAAGAGTTGCAGGGCTTATGTTCATTTGAGATTGGGTTTTTATATTGTAGGTCCACATGCGGCATGTGTGAGCGCGAAATTATGCGTGTCTGCTTGTGGGAATGCATTTAATATGAATCTCAAATTATACATATCTTTGCAACTTAGATTTAGATACAACCGTTGTCTAGACTTCCACCCCAGGTATGTGCGGAAGATGCTAAAATATCTGTCCTAATTATTTTTCAAGATGAAAGCTCTGTTGGAAATGACTAGTGGTGAGAATAGGCTGCGGTGGAGGAACAGTATTTTGGAAACACGCATTACTTCAGAGAATGTGAATATGTTTACTTTTGTAAGTCCTTCCCTTGGTGTGAGAAGCTCACACTAAGGCCTGGGCTGGAAGTCTCATCACCACGGTAATTCTTACCTACGGAATATCGATAATATATGTATGAAAACTAATCAGCTGTTCACTTGCGGCCATCTTGGATCGACAGATCTTCATACAAATATTACCGATATTCGGTAGGTGAGAATTACCGTGGTGACGAGACTACCAGCGCTGGTATTTTCAAGGTTAGCGTATGTGACTTTAAACTGACAAAAAAAACTACCCACATGATTGACATACATGTGTCCTTTTCACTCAGTATAAATTTGCTATACTAACGGTGAAAATACCAGGCCTAAGGGAAAGATCTTTTTATGTGATTTATAATAGCATTTTATTAACAGTTTTTATTTGTAGTCGTGTTTTTCACTATATTTAAAGAAAAAAAAGTGTAAAGGTTTGTGTATTGACATTGTGAAGATTTTTAGGCTTACACGGCCGGCTGATGATGCTGGAGTGATGTTTTCCGGGATCTGTTGTCGTGGTCTATGGGAGCTGGAGCTTCCGGACGTTTCGCCCATTTCTACGATGGGCTATTAAGATCATCTTCATTATCACACTTCACGCTGAAGAAGCCCATCGTAGAAATGGGCGAAACGTACGGAAGCTCCAGCTCCCATAGACCACGGCAACAGATCTCGGAAAACAACACTCTAGCATCATTGTGAAGATTAATTTGAAATTAATAATGTAAGAACAAAACTCAACTTTTTTCTTCACGAGTAAATTTATTTCCTCGAGCGTTTTCAATGTTATCACACTATCATCAAGAGAACAAATTGTTCTTCTCTCCAGATTGTTCTCTTGATTATGGTGTGATAACTTCGAAAGCGCTAGAGGAAATAAATCTACTTGTGAAGATAAACTGCGTTTCATTTTTACATTATTAAATTAAAAAGAAAGGGCCACATTCTGAAGCACAATTTCTTTGATTTTAACCCACCTTCGGTCGAAATACATTAAAATGGTTGGATTTACTTATAAGCGACACAATTTTGTTTTTAAGTGCAATCGTGTTTTAATTATTTTTGTTTTTTATTATTTTTTTCATATCATGAATTAAACCAGTGAGAAAGGACGTCTACCAGATTTCAAAGGGATGGGAGTAAGGACAAGATGAAACTGTGCAATTTTTGGCACATTACACCCGAACAAAGGCGCCAACGGGTTGCGACTGATTGAGGGTTAACTGACACACAAACAATGTTTAAATTTAAATTAAAACAATAATTATTTCAGGAAGCTATAAGAATACACCAGAGAATAAAGGATCAGTTATAATTTTATGGAATACGTGTTTTATTCCTACAAATGCTGGAGTGATGTTTTCCGGGATCTGTTGCCGTGGTCTGTGGGAGCTGGAGCTTCCGGACGTTTCGCCTTCACGCTGAAGAAGCCCATCGTAGTAATGAGCGAAACGTCCGGAAGCTACAGCTCCCACAGGCAACATATCCCGGAAAACATCACTCCAGCATCATCAGCCGGCCGTGTAAGCCTAAAACTCTTATTCATTCCTACAAATGTTTGTGTTTCTACTTTTAAAAAAATGCATTGTCAATTTACCTGAAGACTTAAGGTTATATTAGTAAGATTATTACTTTAATTAGGTTTATTGATTTAAATAATAATAAAATAATAAAATACTTTCTACAGTGGTTTCAAATGGACTCAGCACAAATTCCATAGTTAAAGAATTGACATCACACGGCCGGGGTATTAGGGAAAAAACAAACCAGCACTTTGTCGTTGGTTGCTATGGACCCTCGTCACAAAGATTTGTGAAGTTTACCTGGCGGGGAAAATATACATCTTGAATTTTGTGCCTAGTCCATTTTCAAAGGATCAGGATTTGTGGATTATCAAGGAAAAGACATATTTGTGAAAAAAATAATCTTTATTTAGATAAGATCCTAAACTGTACAAAATATTAACTAATATTATGAAAAATTAAAAACTATTTTTACACCTTATATATTTTCGCACACACCTTAATCCTACTACAAGACTACCAAACAAAGAAAACTCCATTTTGTATTCGCTTCACAATAAGGTAACTTTCTGACATATAAATAAACTACAATATAAACCTTAAATATCATGTTATATTTATAAAAAAAATGGACCCAAATATATTCTGCGCGTTATTGCGTACAATACATTTAGGCGTGTTAATTAATTAGAAGCAATTAGGTAAATAAATAATGAAAAATATAATTTAAGTACGCCAACAAAACCCATACTGCGCACTACTTCAAGATTCGAGCGCAACAGTTACGCAATGTAAAACAATTTTTGGAACAAAATGAAAAAAATGGGTCAATCGATTTTTCATTTTTATGAGCATGGGCTGTGGCGTAACGTTTTTAATGTTTACGTTTGGCAAACGTCAAAGTCAGCTGCTAAGAAAAACATGGCTATTACTCACTTGGTAAACCGCAGCTTTGGGTAAATCCAGGCAAACAGCGCAGCACAATATTCCTCCCAGGCGTTGCTCTAGCTTGTCGAAGCCTTTGGGCTCCACTTTGCTCAGTTTCCTCCGCTTTGGTTCTGGTTCTTCCATTTCTTCCTTGTCTGTTATTTCAGGGGCCAGGGGGCCTACTTGCGCCCCCGCGATGCCGCTGTTACTGGACGAGGGCTCAGCCTCGCTGTCCAGCGCGTCAGACATCTTTCCACCAAATAACTTTCACACAATTATCAAATAAAACAATTTTAGTGACGTGAGGAGGCGTCGACCTACGCGGAACCCTTTTTTCTTTTGTTTTGAGTTACGAAGTTGGCAGCTGCCAATCGCGTGCAAGGCAGTGATAACAAACATTTTATCACAAACATGCCAATCTTATTTGCACGTAGCACTTAATATAAGATTTACAATAAAAGCATATCCACAGCTTGTAAGTTTTTGTTTACACATGCTGCATGTTGACTAGCAAAACAACCCTTAAATAAACGTAAATCCTGCAAATGAACCTGAAAAAGAGTGACCGCCAAAAGTGAATCAATTTTCAGACAATGGGTCAGTTTTAAAATGGTTTTTAACCAACCCTGTTTCCCTGTGACGTTTGACCTCAAATATTTTTTTTTTGGATAAAATGGATTTCCGTGGTGACTCCATTTCACTGTGATACTGTGGCATATGTTCCGACTTCAATATTTACACAAGCAATCACAAAACGAACAAAACATCTTACAAAGGTAATTGACATTTCAAAGTCATATCAACCTATCAGTCAAAGAAAATGCTTGTTTTTAATGGCTTTCATTATTTGCTCACCACATCTAAGTTTTTTTTGTAATTTGGATTTTTGCGTCGTGCATCGCTGTAACGAGTAAATAATATTATGAGTGGTTGCAACACTGGTGACCAGCTGCGATTTGTTGTGCTTCTACCTCTTTCTTTCTAAAGCTTATTATGTGCGTTAGAGCAAGACAGCAATAATACTGTTACACTGGCGTAAAATATCTAAAAAATAACATGATTTTCTTGTACCTACCTACCAAACTGCGCAATATGGCTTTACATTGTATGGGAAATCCCTTCTTCGCATCATTTTTATCAAAGTGATGGCTTCGTGTACTTGAAGATTAAAACCCACGTGAAATGAAATGAAATAAAATTTATTCCTTCAAACAAACAAACAAATGTAATGAAGGAATTACACTGTCTCACTAGATCTGTGATCTGTTCTGAGACAGTGGAATCCGCATCTCACAAGACAACAAATCACAAGAGAGAAAAAACGTAGAATGCAATATTTATTTCACTTTCTATCCACCCACAATGACCACCTTTTGACTTTTTTCTATCACTTGGGATTTAGGTAGGTAGGTACCTCTATGAAAAACTAAAAAGAGAAAGTCTATTCCACATTTAGTAAGAACAATTATTATTTTAAAGGTTACAAAGTAAAAGTCCCATGAATTAATGAAAAAACAAGTTTTAGAAAATTTCCCTTTTCCCTCATTCATACCTACTACTTTGAGTTTTAGCCATACCATTACCTCAAATTCTTTAGCCAAGGTGCTTTCCTTTGAATTGAAACCCTCCGTTTCATTTCTCCCATTTAAAAGAATACTTTTTCTTACTATTCGGGCCTTGTCAATGAAATGCACCTTGTCAGGATTATCTATGGATTACCAGACAAACCTAATAAAAAAAGAAAAAGCAACAAAGCTACACATACTCTGTAACTTCTTATGCTGCGTTCTTGCCGAAGGGTCATTTTTACAGGTAAGGCGGCTAGCCTTACACAACCATCTCAGTATAAGTGGGGGTTTCCAAGCTTCTGAGGGGGCTGGTACTTATTTCTGCACTGAGAAATAAGAACCAGCCTTTCCTGCACTGAGACTTCTTTGAGCCCTCTCTTGAAGGCCCCAAGTTTTGAAGTTTTCTATTCCTGATTGACTTCATCACCTCTTCATTTCTTCACTTGTCTGGGAACATTAACATCTCTTGCTCGGTCCTCCTGAAGAATTGTATAATTATTGTGTAATAAGAATCTGCAGTAAAATAATATCAGACATTAATTAATTATTTTATTGAATAAAAATATATATCAGTATAATATCTTAGTTTCATTGGAGACATTTATTGATTCACAAACATGTAAGGCGAAATTAATGCAACAAGAAAAATGATGGCGACAAACAAAATTATAAAGATTTCTTACAGATCTATAATCTATAATCTATAAGCTGCAAAGATAATATGTTAACATTTAAGGCTCATATTAAATGCATGCCCACAGACAGGCACATGTAGGTTCGCGCCTACACATTCTGCATGTGTGCATACAAATAAGCAAAATCTCACATGAACATAAACCTTGCAACTCCTGCCGCCGTTCCCTGAACGGGGGTGGCATTGGCAAAAGTGAACCGATTTTTACAGCACGGGTGGTCAGCCTCATAAGATCACAGAAGTATATAAAACAAACAAAAAACAGGTCAAGAAATTCCATAATGAGGTCAGCACATGAACTGGCAACGACAGTATTGTGTAGACACCTGGCCGGGTTGCTCGGGCCAAGGCATACAAATATTTTGCTATTGTTTGCTAAGGACAGCAGTACCATACAAGACTGACGTATACTCGCTGAGAAACAATTCTTATCTAATCTAAGTTGCAAAATATATGTAACATTAAAGATTCACATTTTATGCACTTTTACAAACAGACATGCACAAGTTCGCGCTTAAACATGCCGCATGTGGTCCTACAGTATAAAAACCCGAATCTCACATGGACATACACCCTGCAACTCTTGCCGACCTTCCCTGAAAACAGGGGTGACATTGGCAAAGTGAACCATTTTCTACAGCATGGGTGGTCAGCCGCATTAAAAAATGTTTGGACCTAATTCTAGCTTATGAGGGGCTGTCCATATATTACGTCATTCGCATTAAGGGGGGGGGAAACTGGTCTGCCGATGATGGCAAATGATGTACGAGTACCAAAAGTGACGTCGTTCTTGTAAATACCAATTTCTACAAAATATACAAAATATTATGTAAGTAATATAACATTATTAATTATAAAGATCATCCATTATTACAGCAAGAGGGGGAGGGGGGGTCATTAGATAATGATTATAGGATGATTGTAGGGGGGGGGGGGGGTCGAAAATCAGCCAAAATCGATGACGTAATTTATGGACGGCCCCTGACCAGTTCGTAGTTTAGTAATAAAGACCGCTTCAGACTCGTAAATGGAAGGTGGTGGGTTCGAATACCAGCAGAGAACTACAAATATATCATTTATATTTTCAAATATGCTCATCGCTGGGTTGAAAAACATAAACATGTACCAAAGACCGGTCACCAAAGGTCCACCCAGCCTTACAGCACCTAAGTCTTGCTTTAGAATTGACGCTTTCTCTAGCGAATACCAAGCTTGCAGAGGGCTCTTGAGGTGTCCATCTATAATCTAAGTTGCAAAGATATATTAACATTCAAAACTCGTATCAAATGCAAGCCCACAAACATACACGTGTAAGTTGGCGCTTGCAAATGCTGAATGTGTAAGGCATGAAGCGGGAGGCCACCTCGGGCATCTCAGGAGACTTGAGATCCTGCACCCAGACGTTGTTCGGCCCCAGCACGCTTACTCGCAGCAGCTTCGCACTGTCCTCTGGCCGGGCTGCAGTGTGATCCGGTGAATGTTGCAGATGATCACATCCTTGCCCACAGTTTCTATCAAGTACTTTTTTTCTTTTTCCCGTTTTTTTTTTATCTTCCTCTTCAGCTCGTCTGCGCCCATGATGGACTTCCTCTTCTCCCCGGGTTTCTGCTCTGGCATGTGAAGCGCGGGAAAAGCTGCTTTCTGTTTCAGGCTGCTCGTTGGTTTATGTGCTTCCTCATTTATAGAGTGGGTGACGTGCCATTGGTATTTTCTGTGTAGTTAGACTTACAAACTATTTTTTTAGACCTTTTGGAATAAAATTCTAAAAAAAAAAAACAAATAATTGATACGCCTTTCTAAAAGGTTCATCTCTAGTAGGATATTGTCATTTGTAAGTGAAAACTGACACGTGTTTGTTTGTGGGCTTATGAGCTTTGAATTTGCAACTTAGATTATAGATGAATTTGTTTTTCTCAGTGAATACATCAATTTATTTTTCCAATGTTAGAATCTTCATTTTTCTCTGGAAATATTTAGGAACATGTTGCAGCTTTCAGTTTCCATAGCTCTCGATGAACCCCATGCACTTCTCCGGATTAAAGAAGAACATGTTGTTGTGCGGGGGCTCTCTCTGGCTGACAGCCTTGATGACCTCCTGCCCCAGCACTCCGCCCACGATGGCACACGCCGGAGACACCTCGGCGAACACGTTCCTCAGCATGGAGTCTGGCACGGTGGTGGAGGGGAGGTTGCTCTCCTTGAGGACCGTGTCCCGCAGGCCCAGCAGGGCGGGGATGTCGTCAGAGCGGTGGGAGGGCTGGGGGTCCCGGCCTTGCTCTGTGCGAAAACGTAGCAACACTGAAAATAAATGACATATTTGATTATAATATAATAATAATTAACTTGAAAATAGCAGATAATTGATCCACAAAGTAACCGTTACCCCGATTATAAATAACAAAATAGATTCCGCTTGCTCTTGGAAATACAAAAAAATGTGAAAACTTAATCACTCACTAGGGATGCTGTTGTAGCTTTCATGTAATTTTATATTCAGGGAGAACTGATTTTCTTTATTTTTAAATTTACATCATATTCTGTTTTGAGAGCAGTATTTTTTTTCTTGTAATTAGTTACTTGTAATTAACATCTTGTAATTATTTCCAACTTCCTAAATTTTATATCCGTGGCAACATATAATTGGCCATGTTTTTTTGTAATTGCTACTATTATATTTCTTATGTAACGCTGTTTGTTGTCCTATTAAAATAAAATAAAATAAAATAAAAAAAATTATTTAAATAAAATAATTTTGCTGGTGTTATGGCCGATGGGGCCAAGTGGGCTGATTTTTCTAGCGTATTTGGAATAGAATAATGTTGGTTCGATCCCCGCCTGGGTCACTTGACCATGACTTTGACCCTGGTTCAACAGATGTTATTGGGTAATTATTAATAAATAATTCATTAAAAATAAACAATATTAAATTATTAATTGATGATATTAATACCTCTTTCAGGGCCCGGCAGAATAGATTGGTGAATTGTATTCCTCTTCACAAATCTATTTTAAAAATACAACCAAAGTGTGCCTGAGATATCATTGATTACTTTGAAAGAGGTATCAATGCCATTATGTCTGGAATATAACACTGTTCAAATGTGCACTGCGGCTCCCCTGCTCTGGCATCAGAAGGTAAGTCGGCCATTGCCCAATACTTCTACCAATGTACCTAGTAGTAAGTACTAGCCCACTTATCTACAAAAATAAATAGATCCTACTATGACCCCTTTCCACACAACATACCAAGAAGTCTAGTTGCATTTATTTCCAACGTGTAAAAATTGAATCACTTCTCATGACAAAACTAAATAGCCGTCACGCCGCGCTTGCCCAGCCGCATGGAGCACTGCTTATCAGCCCAGTCCACGTCCAGAGCTATCTCGAGTGGGACAAATGCTGCCGTGCGCAACATGCCAAGAAGTTGCACACAAAGAGCATATACCAATTTCTACAAAATATACAAAATATTATGTAAGTAATATAACATTATTAAGCTCATTCATTATTACAGCAAGAAAGGGGGGGGGGTCATTAGATAATGACTCTAAGATGATTGTAAGGGGGGGGGGTCAAAAATCGGCCAAAATCGATGACGTAATTTATGGACGGCCCCTAAGGGGATCGGCCTTACACCAACCACTTTCAGTTGAAGTGGGAGTTTCCCAGCTCCCGGGAGGGCTTGTTCTCATTTCTTGTGAAGGCTGAGTAAACCTTGAGATCGAACCCTTGCTCTCGGCATGGAATGCGAGCATTCTACCAATTGAGCTATCAAACTTTTTACGAGCTTGGTCTTCGTCGCTACGAAGCGCTAATTCTCAAGCAAGACCCAGTTGATGTAAGGCTGGATGGACCTTTGGTGACCGGTCATTGGTTAAGGTTTATGAATTTTTCAACCCAGCGAAGAGCAAATTTGAAAATATAAATGGTATATTTTTGTGCTCCGCTGGGATTCAAACCCACAACCTTCCATTTAGAGCCTGAAGTGTTACCACTGAACTACGGACCGGTCAAGCTTTAATTTTGAGAATCAAGCAATGCGTCACCTTTCATGACAAAGTAAGAGGGGTCGCCGCGCTTGCCCAGCCGCGTGGAGTACTGCTTGTCGCCCCAGTCCACGTCCAGCGCTGCCTCGAGCGGCACAAATGTTGCCGTGCGCCGCACCGTGCTGGTGACGGCCTCACCCTTGGTGGGCACGGCCTCTCCCGGCTTGTGCTTGGCTGCCTTGTACTGGATGATGTCTCTGGAATAGCCGCAGCAATTAAATAATGCACTCTATCAGGGACACTGAAGAATGATCCCTATGACAGTTCTCAAATTTTCATCAATATAACCTTAAGACAATTTTTTTTTTCAGATTTAAAAGGGTTTACATTTCTTATATATTATCATTCTCCCAGTGCTTGCTTGGCTTATCCACCATTTGATTCAAAGGTAATCTCTAAATGAAATTGCCTTAGGCCCGGTATATTGAACTGCAGTAATATTTTAGTTAACTATTACTTGAACTAACATTATTACTGAAAGAACAGCTGCTGTCAGTGAAGCGCCACCATCTTGAAAATCGAAAGTTAAAGTTACTAAATATTTACTGCCGAAATTCGGTGAGTGAAATATTATGATGATTTAACTAAAATTGCATTTTAGTTAACTTTACGATACTTCAAAATACCGGGCCTTAGGAATCACATTCTATACCTACCATCTGAGCTAAGAAAAAAACGTACAACATGATAGCTGTTTTTAGTATTTTAAAAATAAATTTCCAGTTTTCATGAGAAATATTAGTTTTTGACAGGAATGAAGTATGTGAGGAACTTACAGTTAATTTGAATGGAAAAAAAGTTGAAGTAGTGAATGAGTTTGACTATTTAGGAAGCAAGTTTGAGGCGAATGGTAAGATGACGAAGGAATTAGAGAAGCGTGCCAGCAAAGGAAGATGCGTGATAGGAGCGTTTGGTAGAATAGCGAAGAATAAAAGGATACCAAAGAAAATGAAAATGGCGGTACACAATTGTATATTGTTGCCGACCCTGATGTATGGAAGCGAGTCATGGACGGTGAATGAAAGAGAAGTAAATAAGGTATGCACCGTAGAAATGGCTCATTTAAGAAGTATGACAGGAAAAACACTGAAAGATAGAGTGAGAAACGAATGGGTTCTGAATGAATGCGGAGTAAAAGAAAGCGTGAAAGTGAAAGTTCAAAGAAGTGTGATGCGATGGTTTGGACATATTGAAAGGATGAATGAAGACCGACTGACAAAAAGAGTGTATAAAGGGAATGTAATAGGTAAGCGTGGAAGGGGAAGACCTAGAAAAGAATGGATTGATCAGATAAGTGAGATTGCGAATGAATGGAATTTACAGAGTGGAAACAAGAGAAGAGCATGCATGAAAAGAGTGATGAAATTAGATGAGATGAAGGAAGTATGCAGGGACAGAGTCAAGTGGAGGCACTTATGTGGAGGTACTGGCCACCCCTAGAGGAATGGCGGCAGGATACAAGACAAAAAATGAGACACATTGGTCCAATACATGTATAAACATTGCTCATGCGAAATTACCTCTGATGAACGGCCTTAATTTTTTTGGCAATTTTTGAAAATTGCATGATAACCTATCTACCCACCCAATACATGTAAGTTCACGCTTATATGTCTATAATAATCTATAATCTAAGTCGCAAAGATATATTCATTCAAAGCTCTCAGATGTATGCCCACAAACAAACACGTGTAGTTCGAGCTTACAAATGCTGATTGTGTACTTACAAATAAAATAATCTATAATCTATAATCTAAGTTGCAAGGATATATTCATTTAAAGCTCTCAGATGTATGCCCACAAACCAACAAGTGTAGTTCGCGCTTACAAATGCTGAAAGTGTACTTACAAATAAAATCCAAACCTCAAATGAACATAAGCCCCACAACTTTTGCCGACCTTCCCTGAAACAGGGGTGACATTGGCAAAGTGAACCATTTTTTACAGTATGGGTGGTCAGCCTCATACCAACCTATAAGTCAAGGAATATATGTACTAACAAAATAAACCAAACCTATCATGAACAAAAAAAATTGCAACTCCAGCTGCCTTTCCTTGAAACCAGGATGGTACTTGCAAAAGTGAACCAAGTTTTTACAGCATAGGGAATCAACCTCATACAAAAACCTATTAGTCATGGTACCAAAAATACCAAAATATGGACTTAAATTGCAAGCTAACACAAAAAGCTTATTCTTCCATCTAACTAAATCACTCACTCGGCAAACTCGTGGATCTGCAGGTCGGCAAATGTGTAACCAAACATTCCCCACACGTGTCCGCAGAAGAATTTGACCCCAGCGGCTCTGCAGATGCCGTCGATCCTCACCAGCTGCCTCTGCGGACAGTCTGTGGCGCAGACGACCTCGAAGCCCGTGAAGAAGGCGTCGGGCAGCTCGGAGACGGGCGTGGTGTTGACCGTCACTGCCACCATGGGGTTCAGGGCCTGAGCGCGGTCCTGAGATGCCTCCGCACGCTGGAAATATAAAAAAAAAACGTATAAGTAAACATTCTTTGTAATATTCAATTTAGAAAACTTTTTCACAATCGATCGATTGAAATGCCTTCCCGATACTTTTTTATGATAAAGATTTATTGACAACGAGTAGTACTCTGAATGATAGGATCCGAAACGATCGGGTAATGAAAGAGTAGGTCCAACATAAAGAAGAATATGATAGCAACAGTACAAAGGAGTAAAATGAGTTGGTTGGTCTATCTAGAACGAACGGATGAAGAACGACTGTCAAGAAGAGTAGGTATACTAAATATGAAAAGTAAGAAGAGGAGACCGAGAGATTAACGGATAGATCAAATAAGCTGGATTCCAAAATGGTGAGAAAAAAGATGAGAAATGAATGCCGAAGAGATGAGAAAGTCTCTGGACAACAAAGTGGTGAAGCATCTGCGAAGGTACTGGCCACCCCTAGCGGAATGGCGGCTGGATACAAGACAAGGATGATGCCAGAACTTACATTGCATCCTATCTTGTCCGTTGGAGCGAGGAATTGGGCGCAGGAATCTGCTTCAGTCAGCGGCTCGCTGTCCAAGAGGGTGATACTCTTCACTCCTGATAATATCACGTTCTTAGCTACTTCCGCGCCGAAGCCCTTCAGGCCTATCAGAAGGATACGCGCCCCCCGCAACCTACAACAAACAATTACAAGCCATTAAAAATATGCAAGATTTCGATTGGAGATTTCCAAATGAAAAACAACCTTTTCTGAGAATCCAGCCCCCACAGCCTGATCTGACGATCGTAAAGCTCAGCTTCAGCTTCAGTGAGCTCCACTTTATCGTTTTCTACCATTTTTATAGTGTTTTTAAAATTAATTTGGTGGATGCCAAACACGCCGACAGCCGGCAACTTTTTCTTCTTTATTTAAATATGGCTTGTCATAGAGGCAGTGCGAGCGTGGTAGGGAAATAAAGCAGAAAAACAAGATTATTAAATTGGAGTATTTTGACGTAATAACCTAAGAATCTAATATTTAAAGATTAAAAGTAAAGTTTGATGACAAATCTTTATATTTAAGAAAAGATGTAGACATTGTTCGACGTTTATTCCGCTTGCTCGAGTTCTAGTATTTTACTGGTTAGTGCTGGTTAGTTATGAACTTAGGGTTTAGCCACAGAAACAGAGATTTTAAAAATAATATTTTCCAAATTCAAAATATTTTGAAAAGTATCGTAAAGAAAAGTAAGCAATGAAAAGTGAAATAAAATAAAACAAGTGACTGTGATTTGTGATGATTATTGGCGTTTTCTCAAAAAAAAAAGTTTTATTTAAAAAGAAAATGACTGAAAAACCAAAAAAGTCGTTTTTACGACTGCCGATTGGAGTCAACAAGAAAAGGACTTCAGCGGCGATAAAGCGTGCTGAAAGCTTGGACCACAGTTATCTTCAAAAATTAGTGCGAGACATAAAAATAACATCGTTTGCAGATGTCTCTGATGATGAGGGGGAAATTACCGAGGTACGAAACAGTCGTCAGATATCTCTGCACTCGGAGAAAAATGAAAAGCTTTTGCAAATTCTGAGAAAAAAGGCTCCGACCTGTATAAGGTGAGCACATCAAACATCTTTCCTTTCCAATGTTCCTTTCATAATCAGTCAACCATTTTTCTTCCTGAGTCCGTCGTCCATCTTTCTTTCCAGAATCTATCATCCATCTTTCTTCCAGAGTTCCTCATCCATTTTTCTTTCAGGAACCATCATCCATCTTTCTTTTCAGAGTAAGTCATCCATCTTTCTTTTCAGAGTAAGTCATCCATCTTTCTTTTCAGAGTAAGTCATCCATCTTTCTTTTCAGAGTAAGTCATCCATCTTTCTTTTCAGAGTAAGTCATCCATCTTTCTTCCAGAGTCCCTCATCCATTTTTCTTTCAGGGACCATCATCCATCTTTCTTTTCAGAGTAAGTCATCCATCTTTCTATTTAAAGTCTGTCATCCATCTTTCTTCCAGAGTCCACCACCCATCTTTCTTTTCAGAGTAAGTCATCCATCTTTCTATTTAAAGTCTGTCATCCATCTTCCTTCCAGAGTCCACCGTCCATCTTTCTTTTCAGATATCCACCTTTATTTTAGAGTCCATCACACACATCTTTATTTTTAAATCCCTTCATCATTTATCTTGCTTTTCAGAGTCATTCATCCATCTTGCTTTTCAGGGTCGTCCCTTTTTCTTTTCAGCGTCAGCCATCCATCTTTCTTTTTAGAGTCCGTCATGCATCTCTTTTTGCAAAGTACGTCATCCATCTTTTTTTGCATTTATCTCTACTGTTTTTGTAGCTCTGTGTCTTTTAATTAAACAATTAAATAATCCTCGAAGCCTGTCATTTGGTGAAAGGAATATATAATCTGGGAAAAAATGTTATCTAGCCATTTTATGTTGCATTTTTTGTATAGGGAAGTATTGTTTTTTTTTTGTATAGTTATTGGTTTCTTGTCTTATAGGTTTGTATGAGGCTAACCACCCATACTGTAAAAAATGGTTCACTTTGCCAGTGTCACCCCTGTGTCAGGGAAGGTCGGCAAAATTGTAAGGTTTATGTTCATTTGAGGTTTGGATTTTATCTGTAAGTACACATTCAGCATTTTTAAGCGCGAACTACACGTGTTTGTTTGTGGGCATGCATTTGATATGAGCTTTAAATGTTCATATATCTTTGCAACTTAGATTATAGCCAGATGGTTAACAAAATAGCATTAAGGTTTTTGGTTGCTCAGGATCCTAATCATGTATTCCTGCGTTGTTCATCCTGCCCAGGTACATTTGGAATGTTCTGACTCAATAAGTAATTAATGGCATGTTTGATTTGTAGAGATGACAGCTTAGGCAAGTCCAGCTCCGTGAGTGACATGAAGCAGGTGAAGATCATCGCCTCCATGGTGCCTGATGAGATCCTCTACAACTGCCACCAGTACTCCGGCAGGGACTACAACGCTGCCCTCATGTTTGCCGATGTCTCTGGTAAACTATTCCATCATCATATTTTAATGACTGAATAATTTCAACCAAGTCCTTGTTTCGGGCCGCAGCATTCAAGGTCAAAATGGCCATGATGATCGCTGATCTTTTATAGAAGTGGCACCAAAAGAAGAAGAACAAATTCCATAGACACCAAAGTTGTCAAGTCACATGGCTGGGTTTGCTATTTTTAGGGTAAAGACAATTTTTTGTTTTGTTATTTGTTGCTGAGGACCGTAATCCCATACAAGTGTGAAGTTAGCTTGCTGAGAAAAAATGATCATGCTTACAAAAAATGTTTTCAAGAAATTTAATTAATTAAGTAAATTCAAATCTCCTTTTAAAGACAATTCTAGAATTATATCTTTAGAATAAAACCCAGATAAAAATGGTATTCGGCATAAAGCAAAATTTGAAATTAAAAAGCAAGATACTATATTAGGAATATACTTTATAACCCCCCCTATAAAACGAATATCTTGAAAATCCTCCCTTTAGTTTTTTCATATTTTCTCAAAAACTATAGGTAGGTACACATTATCAAAAATCGGCTTCTTAAGAGATTTAATAATGCATAATTCTATAATTAAAAACAAAAAATATTTCCAAAAACGTAACACATAAAATAACTTTTAAGGGTTTGTGTATTGACGTTGTGAAGATTAATTTTAAATGAATAATGTAAAAACTAAACACAAAGTTTTTCTTCATAAATCAACTCGTGAAGAAAAACTTTGTGGAACCAAGTTGTTGACATCCTCTGCCTCAAATGGCATATTGTAATCTCTGCACTGTAGGAATAAATCATTTAAAAATAAATAAGTCGCCATATTACTTTCAATATTCTCCTCTCCACGACACGCTACGTTACCTGAGTCAAAATTGTATAAAAAGAGGAATGAAACAGAAAAGAATCCTCACAATAAATGTATAGGCACCTACATTTCGGGCAGGACTTAATACATAATAACTCTTATGATGATTGTCTTGTTCAGGTTTCACAGAGCTGTGTGAGAAGTACACCAAGACGGGCAAGGGCGGCACCTCCCGCCTCACGCAGGTGCTCAACTCCTACATCGGTGCCATGGTGCAGGAGATCCTCTCCCACAGCGGGGACCTGCTCAAGTTCTCGGGGGACGCCTTCCTGGCCATGTGGAAGAGCGGAGACACGCTCAGCATGCAGGAGGCCGTGCATGCGGCTATAGACTGCGCCCTCGTCATACAGAGAGACTACGGGGCGTATCAGACTGATGTAGGAGTGGTGCTGAGGGGTGGGGACACACAATCATTCATGTTTCATTCACTTTGAATATGTCATCAGCTGTTTCATGAACCAGCTACCTTTTAGTCTCAGGTGGGCTGCTGACGAAAACAGCTTCTGGAGAGGCCTTAAGACACACCTATTTTCAGAATTTTTTCGGAAAATTCTGATTCACTTAAAAATATGCTTCGTTCATTGATCAGAATTGGATTTGATTTCCTTTGATTTGATTTGTTTTTTAAATTGTTGTCTATAATTTTAGTTGTTTTGTTGTGCATTGGTGTGAATTTAATTAGATTTTTTATTTATATTCCATTCAATTTAGTTTCTCCAATTGTCATTTAATTTTTTTTTTTGGTTAAGTGGTTTTTTGTTTATTCCTGTTTACTATTTTTATCAAATGTTGTAAAGCACCCTTGAGATGAATTCTCACAATATGGCGCTAAAAAAATTGTCCAATAAATACATCATCATCATCATGAGCTTGACAGCCCTGCATAGGCCTTGGCTGAATCCAGGATTCTCCTCCACTCTTGCCTGTTCATCACCTTTGCTGGCTGCATCTCCGTTGACACGATCCATCCATCGCATCTTTAGTCTTTCTGATCTATTTTGGCCTTGTGGTTTTGAGAGAGTGAGGCGCTTTATGGGGTTCTTACTATGTGACCAATCCACTGTAGGTGCCCTACTTTGATGGAACTGGTCGCATCGGGGTCTCTGTAGATGTCATTGAGCTCTTTATTGTACCATCGGCGACAACCATCGTTATCTTTAACCAGACTTTAACTGAACTTGTACATGTCTGCTTGTGAGAATGCATGTAATGTGAATCCCCAATGTTACATATCTTTGCAACTTCGATTAGATTAGACCATAGTTCTGAGAATCCTCTTTTCAAATCTTGCAATCAAGGTCTGGTTTCTTTTTGTTATTATTCATGTTTAATTTTTAATTTCTTACAAATGCTGCAAAAAAATTCCGATGTAAAAATGTGTGAATAGAAAAAAATTACAGGAGGAAATAATTTCTCACTAATCTAATCTAAGTTTGCAAAGATATTATGTTACATTGGAGATTCACGGTACATGCATTTTCACAACCAGACACGTACAAGTTCGCGCTTGCACATGCCGCATGTGAACCTAAAACATAAAAACCAAATCTCAAATGGACATACACCCTGCAACTCTTGCCGTCCTTCCCTGAGACAGGGGTGACATTGGCAAAGTGAACCATTTTTACAGCATAGGTGGTCAGCCGCATACCAACCTACAAGTCAAGGAACATACACGACAAATTACATTTTTTAAATCAATAAATAATAATATCACAATTGTTGGTATTTGAAATGTGATATGATGAACATGTCAATTGAAGTTGTAGTAAAAGGAATCCCATTATTAATGTATGTTTGCAGTGAAGGTGGCCATATCGGGAGGCAGCGCTCTGTTTTCCCTGGTCGGGGACAATGTGAACTCCCACTATGCCGTGGTGGGACAGCCCGTGTGGGACGTTAAGGTTGATATGAAATAATGCAGCCCATTACTACTTATTCTAAATATCTTCCTCATTCACCTGATTCATTACAAATCAAAAAAGAAAAAAATAAATTTGTAAATTGTACTTTACAACAGATACTTCTCCTAATGCTGTCAATAGTAATACCTACACACATATCGGCAAGGCT
Organism: Agapetus fuscipes; assembly: GCA_951799405.1. Taxonomy (NCBI): domain Eukaryota; kingdom Metazoa; phylum Arthropoda; class Insecta; order Trichoptera; family Glossosomatidae; genus Agapetus; species Agapetus fuscipes. Next base: position 16,514,145 of record OX637348.1, read on the forward strand.
CAAACTGAATGTGGTGAAAATCAGAACTAACGTTGCCGTCTTGTAAAACGTCACTTTCGATAGTTCAATGTGATGTCAGCTGCTGCTAAAATTGAAGATGTATTTTGTTGGAGGAAAACAAAACAATACCTAGTCATTGATTTTAGAGGTTTGAAGGCCGCAAAGTCATAACAGCGCTCTCCTTTAGCTGCCATCTAAATTCAGTTTAAGCCGTGCACATCTGTACATGATAACCACTTTGACAAGTTATACTTCTTCATTTTCATCCAAAATTACACAATGGACTTTACACTTTAAAGTATCCCTTGGCTATGTGATGCCACCAATACTCACCTACAGTAAAAAGATACCAACAACAATTTTTTCCTACCTCCAAATGAGCTGTCAGTACCAAACGGCTTTTTATGGATGACCCCCAGCGCTGATGGTGGTCGGTTGGGAACTAAACCTTAACCTGCTAAATGACGTCACATTTATTCCCCCAAATTTAAATGTGCCGTGCCCATTCTTGCTCCAGGCTTTATTGGATGTATTTTTTTAATTCCATAAAACTCAAAGAACATGTAATGTATTGTTTTGTATGTAATGAATGCGGCATTGTGTTTGCAGAAAGCAGAGTACATGAGCCAGGCGGGGGACGTGATCGCCTCGCCCAGCGCGTGGAAGTACGTGAACCCCGTGCAGTACATCACCAAGCCCAGCAGTGACGGGGAGCACACCAAGATCATCGGCATCGGCGCCACCTGGAGGAATGTGGACAAGGACATGGACACACATCACAAGGGTACACTATCACGTCATCTCCCTGCGTCACAAGGCTTACTATTCTTAAATACTGTTACAAATATGCAAGATGCTGGAGTGATGTTTTCCAGGATCTATTGCCGTGGTCTGTGGGAGCTGAAGCTTCCGGACGTTTCGCCCATTTCTACGATGGGCTTCTTCAGCGTGAAGTATGATGATGAAGATGATCTTGATGAGAACTGTGAGAACATCCGGAAGCTCCAGCTCCCACAGACCACGGCAACAGATCCCGGAAAACATCACTCCAGCATCATCAGCCGGCCGTGTAAGCCTAAAACTCTTATTCAATATACAAGATGTTGAAAGTTGTGTTTGGTTTGTCTGTGTTAGTTAATAATAAGTCTGAAATCTCTAGAAATAAGTAGAAACTTAGGTAAGTAGGTACCTAATAATAATTTTTATTTGTGCGAGATTGATTAAGTGTTTAATTGAATATTCTGGTGAAATCCAGCAAGGTGGTACGTTACGATTCTCCATATTTTGAAAATGATCTTAATAATCTGTGTAAATTGGGACCAAGATTCCCTTGAGGATTAGATATAAATCAACCGTTTCACAGTTCAAATGTAAGAACTCTGTCAGAAACAAAAGTGGAAAAATTATGTAAAATAAATTAACTGCTGTTTTCATTAAATAGAACCCGCTAAAAACATAACGATACAAAGGTAGCTTAGGGTTGAGATTAGCAAAGTAAACCATAAAGGGTCAATGTGTTGAAGATTTTACGAAACAAATGTGTCTCAAACAACTTCCTGAAACTGTCAACACTGGTCTCTCTCAAAGTGTTGAATACAAGGGACAGCAGCTGCTGTACTTACTTACTCATTCCATCTGGCTAGCTTCAGGATCATCATCTCGCATGAGCAGGGGGTGTTCTTTCTTTCGACTTTGATTTATTTTTACTTTGGGGAATTATGTACGAACGCATCTATAATCTATAATCTAAGTTGCAAGGATATATTCATTTAAAGCTCTCAGATGTAAGCCCACAAACCAACAAGTGTAGTTCGCGCTTACAAATGCTGAATGTGTACTTACAAATAAAATCCAAACCTCAAATGAACATAAGCCCCACAACTTTTGCCGACCTTCCCTGAAACAGGGGTAACATTGGCAAAGTGAACCATTTTTTACAGTTTGGGTGGTCAGCCTCATACCAACCTATAAGTCAAGGAATAGATTGAGAATTAATTAAAACTTTGTGTCGCTTATTTCCCTGCACTGCTTTTATGCAGATTTTGCATTATCAAAGTCTTATTATTTTTGTGTGTAAAGTTCTGGAATTATGGTTGGCAAGAGAATGACTTTAAAAGTAAAGGAAAAATATGATGTTATTGGTATTGAAGCGAGAAGCAGCATGCTTTGTTAAATCTAAGAGTCTATTTTGTTTGCTCTTCTAGAGGCTCAGTTTGATGGTGATGTGGATTCAGATGTCAGCATCACGGAGGAGATGACTCCTGAGGCATTTTATGCAAAGAAGATAGATGACATGATCCAGGCACACAACGACAAAAACACTCTCAACTGTAAGCTCTTGACTTATATCAATAATAATTATATTCAAGGACAAGTCTGGTGGATAGCTTAGTTGGTAGAGTGCTTACATTCCATGCCGAGGACAATGGTTCGATTCCCACCTAGGTGTCAGAAATTATTTACCGTTTCGGTGTTTATTTTTTACTTAAAATCAAAATACTCGCAAGGTTTTCTCAGCCTTCACAAGAAATTAGAATCTACTCCCTCGGAGGCAGGGAAATCCTGGCTTCAAGTAGTGTGGTTTGCGTTAGGCCGGCCCCGTTACCTATAAAAATAAAAAGGTTCCACTTGTAGTGCAAGTAAGAAGTATTATTTTACACATGAAAATGGGAGGTACCGCTTCTCCTGAAACTGGTTGTGTACAAAATAAAATAAACCCGTAAAGTGAATTTTAATTTTAATTTACCAGTAAGAAGTTGTGATAGGAGTAGAGAAAAGAATATCAGTAGCCCAATTTCGGACTGCGATGCAAATCTTCTGAACGATGAAAATAAGGTGAAAGGAAGATGGGAACAACAGTGTACCAACATGCTGAATTGCTGCTTCTAGATGGAGACAGAAGTAGTGTAGTTCATTTCTCAATTTGTATACCTTGCCAACCTTGAGCAGTAAGAAAAGCATACAAATCTTAAGAGTTGTAGAAAAATGGTGAAGCTTGTGACATTGTGATCTAAAGAGATGTATATGTAAATATGGTTGAGCTTGTTACCTTGTGATCTAAGGAGAGGTAGAAAAATGATCAAGCTTGTGGATCAGTCAATCATTAGACGATTGCGTTTTGGGTGAAAATGGCTATTTATTAAAACTAAAAAATGCTTGTCATGCCGTTCTGGGATGTGAATCATAATTTTATCCCCTTTTGTGTCGCCATAGATAGAAATAGGTAACATTGTAAAGTACATTCCTGTGTTATAGATATAGTCATGTTATTGTGTGTTGGTAAGACCGTCGCAGTGTGAACTACGCGGTGCAGTGCCGGCTGAAGGAGCCGCTGCGGCGCTTCATGCTGGCGCCCGTGATGAAGGCCGTGGAGAACGACGAGCCCATGGAGTACCTCACGGAGATGCGGCACGTGGTCGTCCTCTTCCTCAACATCATCACGGAGGTCATCTCCGTTAGGACCCTCATGCAGGTGCTGGACAAGGCCTACAGGAATGTCTGCAGGTGACCACCATAACCAACCAGTTTATCCCGGAACAGTTGACGTATTCATTGAGGTGCTCATTACACTAGGGAGCCATTAATTACAAAGAGCCATTAATTACATGCAGTCATTAAGTCCATGGAGCGATTAATTCCATGGAGCTATTAAGTACATGGAGTCATTAATTACATGAAGCTATTATGTGTTCTGAGAGATGTCTGGAGTCCATATTATGAGAGAAACAATCACTTTTTCCCTTTTATGTGGTTTTTTAGTCTATTCCTGGGTCTTTGATTTGCACTTTTTTACACTTTAGGCACTTTTCTACTCTATGGTCGCTTTTTCCCCATTTCCTGTTTCCCTATTTCCAGTTCCCCCATATACCGGTGGCCATTTGTCATAAAGCGTCATTTTTCCCTTGTGGTCACATGTCAGTTGAATTCACCTTCGAAAATTTGAGTGAATTGACAATATTCCCGGGCAAAAACATTTAAAAAAGAGTGTTATTTTACCATCTTGTGTCCCTGTGAACAATTAAAAACTAAAACAGGCGAAATTGTGGTGTTTAAAAGTGTATAAGCGTGGCATACCTACAAAAATATAATGTATTTTTGTGGGTATGCCACGCATTTACGAAAAACGTTTTTCGTTATTTTAACGGAGTTTTTACTTTAGATAACATCAAAATCAGTGTTATGAGTTGTGATGTGGATGCATTGAGGTATATATACTAGAGACGTAACGTTGCTCGAAACACGTAGCACCCTGTAGTAAGTCAAAAGTCGAACTCGAAAAAAAACCCGATTTTGAGGCTCGTCAGTCTCACGCAGACTTACACAGCGAACGGACGTGACAGGTGGTAATACATATTGCCATAAATGTCTAAATATTGTGATTGGAGTTTTCAAACACCATTGTTTGTAAACTTGATCAATTATACAACATGCACAAATGAAAAAAACACAACATACTAGCACAGATTAATTATTAAAACAATTTATTTTTGAAAAAAATAAGTTTTTCTTAAATATATTTTAATTAATGTTACACATTTGACACCGACAATAAGGTTGTATACTGCCGGGTTGCTGGTTGAAGACTTGCTCATATTATTTTTAAAAGTAAAGGACTAAAGTTACATTTCATTTTAATCTGACATTCATTTTTAATAGTATTACTGTAGGGGAATTTTATATCAGAGAATTATGACATCCAGCCCTTTTTGTCGTGTTTGAAGTCTGCCATGTGTTTGCTAAAATTATTGCTATCTCGTTTTAACCTGAGAGTACAGTGCGCGTTATTCGATGCAGAAGCTGGATAAAAACTGATTGTCTCCTTGCATCTGCATTAAAACGTTTCCAACGGACTTCGGCTTGACATTTTTTTCCTGATTGTATGATGGTTGCGGCTCTATAGTATATATCTCAATGTGTGGATGTAAAAATGCGGATATGACACTTCGGAATCAGGTTCACCGCCGCGGCGTCAGAAACGGCTTAGGGTTGTCTTGGACCCAAGGATAGATTATCTGGTTTCCCAGAGGGAGCCACTTAATGCTATACCAGACGAGTCCTTCACCCGAAATGGACTCTCAAATAAAGGAAATGACCGAATCCGGAGTTATAGAGGCAGCGGAGTCATCTCCCAGCTTCTTATCAAAAATGTTCCTAACACTCAAATCGGACGATTCCCCGAGAATGATTTTCAACCAAAATCGTTAAAACTTCTTCCTAGACCCGGCTCCGTTCAAACTCATAAGCCACTACAAAGTGTCAGAGTTTCTTATCAAAAATGTTCCTAACACTCAAATCGGACGATTCCCCGAGAATGATTTTCAACCAAAATCGTTAAAACTTCTTCCTAGACCCGGCTCCGTTCAAACTCATAAGCCACTACAAAGTGTCAGAGTTTCTTATCAAAAATGTTCCTAACACTCAAATCGGACGATTCCCCAAGAATGATTTTCAACCAAAATCGTTAAAACTTCTTCCTAGACCCGGCTCCGTTCAAACTCATAAGCCACTACAAAGTGTCAGAGTTTCTTATCAAAAATGTTCCTAACACTCAAATCGGACGATTCCCCGAGAATGATTTTCAACCTGAAATCGTTAAAACTTCTTCCTAGACCCGGCTCCGTTCAAACTCATAAGCCACTACAAAGTGTCAGAGTTTCTGCAGCCAAACGATTGGTTGTCGAAAATAGACCTATCGCAAGCTTACTTTCATCTCCCAATAGCACATCGGAGATTTTTGCGACTGGTCTATCGAGGAGAATTACTTCAGATGACAAGTCTGCCCTTTGGCCTTTCATCTGCCCCCAGAATGTTTGCAACCCTCACAAATTGGGTAGCCCAACTACTTTCTGCTGCGACGAGATATCCGGACAATCGTTTATCTCGACGACTTCCTCCTTGCGAACCAATCCAAGGACGATCTTTGTCGACAATCGCATCTTTGGCCTTTCATCTGCCCCCAGAATGTTTTCAACCCTCACAAATTGGGTAGCCCAACTACTTACTGCTGCGACGAGATATCCGGACAATCGTTTATCTCGACGACTTCCTCCTTGCGAACCAATCCAAGGACGATCTTTGTCGGCAATCGCATCTTTGGCCTTTCATCAGCCCCCAGAGTGTTTTCAACCCTCACAAATTGGGTAGCCCAACTACTCACTGCTGCGACGAGATATCCGGACAATCGTTTATCTCGACGACTTCCTCCTTGCGAACCAATCCAAGGACGATCTTTGTCGGCAATCGCATCTTTGGCCTTTCATCTGCCCCCAGAATGTTTGCAACCCTCACAAATTGGGTAGCCCAACTACTTACTGCTGCGACGAGATATCCGGACAATCGTTTATCTCGACGACTTCCTCCTTGCGAACCAATCCAAGGACGATCTTCGTCGGCAATCGCATCTAGCAGTAGATATCCTACAATCTCTGGGGTGGTATGTAAATCTCCAGAAGTCAGTGCTCTTCCCCACTCAACAATTAGAGTACTTGGGAATCGTTTGGGACACGCATAACAATTGCAAATTCCTTTCTTACCGGAAGCAAGAGGCATTGTGCCACTCACTTCGAGCAATACTGACTTCTCGAAAATGGTCCTTAAAACTGGCGGAAAGTCTCCTAGGAAGACTAAACTTTGCCAGCTTCATGGTCGCCTCCACTGCAGACAATTGCAGATAGCGAGCAGGCCACTGAAGCACCTGTCACCAAGAAAGTCTTTCTTACCGGAAGCAAGAGGCATTGTGCCACTCACTTCGAGCAATACTGACTTCTCGAAAATGGTCCTTAAAACTGGCGGAAAGTCTCCTAGGAAGACTAAACTTTGCCAGCTTCATGGTCGCCTCCACTGCAGACAATTGCAGATAGCGAGCAGGCCACTGAAGCACCTGTCACCAAGAAGGTCTTTCTTACCGGAAGCAAGAGGCATTGTGCCACTCACTTCGAGCAATACTGACTTCTCGAAAATGGTCCTTAAAACTGGCGGAAAGTCTCCTAGGAAGACTAAACTTTGCCAGCTTCATGGTCGCCTCCACTGCAGACAATTGCAGATAGCGAGCAGGCCACTGAAGCACCTGTCACCAAGAAGGTCATGACAAATGACCGAGGACAGCTTACAAGTAATAGAGTGGGGGATAGGGAATGCGAACGAATCAAGTTCCATCCACAGGGAAACCTGCGAACGTTTCTTGACAACAGATGCGTCAGACTAAGCTTGGGGAGCAACTCTGGACGACTTGATGCTGTCAGGACAGTGAACCGTTCAAACAAAAGAAGCGGCACTCCAAACGAAAAGAGTTGTTCGCTGTTTTCACAACCCTGCAACGCACAGCGCACGACCTTCCTGGCTCCGAAATTCTGGTACAATCAGACAACAAGACAGTAGTCGCCTACATCCGCAAGGAAGGGGGCACCAGATCCAAAACACTCCTAAATCTTACCCGAGATCTGTTGACTCTGGCAGGCCAATGGGAAATCTCGCTAACAGCGCAGTACCTACCGGGAAGATACAACGGAGACGCGGATCACCTATCAAGAGGAAGATCCCCTCCAGAGTGGCATCTTTTATCAACAGCAACGAAGGCCATTTTCAATCATTTCGGAGTACCAGATATAGACCTGTTCGCATCCACGACGGCACACATGAGTTCAACTTACGTATTCAGAGACTCCACAGACTCATGCGCAATCTTTCAAAACGCGGAAGAGAAAAGACTGCTCCTGTCAGGATGGAGAGCTTCCACACTCAACACATATAAACCTGCTTGGCAAAGATGGTGCCGCTGGATACTGGCGGAAAATACCCATCCCAACACATCATCTCCTAATCAATTGGCAAGGTATCTAGCGCAACTGTTCATAAACAAAAAACTGTCATACAGGACTATACTGGTACACAAGTCAGCCATCGTAACCTTCTGCAAGCCAATGATGGAAAAGAATCTCAGCTCAGATTTCCTAGTGAAACATACATTAAAAGCCATAGCAATGGTAAGGATTAACCCTCCTAAGTCCCCTGTGTGGAATCCGCAGATAGTGAAAGACTGGCTAGTCAGGAACACTCCTCGTTCAGATTCTCTCTATGAAGTTGCGTGTAGAACAGCAATCTTACTTCTGTTATCCTCAGGAAGAAGAGTACACGATCTGACCTTGCTAAATATCACAGAAGGAAACATTCTAGACGAAGGCACATCAATTGTGTTAATTCCATTTGTTGGATCAAAAACAGATACACTTCTGGAATCCAAGGAACGCAACGTCAACCCAGTCTTCTGGATAAGGAAGCTGATTGAACTATCACGCGAAAGGAGATCAGGACAAAATATTTATAACCTGTTCATCAGCACCCGAGGACAAGTGAAGGCAGCTACAAGAACAATCATAGGAGGATGGGTAAAGAACACGCTAAAATCAGCAGGAGTAGAGGCCACTCCCGGCAGCACACGTTCAGCGGTCGCATCACTTAATTGGCTGGAGAACTACCCAATAGAAAACACTTTCAGAAAATACTATCAGAAAGAGATGTTGAAACATACAGCTCCAGAAGATCCCTCCCTATTTCAACCAGTTAATATCAAATAAAGACGTCCCCGGTCACCAGGAGATAATAGACAGATCTCTCATAATATGGACTCCAGACATCTCTCAGAACACATAATGGGGGAGTTTTACCTACCATTAAAACTCTTATTATGTTTCTATAGATGTCTGGAGTCCAGGTAACCCCTACCTGGTGTATTATGAGCTTTATGACAAATGGCCACCGGTATATGGGGGAACTGGAAATAGGGAAACAGGAAATGGGGAAAAAGCGACCATAGAGTAGAAAAGTGCCTAAAGTGTAAAAAAGTGCAAATCAAAGACCCAGGAATAGACTAAAAAACCACATAAAAGGGAAAAAGTGATTGTTTCTCTCATAATATGGACTCCAGACATCTATAGAAACATAATAAGAGTTTTAATGGTAGGTAAAACTCCCCCATTACGAACATGGAGCCATTAAGAACACGGAGCCATTAAGTACATGGAGCGATTAAGTACATGGAGCCATTAAGTACATGGAGCCATTAAGTACATGGAGCGATTTAGTACATGGAGCCATTAAGTACATGGAGCCATTAATTCCATGGAGCTGAGATGTGCAGGCTGGTGACCAGGAGCCAGGGCATTGTGAACAAGGTGTCCCTGTTTGTGCCATTTGAGAGTGTATTGTTTGAGATGTGCAGGCTGGTGACCAGGAGCCAGGGCATTGTGAACAAGGTGTCCCTGTTTGACAAGGACATGATGTTCCTGGTGGTGTTTGGTCTGCGCGGGCTGAAGCACGAGCTGGAGACGCAGTTTGCCCTGCGCTGCGCCGTGCAGCTGCGCCACACCCTCATCAGGCACACCAACATCAAGAGCGTCTCCATCGGGGTCACCTCGGGTAACTTCCACTTAGTTCAATCATAATATTAATAATATTAGGATGATTTATTTGGTGAGCGCTACTTTTGTGTGAATCACACCTCTATAATCTAGATCAGCGTTTCCTAACCTGTGGTCCGCGGACCCCTGGGGGTCCGCGAATGTATGTGTGGGGGTCCGCGGTCTCATCTCTGGACCATTATTAATAAAATATATGGCACCAAAAGTCTCGTAATCGCTACGCTTACTCATCACGACGAACGTGCGACAGCGCCGACAGCGGGCGGAGTACTTGACTTACCGAAGTGAGTGAAAGAAGTGCGTGCGGGCAGTGCGGGACGTGACTCTTCTCTTCTCCCTAGGCACCGCCCTCGCCCTGCGCCCTACACTTGCATCCGGCGCTCGCCCGCGACTTGTTAGTGCGTGTTTTGTTTTGTGTTGCGTTGGACGTTGAAGATAAGTGCAACGAAATTACGTTTTTCGAGTGATTGTTACAATGAAACGCTGGTTAAAACCAAATGACTTCGCTTCAGACGAAGCAAATGAAAGACCGTCGACTTCGAAGATCAAACGTCGTAAGTTTTGTGACGAATACTTAAGTTTCGGTTTCACAAGTACCAATTTAAACGGTGAAGAAAGACCTCAGTGCGTGATATGTTACGAAGTTTTGTCGAATGAGTCGATGAAACCGGCCAAACTCCGACGTCATTTAGAGACAAAACACCAAGAGCTTCGTGAGAAATCTAAAACTTTTTTTAAAACTAAAGCTTCGGAATTAGAACAAAGCAAAAAAACAATGATTAAGACGGCTACTGGGACCAATAACGAATGTGCTGTATCAGCGTCCTACCAAGTGTCTTTGTTAGTTGCAAAAAGTGGTAAGCCCCACACTATTGCTGAAGAATTGATATTACCGTGCGCTAAAATTATGGTTTCGGCTATGTTGGGAGACAAAGCTTCAAAAGAATTGGACGTTATTTCGTTATCCAATAACACAGTGAAGAAGAGAATTGATGAAATGTCAGGAAATGTTAAAGAGCAGCTGATTTTGAACATTAAACTGAGCACATTTTATGCTATGCAATTAGATGAGAGCACAGATATTAGCAATAACGCGAACTTGCTTGCATATGTTCGTTACGAACACAACGACAGCATAAGTGAGGATTTTTTATTCTGTATGCCTCTGCCTTCGCACACTACAGGTGAAGCGATATTTGAAGTGTTGAACAACTTTATGTCCACTCATGAAATAACGTGGGATAAATGTGTGGCAGATAGCACCGACGGAGCTCGGGCTATGACCGGTACACGAATAGGACTTCAGGCGCTCGTAAAGAAGATGAATCCATCTATTATCTGGCATCATTGCTGCATTCATAGGGAGGCGTTAGCTGCTAAAAATATGCCAGAAAAATTGAAAACAGTGTTAGACGATATAGTGCAGGTGGTGAATTTTATTAAAGCTAGGCCTCTAAATTCCCGTATTTTCAGTATCATTTGTGAAGAAATGGGAAGCATTCACAAGCAGTTGTTATTGCATGCTGAAGTGCGTTGGTTGTCTCGTGGCAAAGTAGTGTCGCGTGTTTTTGAATTGGGAGATGAGATAAGAATGTTCTTTTTGAAGAATTCTGCAGGCAGCGTCAATAAACATGCTGATCACTTCAATGACTTTGAATGGCTCACAATGGCAGCATATTTAGCTGATATTTTTAGTGCTCTGAACGAGTTGAACTTAGGTCTACAAGGGAGGGATAATAACATCTTCCAAGCTGAAGACAAAATTGAAACGATGGTAAAATGTAAAGTAATGATCAAACACCTCCGCGCTTTAAGGTCTTCGTTTCGGGATTATTTTCCAGTACCCGACAAAAATAAACATTGGATATTAGACCCTTTCAACACAGATGTCACTGATATTACTAGCTTGACAACGACACAAGAAAACCAACTAATAGAACTATCTTGTGATTCAGCTTTGAAACGTAATTTCAAAGAATCCTCTTTATCAAGTTTTTGGGTGAATGTAAAGAAAGATTATAAGGAAATATCAGAAGAAGCACTGAAACATTTGCTGCTTTTCTCAACCACATATCTCTGTGAAAAGGCATTCTCTGCTCTTGTATATACTAAAAACAAATACAGAAACAGATTACAAGTGGAATCCGATTTGAGATTACAACTTAGTACTAACATCAATCCGAATATTACTAATTTAGTTGCAAAAAAACAACACCAACCTTCACATTAATCAACGTGAATCTTGATGTTGATGTTGTATTTTTGTATTTGTAATATTAAAATAAATGGTCCGAAATTTATTTCTGTTTTTTTATTAAGGGGGTCCGTGAAAAGTCTGCTTGATTTCCTAGGGGTCCGTGGCTGAAAAAGGTTAGGAAACGCTGATCTAGATTATAGATTATAGACACTTCCAGAGCACGCTGTTAGCTTAGTCGTCGCTGTAGAAAGTGTCAATTCTCAAACAAGACCCATTTACTGTAATGCTGGATGGAAATATGGTGACTGGTCATTGGTAAAGACAGATTAATTTTTCAATCCGGAGATCTGCCTCAACACTGGAAGAAGTAGATGTATAATGCTTGCAGAACATTCTCTTTGTCTTTAAAATAATCAATTTGCACATTTAAAGTTTTTGAATATAAGAATCAGTACTTCAGTAATCTGGGTCTCGGCTTCCCTCATAAAACATAGCCACCGCTGTCTATATAACACCTTTCTCCTCCAGTCCCATGTTCCTACTATATCAATGCCGTAAGCTAGTTTCTTCTCCGTCAATATTTTAACTCGATTATAGGACCTCATCAACTTCTACCTCTGAATGTAGCAAGCCATCTCTTCCATGTGTGTCTGCTTCAGGTCTTGCCTACTGTGGAGTAGTGGGCCACACTCTGAGGAGAGAGTACACAGTCATCGGGTTATGCGTCAACAAGGTATGCATATTAGCAATAACTCTTATACTGTGCTCTGCTAGACCAATTTATGATTTTTTTTGGCAGACCCCCAGCCACCATCTTTTAGCTTTGCTTTGAACATATTAACTTTTTTTATGTGAAGGAAGGTAGAAAAATGAGAAACAGGGTTTATTCTGCAGCTGGCATTACTAAGATGTAAAAAATATCAGGATCACATACCTTTATTAGAAATGACACAAGAAGATTTTCCTTTGCAGCTGTTATGAAAAACATGTTTCTGGATCTCTCCTTGCATCTACTAGACCCCTGATACTATTGATACCTCAAATAAATAAAACATTGGTAGATCGCGTAGAGAGTCGCTTCTAATCAAAGTTCCTAGAAAGAATACAGCAACCGGCCAACATCACTACGATTATTTGGGTGTAAGGTGGTACAATGCACTTTTTTCCAGGTATAAGCATGATAAGCACGCAGATCCTAGGGCCATTAAGTACATGATCAGCAAATATTTGAAAGAGGTGTAAATAGTTGAGTGTTTATATTTGATTGGTTTTTTGTATATTATTCTTATCATTATTATTTTTGTTATTTTTTTCATATATCTACATGTGTGTATATATGTATAATTCCTATTTCTGTATTTTCTATTTAAACATGTTACCTCTTTATGTTATTTTACTTTATTTTTTGTCTTTCTGTTTTTGCTGAGTAAATGACTAAATAGTGTATATATTATTTTTGTTTTTTATGATTTTTTATCTATTAAGTGATTAATTTTAAGTTAAGATAAGTTGGAATCCTCCCCAAAACACAAGCTATGCTTACTTTGGGGAGTATTTATTGTAATTAGATTTTTTAAATTTATTTTTATTGTAATACTTTGTACATATTGATAAAAAACAATAAAGACCTTATGATATGATTATGATTATGATATTGGAAATTATTTCCATCTAGATCAGCGGTTTCCAAACTTAATGCCACCGGCATATATACGGCATATATACGGCATAATACGGCACTGCACCCCCATGTCTCGCTGAGCTATGCTCTGTCGATGGGACTTCAAAAAGACCACTACGCTCTGCCCTTACTGCTGTCAACAAGGTTATAGTGCCCAATAGAGCAAACACATCAAACTTTGCAGACAGAAGCTTTGCGGTGGCCGGGCCGGTGGCCTGGAACAATTTACCCATCGGTGTTCGCGCGAACCAGCCTACCACCACCTTCAGAAAGGAACTGAAGACACTACTTTTCTCGAGAAGCCATGGCGCCATTTAATGGTCCAGGACCATCTCACAGGAAAGAAATCATCCATCATCATCATCATCATCACCGCGCCTCCCTAAAACCCTTTTTTTTCGCGCCTCCCTCTCTACGTTAATTTTTTTTGAAAAATCATCTTCGAATGTATCATCGACGGGGTGGGGGGGGGGGGGGTTGCCTTCCTAAAAAAAAAATCTTCGCACCTCCCTTTCTACGTTTTTATTTTTATTTTTCATACTAATACTACTTACACACATTTCTCGCGCCTTCCCTGGCCATAGCTCGCGCCTTCCCTGGCCATAGCTCGCGCCTTCCCTGGGAGGCGCGCCCCCCAGTTTGGAAACCGCTGATCTAGATCTAATGATACACATGCTATGATATATTCTACAGGTGTATATAATTTGTTCTCCCCATTAGCTGTGATTTGATCAACTAATATACTTTAAAAAAACTTTCTTTTTAGTAGAAATACCTTTAAGTAATATGCATTACTTGCTCTGTTAACCTCAAATTCTACTGGGCACCGCGACTCATACATTTCAACATACTGCTACTGCCATCTGTAGGTGTTCTTAAAAACTACTTCTTGCAACTTACAATTATGCATTTAATTAAACAACAGGTCATCTGCACGTGGGCACATGGACACAGAAAAACCAAAATGTGACTGTTGGCATATTCCGACAGCAATTGGATTGCTTGCAGGGAGCCCGCCTGATGGTGGCCTACCCTGACAAGGTGACGTGTGACAAGGAGACCTTCCTGCGCAGCAAGCTGCACTCGGAGAACTTCACCATGATGAAGTGTGTGCTGCTCAAGGGGCTCACCAATGTGGGGCCTGTGTACGAGTTCAGGGAGAAGACAGGGTGAGGAGGGCAAAGGGACACTTGTAGAAGATAGAGGAGCGGAGCAGGAACATATTCAAACAGCGAGATCTAAGCGCTGTCTGACTGAGTTGTAGGCCAATGGAAGTAGTCTCAAAAGACCTGTTTTTTGCAGTGGAAGTGTTTACATAACTATGTTATTTTTAAAGTTATCAAAACATGTTCTATTGTGCATAACTGTGTTAACTTAAACGTGTGCAAATTCTTGCAGTATTGTCCACAAAGGGGTCGCTTGTGGCATGTGGGACTCATTTGTTTTCACATGTAAAGGGGCAGCCTGAAACCAAACACTTCAGTTGAAGTGGGGGTTTCCCTGCTCATGCGAGGAGGCCGATTCACATCTCTTGTGAGCGCAGAGTAAAACTGCCGGTATTGAATTAAACACCATTTCTTACACCCTTTGTGGGAATCAAACCCTACCGCTATGGCATGGAATGCAAGGATTTTACCAACTGATGAGCTATTTTTATACGTATATTTTTGATTTTATAATACAACATCTTCATTGACTTCTTCCCTGTTTACCAAACGTTTACCTCTTGATTTTCAGCAGATTTATGTAATTGAAGTTTTTGATTAAGAGAGGTTTGCTTGGGACATACTATCGCACATAAAGTCCGCTATTCTATTTCTTAAAGAGTTGTAGGATCCATAGATATTCATGATGTCTAGAGGTGGCCATTTAAACGAAAAGCAGTTTAAAATAGCTGCTTTTTATTTTAAGCAACTGAGCGCGCTTACAATTTAAACGAAAAGTCGTTTTGAAAAAAAAGCGTATAAAAAGTTACTTCTGCTTTTTTTATCCGCTTTTTCAAACGCGTATGGCGTGTTATAAAACTAAATCTGCCGTTTTTGTTTCTTACACTTTATGGTCTTAGCAAAATAGTTACAGTAATGAAAAAAATCAAGCATGTTTATTAATTTTTTTCATAATTTTAAAGCTTAAACAAAATATACCTATAACTTAAGAATTGCCACCACAAAAAAATATTTCAAAAAACGCGTTTTTTTTTACATTTTTAGCTTTTTTTTCGTGTGTGCTGTATTTTGGATTTTTTTTTTTGCTTTTTACTTACAGAACTATACATTGTTTAGGTTCAAAACTCAACATTTTTTCAATAATGTCAATAGTTTTTGAGTAAATATGGAAAAACTGTGTTCTTTGATTTAATTAAAATTTAATTCATTTAGTAGTTTCAGTTTTTCCATATTTTACAGTAATGAAAAAAATCAAGCATGTTTATTATTTTTTTTTCTTAATTATAAAGCTTAAACAAAATATGTAACTTAAGAATTGCCACCACAAAAAAATATTTCAAAAAACGCGTTTTTTTTACATTTTTAGCTTTTTTTTCGTGTGTGCTGTATTTTGGATTTTTTTTTTTGCTTTTTACTTACAGAACTATACATTGTTTAGGTTCAAAACTCAACATTTTTTCAATAATGTCAATAGTTTTTGAGTAAATATGGAAAAACTGTGTTCTTTGATTTAATTAAAATTTAATTCATTTAGTAGTTTCAGTTTTTCCATATTTTACAGTAATGAAAAAAATCAAGCATGTTTATTATTTTTTTTTCTTAATTATAAAGCTTAAACAAAATATGTAACTTAAGAATTGCCACCACAAAAAAATATTTCAAAAAACGCGTTTTTTTTACATTTTTAGCTTTTTTTTCGTGTGTGCTATATTTTGGAATTTTTTTTTTGCTTTACTATACTTACATTGTTTAGGTTTAATACTCAAATTTTTTTCAATAATGTCAATAGTTTTTTAGTAAATAAGGAAAAACTGAAACTACTAAATGAATTAAATTTTATATTTACAATAAACCCTTCAATTAGACCTCGATCGGCTTTCAGAATATTGTGCTGCCAATAGACTATCCATTAATGTTAGCAAATGTCACAAGGTCTCGTTCTCACGTAAACTTTCACCCTTAAATCATATTTATTATATTAACAATTTTCCTATCGAGTCTGTTGACCGGGTACGAGATCTGGGTGTCATAATGGATAGCAAACTCACCTTCGTGAATCATATTGACAATGTCTTGGAGAGATCATTCAGGGTGCTCGGGTTCATTTTGCGAACTTGCAAACCCTTCAAAAAAGTTACGGTATTAAAAGTTCTCTACACAACAATGGTTCGCTCACTTCTTGAGTACATGTCCCCTGTTTGGTCCCCCTCTTATGCGGTGCATATAAATCGTATCGAGAGAGTACAAAAAAGATTTATAAAACACATAAATTATAAGTTTAACTTATCTTTTCCTGATTACAAGTCAGCCCTTGACTATCATAAGCTGGACTCTCTAGAGGATAGGCGTGTTGTTTGCGACATGATGTTGATCCACGGCATTTTGCACAACAAAATTGATAACCCTGATATCTTGTGTATGTTATCCCTCAACATTCCAACTCGCAGAACCAGGCACACGGTAGACCAACTCTTTCATCTCCCTGTGTGTCGCACTAACTATGCTCAGAGCGCGCCAATTTACCGGGTGTGTGAAACTTATAACAAGTGTTTCAGTAGCATTGATATTTTTCATTTAGAGACGGCGCACTTTCGCAAAGCGGTGGGTGCTTCACTCAGGGAGAACTGATTTTCTTTATTTTTAAATTTACATCATATTCTGTTTCGAGAGCAGTATTTTTTTTTTTCTTCTTGTAATTAGTTATTTGTAATTCTAATCTAATCTAATCTAAGTTGCAAAGATATGTTACATTGGAGATTCACATTACATGCATTCTCACAACCAGACACGTACAAGTTCGCGCTTGCACATGCCTCATGTGAACCTACAACATAAAAACCAAATCTCAAATGGACATACACCCTGCAACTCTTGCCGTCCTTCCCTGAGACAGGGGTGACATTGGCAAAGTGAACCATTTTTACAGCATGGGTGGTCAGCCGCATACCAACCTATAAGTCAAGGAACACACACACACGACAAATTACATTTTATACATCACTAAATAATAATATCCAAATACAAAATATCCATTTACAAATAAAAACAAATTCCAATTTAATAAACCCTAGCCGCCAACATTACAGATCAACCGCCATTTCTTTCTGTCCTTACATACTTCTTTCATTTCCTCCAGAGTCATAATTTTCTTCATACAGGCTCTTCTTTTATTATGACTCTGGATATTCCATTCATTCGCAATTTCGGATATTTGGTCCATCCATACCTTTCTCGGTCTTCCTCTACCACGACATCCATCTATTCTACCAACATATACTTTCTTCGTCAGTCTTTCCTCATTCATTCTCTCCATATGCCCAAACCATCTTAACAAACTTCTTTTAATCTTCTCTTTCACACTTTCTCTTGCACCACATTCTTCTCTTACAAAATCATTCCTCACTCTGTCACTCCGTTTTTTCCCAATCATACTTCTTAGAAAGTCCATTTCAACAGTGTGGACTTTACTAATTTCACTTTCATTCACCGTCCAGGCTTCGCTACCATACATCAAGGTGGGTAAAAGTATGCCATTGTGTACCGCCAATCGAGCATTTTTAGATATGTTTTGATTTTTGGCGATACAAGCTGTGGCACCCAGTACACACCTGCCCTTCATTACTCTTCTTTCAAGTTCACCTGTCATTCTTCCATCTTTTTCAAACTTACTTCCCAAGTATACAAACTCATTTACCACATCAACATTCATTCCGTTTATTCTAAATTCAAAGTTCGTATTTTCTTCATTTCTTTCAAAAATCAAAACTTTCGTCTTACTTGCATTCAATTTCAAATAATTACCTAGCAGAGCTTCGTTCAGTCTAGAGAGCATCGTTTGCAATTCTACTGCTGAGTCCGATACAAGAACAGCATCATCCGCGTACAGTAGAACACTCACTTTGCTCTCTCCTATCATTAATCCACAATCATCAAGTCTAGCATCTCGAACACACTTGTCCATGACTATGTTAAATAGCCATGGGCTCATCACACATCCTTGCCTTACACCCTTAAAAACTTCAAACCATTCACTTTACTCATCATCAATACGAACACATGCCATACTATTTTCATAGTTAGCAAGTACCGCATTCAAGAGAGCCCCATTCACTCCATATGCTTTCAAAACATCCCACAACATACCTCTGTCTACTGAGTCAAAAGATTTTTCCAGATCCACAAAGGCCGTAAACAGCTTTCCCCTCACCGACAGTTGTTTTTCAACAAGTTGTCGTAGAGTAAAATATAATTAACATCTTGTAATTCTTTCCAACTTCCTAAATTTGATATCCGTGGCAACATATAATTGGCCATGTTTTTTTGTAATTGCTACTATTATATTTCTTATGTAACGCTGTTTGTTGTCCTATTAAAATAAAATAAAATAAAAATAAACCCAAAAAACGAAAAAACGCTTTTTAAGCTGCTTTTTTTAAAAAGCGTAAGCGTTTTTTCGTTTTTTTTACTAAGCCGTTTTTTCCATCTCTAATGATGTCTATCGGGGCTATTCTTAGACATTTTAGTCGTCGGTTGAGCCCACGCTTTGACAAACTAATGATGCATTTGTATGAAGACCTGTCAATCCAAGATGGCCGCAAGCGAACAGCTGATTTGTCTTCATACAAATATTACCAAATTCGGTAGGTAAGAATGACCGTGGGGATGAAACTTCCAGCCCGGGCATCATTAATTTGTCAAAGCGTGGCCTCAACCGACGACTAAAATGTCTAAGAATGGCCCCGTTTGAATTTTAGTCTGAACTACTGGCCGACCTCCCGACCCATCATAGGGCGCCACCTTGAACTGAAGACTTACAAGACCTGGCTGGACAAGAACATGGGCACGCACTCTTATGGAGCGGGAACTTCAACTGCCGTGTCTAACATGCTCGTCATAAAGGTGCGTGCTATCTAAGCTGCAGGCATTGTTATAATGCCCCCAAAACTAGCTTACATTAATGCATAGGGTGAGACGCTACTGTCAGCCAGACCCGTCAAACACAACAGTGGTGTGGTCTTGTTGCAAAGATGTATTGAGATTAAAGGCTCATATTTAATGCATTCTTACAAGCAGGCACAGGTAAGTTCGCTTTTACAAATGCTGCATGTGTACATTGCGGAGAAATTGTCGAGTCTCTCTCACGTGCCTCTGTTTAGAGTGAAACTACACTTCAGGCATTTTATTTTTGCTGCCTAACAAATTACGACTTGTGTTGAGGTAGCTTATAATGGATAAAGTTTGCATTAAAATAGTTTTGTGTCTCAAAGCATCATCAGGTCACTAATGAAGAAATCCTCCGACGCATGATCAGCAAAGAACTTCTACCAACCATCGAACAAAAAATACCGCCTTTTCTATCTTACCGTAAAAGTAAAGATTGAGGGGAAAAGAACTCAAGGACATTGTGGCTGAAAAACGTGCGACAATGGTTTAACAAAAGCATCAAATACCTATTTTGAGCCATAGCATCTAAAGTGAAGATAGCCATGATGATCGCTAATCGTCGTAAGAAGTGGCATTTTAAGAAGTTTTGGGTCTACTTACAATATACAGCAATGGTTGCCAGCATGCCTCCTGCTGTGTCCATGGGTTGACGTGGTGTTGTGGTTTCAGGGGGAAGCTCTGGTGGGCAAGTCCAGGCTGATGGAGGAGATGCTGAGCCTGTCTGCAGACTGCGTGAGGATGTGCAAGGTCTATCCCAACCACGTGGACAAGAAGGTGAGCGCTACTACACCATTTACTTTATACACTATGGACACATGTCACTCGCTATGGATTCATATCACTAGCTATGGATACATGTTACTCGCTATGGATTCATATCACTACCTATGGATTCATATTACTCGCTATAGATTCATATCATTTGGTATAGATTCATATTCATAACTCTCCATAATGTTTCATACCACTACGTTGTTTTTTTTTTTTTTTTTTTTTAAGAAAATCCTGTGCGGGAGACTCCCTAGATTCTGAAGACTCTGGGGGTCTATGACACTTGTTGTAGTGCCGCAGAGGTGTACGAGCTTGGTCGTCGCTACAAAGCGCCAATACTCAAGCAAGACCCAGTTGCTGTAAGGCTGGATGGACCCTTGGTGACCGGTCATTGGTAAAGGCTTATGAATTCTTCAACCCAGCGAAGAGCACATTCGAAATATTAATGGTATTTTTGTGTGCTCCGCCGGGATCCGAATCCACAACCTTCCAAATATTTACGAGTCCGAAGTGTTGCCACAACGGACTACGGACCGGTCCTGTTGATTCATAACAGATTCATTACGCTACGCTATGGGTTCATATCACTCGGTATAAATCCATATCACTACGCTATGGATTCATAGCAACGACCAAGCTTGCAGTGGGCTCTCAAGGTGTGAATCACACAAAAACAGCGCTCACCAAATAGGATTATGATGATTGTGATGTATGCAGAAGAGCTACTTCATCCTGCACAAGTTGCTGGTGCATGGTCTGCGCGCGAGTAACTTGCCAGGGAAGCAGCGGCAGGACGTGCTGCGCCACAAGCTGAGGCAGCTGCTGAGGGAGCTCACTGTGCCCCCACAGCTGCACCACCTCGTCAGCCAGCTGTTCAGCGTCAGCCTAGACAGCACACAGCAGACACAGCTCACACAGCAGCAGGCTGACAACGTCACCACGCAGATAGTCAGCAGGGTCATCCACAAGGTAAACAACAGATAATCTTGTGTGTTTATAAAACATACCAAATTGAATCTTCTACTATAGAGATTACCAGCATGAGCTGGTGTGGTTGAGGTGGCTGGTACTACTTAACGGCGCTCTATAAAATTGGCCAATTATTATTATTATGAAAAGGGCATCAACATTATGAAAACTTGTCCTTTTAAATGTTCACCATTGCTGTGAATCTGGGACTGTTCTTGCAATTAAAGTTTCATTGATGCTGAAGAGTTGCTTTCCGTGATTTGTTGCCGTGGTCTATAAGAGTAGGAGCTCCAGGACGTTTGGCCCATGTCTACGATGGGCTTCTTCAGAGTAAAAGTGAAGTGATGATGATGATGTTAGTGAAACTGTGATGAATGGCGGAATATAAGAATGAGAAAAAAGACACTCTACATGTGAGTTATTTTGGTGGAGCAGCAACATCTATTAACTATATATGGAACACTGTGGGGTATTCGACCACCTATCTTGCTTTTTCATGTACGAATTTGTCAGTTGAAAAGCGCCGTCTACGGATTTCATCATGAAACTTGGAGCAGTATTTGAAAATCACAAATATATTTATATTTTGACCCTGTGAAACTGTGACCACGATGTGATTAATGGAAGTGGGAGTAGATGGTTATAGAATGAGGCTCCATAACACTGAATGAGGTCACCACATCCAGCTAATTGTTCAATTTACATTGGGATTTCATTCTTGCATATTGTGATGTCTAATACAAACTTATTTACCTGTAGTATAATTTAACTATTGCATGGATCTCCACCTTCCAGCTGTATGGCAACCTGTGTCTGCTGGCGGTGGACCGCGCGGAGAACATAGACGACGGCTCGTGGGGCTGCCTCTGCAGGCTGCTGGCCCAGGGGCGGCTGCTGCTGCTGGTGTGTGTGGACGTGGGCAAGGTGCCTCGCGCCCCCGCTGCGCTGCGCCTGCTGCAGGCCCCCAGCACGCAGCTGCTCTCCCTGCAGGGCCTCAACAGGCGCCACCACTCCGCGCTGCTGTGCCAGCTGCTGGACGTGCACGCCGTGCCTCCAGAGCTGGAGATGTAGGCTCTCCCTCTCCCTCTCCCTCTCCCTTATACTCTACCCTCTCCACTTAGGGAATTTCACACTTTTCTTGTGCTATGAATATCATAAGCATTTGAAATTAAAAGAGACATGTAGTGAAAATAAAATAAAGTTTTCCCTTCCATATGTTTGACATGGTTGTTGCAAAAGTCGGCAACTGTAGACAGCTATTTTTGTATTATCAAAAATAAGCGCAGCTAATTTGAATGATCTTCTGGTAGGGAAAAGGCCCTTGTGAGCT
Organism: Agapetus fuscipes; assembly: GCA_951799405.1. Taxonomy (NCBI): domain Eukaryota; kingdom Metazoa; phylum Arthropoda; class Insecta; order Trichoptera; family Glossosomatidae; genus Agapetus; species Agapetus fuscipes. The sequence continues at coordinate 16,536,619 of OX637348.1, forward strand.
TGATGATGATGAGTTGATGGGTTCTTGATAGAGCCATTTCTTGGTTTAGTCACTCCAAGGGCAAGCTAGTTAGGTTTCCAAGCATTACACTTGATGGGGCCTACTCCATAGCCAGTTAACTGCTAATCTGATTTGTATATAAATCTCCCAAAATCAAGATTATATTTTCTTAATTTGTTGTTTGCCAGGTACATCCAGACTTACAGTCAAGGCATCCCCGGATGGATCAAGAACTTATTGCAGATCCTCATACAGGGAAGACACCTCTACATAAAGTAAGTGCCACCACGCTCACGCCCTCATCAGGGCTGAGGCTGCTATTGACCACTAATTATAAATTACCTAACAAAATCACAGGTCTTGTGACTAGGCTCCTTAGCAACCAATACCAAAATTTAAGAGGAGTTTTTTTGGGATCTGTTACTGTGATCACCCATATTACCCATATCAGCAATAAACTTCTTCAGTGTCTAAAATCTAATCTAAATCTAAGCTGCAAAGATATACATATCATTTGACATTCATATTAAATGCATTCCCACAAGCAGACACACATAATTTCGCGCTCACACATGCCGCATGTGGACCTACAGTATAAAAAACCCAATCTCAAATGAACATAAGCCCTGCAACTCTTGCCGACCTTCTCTGAAACAGGGGTGACATTGGCAAAGTGAACCATTTTTTACAGTATGGGTGGTCAGCCTCATACCAACCTATAAGTCAAGGAATAGTGTGATGTGATATTATGAAACTGTTACAATGAAGGCAAAAAAATCCAAAAATAAACTCTCCAGTGTCAAAGTTGGCCATGTACTGAAGTCTTAATACTCCTGTTAAATTTGCCATCTCCCTATCAACCTGGCCATTTGTGCTGATATTGTTGAAACAACACGCTGTAAGTATTGGCCAAAGTAATTCTTCTCTAAGTGTATGAAGAAGAAGAAGTGCTTAAACTCTGCTTGTGATTGTTGCAGGCTGATGAGCAGGGACGAGGCCATCGCCATAGGAGCCGTGGTCCCCCCACAGCACGACCTCAAGTGCCCGCAGGACAACAGCAACAGCAGGGACCGGCGCCACGCCAGCTCCACCCTGTCCAAGCTCAGCGTCAACATCCAGCACGAGGGCTGGACCATGTTCCAGAACATCTACAAGGTGTTCCAAAGCATCTACCGCACTAATTAGCCTTAGTTAGAAAGAGAACAAAGATGCTCTCAGTGTGAGTTCATTCTAAGCAGAGACGCGTGAGAGGAACTAGAAAATTTCTCAACAAGTTGTTTTTACTAAACGTCATCTCTGCGGGGACATTGTTTTTTTTTAATTTTGAAAGAAAAAAGGCATTGTTACAAGAAATCGTGGCATGAAAGTCAAAGTTAAAGGCACCAAAGTCGCTGGTATGGTCAAGGGAATAAAGCGTCGCCTCTCAATAAATCTGCATTATGAAATAATGGCAAGTTCGAACCCCGCCTGCGCTATGTCCTATCGACAATAACTTTAACCCTGGTTCAACATATGCTGTAAATAATAATAATAATAATCTAAGTTGCAAGGGTATATTCATTTAAAGCTCTCAGATGCATGCCCACAAACCAACACGTGTAGTTCGCGCTTACAAATGCTGAATGCGTACTTACAAATAAAATCCAAACCTCAAATGAACATAAGTCCCACAACTTTTGCCGACCTTCCCTGAAACAGGGGTGACATTGGCAAAGTGAACCATTTTTTACAGTATGGGTGGTCAGCCTCATACCAACCTATAAGTCAAGGAATAGTATAATCAGGTAATTTTTAATGAATAATTCTTTGAAACATATGTTAATACCTTTTTCTGGCCCGGTAAAATAGGTTGGGGAATTGCACTCCTCTTTACAAATCTATTCGAAATTAAAACAAACAGTGTTATATATTTTTTAGTATCTGTTTACACATTGAAAGTCCATTGTATTTTGGGCAAGACAGATTTGACTCAAATACCCACTATGTTGTGTAATGTGACATGAATATGACATTTCAGGAAAATGAAGACCAAGAAGGCGCGCCTAAAGAGACATTACAAGTGGCCGTCATGGAGGAAGGTTATGTGTTTGAGAACCTGGAAGGGGAGCAGACCATGGACGGTGAGGGAGCTTGTGTTCTCATTAGTTGCAAGAACAACCATCTTTTCAATGGATTTTTTTGACTTTCAAACCACAAATATCTTGTCCTCTGGGTTTACATAGCACAGCATAGCTTCACAATTTTTGTCAGGATTGGAACCAATACTAGATATTTGTACAACGCTCACTTAATTGTAGTTTCAAGAGTCAATAATGTAATGTAATCTCGCAATGACTTAGTTATGACTAAGCAGGAGAAATAGTAAGCAATGCAGGGGATGGCTGTTCTGTTGGGCAAAAACTTTTGAAAACACGTTTCATTTACACTCCACCCTTATCTGAAATTATCTCCAATTTTTATATCAGATTCGCCAATGGATATGGATATTTTTTTTTTGGATGTTTGATAGTTTTGGTTATGGTTATGGATATCCATAACATTTGTGTTGACATTGCAGTGATATTCCTGAAGACGTATGACTCGCTGACTCCGTTTGAGAAGCTGCTGCTGAAGTGCAGCTCCGTGTTGGGGGAGATCTTCAGCCGGGAGATGCTGGTGCAGGTGCTGCAGGTGGAGGCCACGAGGCAGGTGGCCATCGGTGAGGGAACCAGCATACACCTTATCTAATATACGATTATCAAGCACTGCATGGACTTGTCATTCCAAGAAGTCTGAGCGAGAGCGAACGAGCTCTGTGTTCTCTGGAAGGCGCACTCACAATTATCGCCTTATCGTCTAAGAAATTGGGCACATTGTTAAGTGACTGCACATTTGCGGTTGCAGCACCGTCCACCTAGAACTGGCTGCCCCCAGTCGTGCATGCAAGAAAGAATAGCCTGGATTTCAAAAATTAAATATTTGGGAAATCATAAGGGAAATGTATAGATTTCCTGTATTTTCCAGCGGTGAGCAAGCTGTTTGACATTGGCTTCCTGGAGTGTGGTGGGGGAGACTTCACGCGCAGCAGCAGCACCCGCATCCTCATCTGCACCCTGCCAGACCCCAGCCCAGGCTCCCTGGGGGGCCACACCCGCAGCAACAGGCACTGCCGCTGCCTGGGGATCACACACAATGGTAACAACAACATCGGCACCCTGCCAGACCCCAGCCCAGGCTCCCTGGGGGGCCACACCCACAGCAACAGGCACTGCTGCTGCCTGGGGATCACACACAATGGTAACAACAACATCGGCACCCTGCCAGACCCCAGCCCAGGCTCCCTGGGGGGCCACACCCACAGCAACAGGCACTGCTGCTGCCTGGGGATCACACACAATGGTAACAACAACATCGGCACCCTGCCAGACCCCAGCCCAGGCTCCCTGGGGGGCCACACCCACAGCAACAGGCACTGCTGCTGCCTGGGGATCACACACAATGGTAACAACAACATCGGCACCCTGCCAGACCCCAGCCCAGGCTCCCTGGGGGGCCACACCCGCAGCAACAGGCACTGCCGCTGCCTGGGGATCACACACAATGGTAACAACAACATCGGCACCCTGCCAGACCCCAGCCCAGGCTCCCTGGGGGGCCACACCCACAGCAACAGGCACTGCTGCTGCCTGGGGATCACACACAATGGTAACAACAACATCGGCACCCTGCCAGACCCCAGCCCAGGCTCCCTGGGGGGCCACACCCGCAGCAACAGGCACTGCCGCTGCCTGGGGATCACACACAATGGTAACAACAACATCGGCACCCTGCCAGACCCCAGCCCAGGCTCCCTGGGGGGCCACACCCACAGCAACAGGCACTGCTGCTGCCTGGGGATCACACACAATGGTAACAACAACATCGGCACCCTGCCAGACCCCAGCCCAGGCTCCCTGGGGGGCCACACCCACAGCAACAGGCACTGCTGCTGCCTGGGGATCACACACAATGGTAACAACAACATCGGCACCCTGCCAGACCCCAGCCCAGGCTCCCTGGGGGGCCACACCCGCAGCAACAGGCACTGCCGCTGCCTGGGGATCACACACAATGGTAACAACAACATCGGCACCCTGCCAGACCCCAGCCCAGGCTCCCTGGGGGGCCACACCCACAGCAACAGGCACTGCTGCTGCCTGGGGATCACACACAATGGTAACAACAACATCGGCACCCTGCCAGACCCCAGCCCAGGCTCCCTGGGGGGCCACACCCGCAGCAACAGGCACTGCCGCTGCCTGGGGATCACACACAATGGTAACAACAACATCGGCACCCTGCCAGACCCCAGCCCAGGCTCCCTGGGGGGCCACACCCACAGCAACAGGCACTGCTGCTGCCTGGGGATCACACACAATGGTAACAACAACATCGGCACCCTGCCAGACCCCAGCCCAGGCTCCCTGGGGGGCCACACCCGCAGCAACAGGCACTGCCGCTGCCTGGGGATCACACACAATGGTAACAACAACATCGGCACCCTGCCAGACCCCAGCCAAGCTCCATGGGCTTCGGCATTTGTGACTTCATCTAGTTGGGAGATTTTTAACACATCATCCATATTTCAAAGGCAGAGATTTTAATCTATAAGGATTTGGGTAAGTGTTCACTCTTACGTGCCATAGATTACAATTGGAAAGATGTAGCATCTCACCAGTCTCATACGTCACTCAAATTTCAGGTTTCCGTTAGTTATCATTCTTATTTGAATGAAAGCTCCTCTTTTTACAGAAGCACCGTCTAATGGGATGCGTGTATCCATAATGTTTGTTTTGTTGAGTTAGATACAAGAACCAATCATGTGTTTCCAATTCGTGCATAGCATTCTGAAGTCTCTTAGCACTGTCTGTGAATACCAGCGTAAAGTCTTTTGATTTAATAGAATCCAAATGTATTGTTGCGCAGTGACACAGCATTACAAGTTGTTTGTATATTGTTCAGATCTGAGCTCTGACTTGCCGCACTACGCCTGGTGTGGCTATATCAGGTTCTGCAACACCATGTTCAGGACGTCCACCTATGATCTCCTCACCGAGAGCCAAAAGGTAACCAGTATCATGATAATAGTATATGTATTAGGATGATTTATCTGGTGAGTGCTGTTTTAGTGTGAATCACACCTCAAGAACCCTCTGCGAGCTGGTCGTTGCTGTAAAAAGTGGCAATTCTGAAGCAAGACCCAGTTGCTGTAAGGCTGCTGTACGGACCGATATGATGAATAAGTTGACTGTTTTTGTTGGTGCCGTTTCATGACATTGTCCCTCAAGGGCGGCTCAAAAGATTCAGTGAACAGATAGTCATGAGACGCCTCTTGAAGTGACTGCTGTCGGCAATCTCTCGAACCACAGGTGGCAGTCGGTTCAATGCCCTTGGATCCGCCACTGCAAAAGTACACTCACCAAATGCTGTCACAGACTCGCTCAAAGGTCAATGTTGTATCCCACTTTCAACAGAGCATAAAATAGATGATACATGAAATATCTGTCATCACTACTTATCTGCAATGCTGATTTGTAATGTTGGTCTATTGGTTTGCTACATTTTTTGCATAAGACATTTTTTACTTTTTTTGTATAGATTTATTTTTAAGGTTTTGTTGTTTTCTTATACTTAAATGTTATTTATTACTCGTATTCCTTGACTTATAGGTTGGTATGAGGTTGACCACCCATACTGTAAAAAATGGTTCACTTTGCCAATGTCACCCCTGTTTCAGGGAATGTCGGCAAGAGTTGCAGGGCTTATGTTCATTTGAGGTTTGGATTTTATTTGTAAGTACACAATCAGCATTTGTAAGCGCGAACTACACGTGTTTGTTTGTGGGCATACATCTGAGAGCTTTGAATGAATATATCCTTGCAACTTAGATTATAGATTATAGACTACACTTGTGTTATTTATATTGCAAGATACTTGTGAAATTCATAGTTGTGAATTGCAGAAAATGTTTCACTCTCGAGCTGTCACATTCTTGGAGGAGAATGCCTGCAGGTGCTTGTCATGTGGAGAAGGCAGCTTCAAGTTGCTGCTGGGGCTCACTCCAGCCAAGGTAAGAGTATGTGTAGTATGTACTTGTTCATTGCTTGTCATGTGGAGAAGGCAGCTTCAAGTTGCTGCTGGGGCTCACTCCAGCCAAGGTAAGAGTGTGTGTAGTCGGTACTTGTTCATTGCTTGTCATGTGGAGAAGGCAGCTTCAAGTTGCTGCTGGGGCTCACTCCAGCCAAGGTAAGAGTGTGTGTAGTCGGTACTTGTTCATTGCTTGTCATGTGGAGAAGGCAGCTTCAAGTTGCTGCTGGGGCTCACTCCAACCAAGGTAAGAGTATGTGTAGTATGTACTTGTTCATTGCTTGTCATGTGGAGAAGGCAGCTTCAAGTTGCTGCTGGGGCTCACTCCAGCCAAGGTAAGAGTATGTGTAGTATGTACTTGTTCATTGCTTGTCATGTGGAGAAGGCAGCTTCAAGTTGCTGCTGGGGCTCACTCCAGCCAAGGTAAGAGTGTGTGTAGTCGGTACTTGTTCATTGCTTGTCATGTGGAGAAGGCAGCTTCAAGTTGCTGCTGGGGCTCACTCCAGCCAAGGTAAGAGTGTGTGTAGTCGGTACTTGTTCATTGCTTGTCATGTGGAGAAGGCAGCTTCAAGTTGCTGCTGGGGCTCACTCCAGCCAAGGTAAGAGTGTGTGTAGTCGGTACTTGTTCATTGCTTGTCATGTGGGGAAGGCAGCTTCAAGTTGCTGCTGGGGCTCACTCCAGCCAAGGTAAGAGTGTGTGTAGTCGGTACTTGTTCATTGCTTGTTTACGTGTGTAGCGGGGACTGAGGAAGAAATGGTAGAATATTGTATTAGTTGGACAGATTGTCGGATGGGGAAACATTGGTGTTGTAATAATGATGAAGCTCCTGCTCCGATAGACCACAGAAACAGATCCCAGAAAAACTCGCCCAGCCTGCCGTTAATGTCTAAAATTCTTATAAAATGAAGGATAGTTTGATTATCTTGTAAAAATATATGTGAAGGCCCATTGTTTTTAATAAAAGACACAGTTTTATTTTCACAAATTGAGCATTTATTTCAACTCAAGTCCATTCAACTTGTTGACGTCAAGTTTCCTCTTGAAAATGACGTAGTAAACAAGTTGAGGTGAAGTAAATGCTTAATTTGTGAAAATTAAACTGTGTTTTTTTTTTAATCACACCTTCTCATGAAAATGAATTTTCACTGTGTGAATACACTAACTCTAAAAAGTGCAAAAATAAACTAGTGAAGCATGTTTCTTTTGGTGTTATGAAATAAGATAAAATCCATTTCACTTGATTGCTGATATATATGTTTCATTTCCAGACCAGGAAAGCAACTGTACTGATAGACACAGAGGAAACTCCTTTCAACTGTGAGTCTGATAAACGCACATCACATTCATTTCTGTTCCTGCTGTCACATGCTGAGCAGAGAGTTGTACTTGCTTGCAGTTGAAGGCAAGGGCCTGCCGCGCGTGCACTCCTACAGCAACCTGGACTTCTCCGAGTGCGAGTGTGAGATGATCCTGTCTGCCATGTACACGCAGATCATAGAGCACTGCAGGAAGTCAGGTCAGTGCATGAACACATAATATAATGAAGCTAAAAGCCATATTTGTTTCAAACTACCTTAACACAATTTTTCCTTAGTTAGAAAGAGAACAAAGATGCTCTCAGTGTGACTTTGTTCCAAATAGAGACGCAAAAGAGAAGCTACAATGGTCACATGTCAATGTCATGTGGTCAATGGTCACATTGTGTCTGTGGGCACACCATGCTTATGGCAGTAGTTAGTGCTGCTGTTGTGTTGATGCTGATGCTGACGCTGTATTGCAGACCAGTACCACAAGATGATAGAGGCGCACACGGAGTACGCGTGTGTGTGCATCAGCTGCGACAACATCCCACAGGCGCTGGCACAGCTGCTGGAGGTGGAAGCCTTCATAAAGGTACAAACCTCCTACAATACTCACAACTTATTACAAAGGATTTATTTACTAGGAGACTACCACATTGGCTGCTAAGAACCCTGGTCAAATAGACCTGAGATGTTTGTACATCGATAAAAAATTCTAATTTAAAATTTTGCTCATTATGACAAGGCAAAGATGTGGGTTCTCAAGTTCCTCACTACGTCATCCACAGCTTTTTCTTGTGAGAAGTTTGAAAAGCCTAATATTGAAAGATGGTATTCACATTCTGTCTTTAGAAACTGTAATGTTTTAATGCTGAGGTCCTGTTTCACTTTAACTTGTTGAACATGACTAAGTATCTAATCTAATCTAATCTAATCTAAGTTGCAAAGATATGTTACATTGGAGATTCACATTACATGCATTCTCACAACCAGACACGTACAAGTTCGCGCTTGCACATGCCTCATGTGAACCTACAACATAAAAACCAAATCTCAAATGGACATACACCCTGCAACTCTTGCCGTCCTTCCCTGAGACAGGGGTGACATTGGCAAAGTGAAGTATAAAGTGATGATTGTGTGCAGGGTCCTGAGTTTGTGCTGGGGGACAACAACAAGCACTTCCTGCGCTGGCAGCATAACTTCATCCTGGCGCGCGTGTACTCCATCCGCGGCCAGGCCATGAGCCGGCTCAGGGACTTACCGCAGGCCAGGCAGTGGCTGCTGCAGGCGCTGGCTCTCATGCACATCCCCTACCCCACCACCAGGTGACAATATTTACCTGTTCCCCAACATGTGTGTTGGTGTGTGCAGCTACATGAGGTGCTGTGTGTTGGTGTGTGCAGCTACATGAGGTGCTGTGTGTTGGTGTGTGCAGCTACATGAGGTGCTGTGTGTTGGTGTGTACAGGAGCAGGAGGAAGAGCAGGCTGCTGCTGGAGAGGCTGAAGCAGAAGCTGAAGCTGCAGCTGTTCCCCAACATGTGTGTGGGCATGGCGGCGCGCCTGGACGCCGTGTTCTACAACCAGGCAGCGCACACTCTCTCACACATGTTCCACTTGTGTCAGGTGATCCTTTATCTACTTATCTTCCTATACTACAACACAATACACAACTAAAACGTAACGGCAAACACATTCACCAAACAATGTGGTTTATTTTTTAAGTAGTAATGGTTGTGAGTGCGTCTTCCAGAGATCGCAGAGTGAGCTTCTTCTTGCTCAGACTTCTTGGGATGACCAGTTCCTGCAGGTATTATGGTGCAACTCTATGCAGTGCCTTGTATACTGTGAAACTCAGTTTGATTTCTCTTCATTGTGTGATGCTCAGCCAGTAGAGCTTCTGCAGGAGCAGCGTGATATTCTCCTTGATTCAGCATGCAGTTTGTGTCCAGGTGACGGATGATGGAGTAGGCATGCAGCTGTCGGCCGTGTGGGGCCTGAACTTGGCTCTGGAGGCGAATGATGACTTTGTGCTGATGTGCCGCGCCTACGGGAACATGCTGGTGGTGGGGCTGCAGCTCAAAAATGTAACTATATAATACACCTTTCTTCTTTTTTGTCAACGACGATACCATGTTGAAAGCACCGGTTCTCATCAGATCACCGAAGTTAAGCAACATTGTGTTGCAGATGTTACTTGGATGGGTGACCGCTAGGTACACCGCGTGTTGTTGGCATTTCTTGGACCGGTCTGTAGTCCAGTGGCAACACTTCGGACTGGAAGTGACTGGTAAATGGAAGTTTGTGGATTCGAATCCTGGCGGAGCACAAAAATATACCATTTATATTTCCAAATGTGCTCATCGCTGGGTTGAAAAATTCATAAATCTTTACCAAAGACCGATCACTGAAAGGTCCATCCAACCTTGCAACAACTGGGTCTTGCTTGAGAATTGGCGCTTTCTGCAGCGACGACCAAGCTCGCAGAGGTCTCTTGAGGTTGTGATACACACAAAAACAGCGCTCACCAAATAAATCATCCTAATATTATTATTATTTCTCCCTACCAAATGTCACTTCTGTCAAAGCTTGGCTATCATCTTGTCTACTTGTACCAAAGCTGCTGTAGAATGTTATGGTGTTCTTTAACCACCAGACACCTCCTTCAGCCACAGTGCCATTTTTTGGAGTTTTTCATTTCAGATAGTTATTTATTGGGCTTTACTGGGACGGCCATTTGACACTCCCCAAGCTTCACGGCGACCAGCTCAGATCCCATGCGTCTTTGTCCCTCCATCAAACCATCCTAATCAGGTGGACTTGTTGGAAAGACAATGTTGTCTTAAAACTGAAATTAAAATTACCTCTAGACTCCAGAAATATGCTGTGGCAAAACCAAACCATCTTAACTATAGATCAGGAATTCTTCTATCGCTTGGGGTATCAGCGTTGCACAGTTGATAATGACTAGACTATGATCAGTTTAAGGAAGAAGACTGGTTAACAAACAATGAACATACCTACATATGTTTTTGGAGGCCGTGCTTTTTGCACAGCCGGTGCGCGGTGGCCTGAAGCGCGCTGCCCACATATCTGAGGGAGTCCCCGACAGAAGCGGGATTCAGAAAAAGCCTTAAGACACACCTATTTCCAGGATCATGCCATGCCTCTTAGGAGAACAACCAAATCTGTTACGTACGAAGCGCCTTTGAGGTGAAGAAAAATTCTACATTTGATTTGATTTGATATGTGGTATAGTTGCCCCTGCTCCTTCCTGCAGGTGGAGCTGTGCAGGAGGCTGGGCGCCCTGGCCCTGCAGCACTGCTACACCAACAAGCCTCACCTGGACATCAGTGAGATGAAGGCGCTGGCCTACGTCTACGCAGCCATCATACAGTCCAGGTATCAGTCTATATCATTAGCTGAGTATTGTAGTGCCTGTGTGTGTTGTAAGGCTGTGTTGGTGATGATGAGTGCCTGTGTTGATTTGCAGATGCTTGTGGGTGAGCCAGCTGAGCGAGGACACGGCGCTGAGCTGGCGCATGCTGCCCGTGCTGCGCATGTCCTGTGCGCTGGGCAGCAGCAGCCGCATGCTGGTGCGCCTACTGGTGCTGCTCATGGCCTGCGACCTGCGTGCCCAGGCACACGCCCTGCACCTACAGCTCACCACCACGCTCCACACACAGGACGTCACAAGTGAGACATGTGTATTAAGGAGGGATAATTTGATTTTTTTTGCACAATATCGATGGTTAAAAGGAAATAGGGCAAAAGCGAGGTTTTGGTCAAAAATGAATTATGAAAGCTATCCTACTGAATGCCAATAGATGCCTTTGTTTTATTTATTTTAGAACTGTTTTGATTTTAACCATATGATAAAAAAATAACAAAGTCTCAAAATCTGCAATCTCAAACTTTAAACTGCTCTCCTTAACAATTTAGTTTTTGTCGATTATGCCGTATTACCTTTTAACTGTCGATATGATTGTAATAGTGACTACACGTCGCACGCTTAATCATAAAGAGCAATAACTCAAAAAATTAGAATGTTGGGAAATCACATTTGAAGTTCAGACAACCAGTACAACTTGTATGGGATGAAAAAGGCAGCCGATGTTTTATCTCGGTCATATTCGTCCAAATTAACGGCTGTCGCATTCTACCTATTCTTCTCGCATTGTTCTTGCGTTTTATTACAAAATCTCGATTTTCCCAATTTTTGAGTTATTGCTTTTTATTATTAAATGTGCGATGTGTTGTGTTGCCAGGCCTGACCTGGTACTACGGCAAGTGTGTGGACATCCACCTGGACACAGGCCTCACCCTGGAGCCCCAGCTCGCCTGCACGCACTTCTACAAGATGAACTTCGAGACCCTGAAGAACCACGTGGACAAGGAGGCCATGTGGCACTTCATCATCTGCATGTGGCTCAGGTCAGCACCACGTCTCTCTGTCTCTCTCTCATCTTCTTAATCCAAGCATTACAATAAAACACACATCATATTGTGCTACACCCAGTTACATAAAGCATGCTGCTGTAAAGCCAGGTGAACTTCTTCTCTTCTTCAGGTGAGCATGCTGCTGTAAAGAGTATTCCTAAATACATTTATTTTTAAAGCCCTCAATATAACAGCAGGGCACTCGCTCAGCTGTACTATGTTCCTTACAGTTAGGGCCTTGTCAGACACAACACATTCTGCCCGGAGTATTAGGATGGATTACCAGACAAACTCTGTGAAAGCTTTCATGCATCTCCATACACCGCTGATTTCTGACATGGCGCCGAATAGAAAAAAAATTTCTAACTAGCAGACTGGTAGCAGAATGTGTCAAGTGTGTGATGGCTGTTGGTGCACCAGTAGGGATTAGATGTTGTGTTGTGGCAGGTGCGTGCGCATGATGTGCTGGGAGAGCGCGGCCATGCTGGAGGACAAGGTGGTGGAGTACGTGAGAGTGGTGGTGGGGGGAGGCGGGGGGGGGATCCCCCACTCTCCCAACAGTCTCACCGTGCTGCGGCTGGCGGAGGGGCTGCTGCTGCACCTGGTGTGGGAGACCAACAACAAGAACCCCGCAGAGTGCACCAGAACCAGGCGCATGCTGGCCAAGGTGCTTCCCCTGCTCAGGGGCCAAGTCAGGCAGGTGCACACGTACCAGAGCAGGTCAGTCATATTGTGGCAGACCAACAACAAGAACCCCGCAGAGTGAAAAAAAAGCCCAATCGTGTGACATCACAATTTTAATGGTAGTTTGTTCCAAGCCCGTAATGCCTGTCTTATGCCAACCATTTTATATTTTTTAACAATCATTAGTTTTCGAACTGATTCAAATTCTATAAGAGATCCATCACAGTTTTCATCAAGATCATCTTCATCATTGCATTTTCACACTGAAGAAGCCCATCGTAGACATGGGTGAAACTTCCGGAAGCTCCAGTTCCCATAGACCACGGCAACAGATCCCGGAAAACATCTCTTCAGTATGATTCAAATGGTGATGGATAGTAGAGAAATCTTTGTGGGTGGGATCCAGATCTCCTACTACAGAAGTTGCGTGTATTTATATGGTACCTATGCAACTGCTAGCCCCAGGTCCTTATACAGTTTGCATCTGCCATATAAAACCTTTCTATTTCCATAAGTGAGGGGGCTAAAGTCAACTCCTTGGATAAGGAAACACTACAATGGGAAATTATGTCTGAGACCAGAGGATATCTAGGCTTGGTGAATAGTTAATGGTTAATAAGATATTGTTGCTGTAGGTTCCTGCTGATGCTGGCGTACCACCGCTTTCTCACCAAGAATGACGGCAGAGTGGGCCGCCTGCTGGAGGAGGCCCTGCAGAGAGCCACACACACGGGGCATGTGGTCATGCAGCACAACATCACACAGGCACACAAGGTACGCCCACTACATGCAATCAGATCTGTCTGATCAGTGAGTAATACAAGTGCTATCAGGTACTTGCCTTGTTCTTCAATTGAAGAACTGCATTCCTCTTCGTCACCAGCTTGTTTTGTCCGGCTAGACACAGGTATTAAACTACAAACTAATAATTGAGTAGTCTGTTTTTAAAAGCCGCTATCTACACTTACAGTGAAAAATTACTTTTTTACATTTTTGTCAACGGATAAGTATGTGTACCTTTTTGTTTGTTCTTATGTCCGCCATATCTTGACTAAAAACAACAAGCTTGCCAATGCTTAGTTCCCAATTCCTTCATCGCTGACATTTACAATAGTCATTTCTCAAAATCAGTTCTTTGTGAAGTTAGCGGGTTTAAAAACCGACTATTGAATTGATATTTTTTTTTAACAACATCGAGGGGAATATATTTGGGTACTGAGGCGTCTTCTGCACAGAATTTCTTAAAATAATCATTACAATGTCTCCAGGCCTGGGAGGACAAGCTGAGCCCCGCGGAGAGCGATGCCTGGCTGCAACACTGTGTGCCGGGACAAGAGATCATGCTGGCCGACGCTTGTGGCAACACCAGCATTCTGCCCTACACTCTGCCTGTGCCACATACACATAGGGGAGCAGGGCCTCAGGTGTAGAGCATTCACATAGCTGGCCGACGCTTGTGGCAACACCAGCATCCTGCCCTACACCTTGCCTGTGCCACACACACACAGGGGAGCAGGGCCTCAGGTGTAGAGCATTCACATAGCTGGCCGACGCTTGTGGCAACACCAGCATTCTGCCCTACACTCTGCCTGTGCCACATACACATAGGGGAGCAGGGCCTCAGGTGTAGAGCATTCACATAGCTGGCCGACGCTTGTGGCAACACCAGCATCCTGCCCTACACCTTGCCTGTGCCACACACACACAGGGGAGCAGGGCCTCAGGTGTAGAGCATTCACATAGCTGGCCGACGCTTGTGGCAACACCAGCATTCTGCCCTACACTCTGCCTGTGCCACATACACATAGGGGAGCAGGGCCTCAGGTGTAGAGCATTCACATAGCTGGCCGACGCTTGTGGCAACACCAGCATCCTGCCCTACACCTTGCCTGTGCCACACACACACAGGGGAGCAGGGCCTCAGGTGTAGAGCATTCACATAGCTGGCCGACGCTTGTGGCAACACCAGCATCCTGCCCTACACCTTGCCTGTGCCACACACACACAGGGGAGCAGGGCCTCAGGTGTAGAGCATTCACATAGCTGGCCGACGCTTGTGGCAACACCAGCATCCTGCCCTACACCTTGCCTGTGCCACACACACACAGGGGAGCAGGGCCTCAGGTGTAGAGCATTCACATAGCTGGCCGACGCTTGTGGCAACACCAGCATCCTGCCCTACACCTTGCCTGTGCCACACACACACAGGGGAGCAGGGCCTCAGGTGTAGAGCATTCACATAGCTGGCCGACGCTTGTGGCAACACCAGCATCCTGCCCTACACCTTGCCTGTGCCACACACACACAGGGGAGCAGGGCCTCAGGTGTAGAGTAGAGCTATAATAGATAAGCTCCCCTCCATTGTATCAATAGAATAATGTATGATAGATATGACAGCAGCCCTAGGAAGTGATTTACTTTCCAAATATATTTTTTCATTCACGTGATCAAGGGAATTTTGCGTAATGTTTTATACCCGGAGTACTGATCTCTTGTTCACTCTGCAATATTACACATTAGATAAAATAGGAAATGAATCAGGCAGGCGATTGCTGTTTTATATAAATCACTTCGCAAGAGCAGTCTACAAATCCTTCATTTGATTCCATTGTTGAACATCCACCTCCTCCAGTTGCTTCTCACCTGGCCCATCTCTGCCATGTCTTCCTGACAGCTTTCTGTATGTCGTTCATCGTTTTCTGCAAGCTTGCTTGTTGTTAATTCCAGCCAAAACTTCTCAAGCAAGACCTGCTGGCTGATGGATGGATAAACTTAGTGACCGGTATTTCATAAAGGTAGATATTTTTTAACCTGGAGGAGAGCATTGTTTCAAACCAAATGAATCTTGTTTTTCCTGCTGGGAATCAAGCCCAATATCTTATAAGTACGAGCCTTAAAGATCATTAGGCTCTGACGGGTCTTAATGTAATAAAGCCAGAAAACTATATTTTCTACCATAGATAATGCGCTAGGCATATTGCATTGTTCGCCAAACACAACTGTAAGAAAAATGCCATTATATAACTAAGAGATGTATTTATTTAAAAAATAAACAACTTCCCTCCTCGCTCACATCAAGAATTTAGTTCAAGATCAACATACATACACACACACACACATGAGATAGAAACAAGCAAAGCCACCTCTGTACTCCTCACACAGAACATCACAATGTCATCTCATCATAGTTATATTACATACCTGTGGTCTCCAAATCTTTTTCTTACAATTTTGACACATTCATCTTGTCAATTGTATCATGATACTAAAAAACTAAAAAGATATTAATTGAGTATACTTGTAGAAGAAAAGAATATAAAAATAAACAATGTGATTATTATAAAGAGTCACTGGATGATTGAAATTATTATTTATCAATTATTACTTTTTTAAGCTACAATTCACTTACTTATTGATAAAACAAAAATACTTCATGATTTCCTGATACATTTTAAGATAGTCTAAACTTTGTCTTGTTTATAAAAACAAATAATTTACTTACATAAATCATGGAGATATAAAATACAATGTTTACAATGAAGCACAGGAGGGCAGACACTCGACCTTCAGTTTAACTGATCACTCAAGCACAGCAACAATACATCAGCACTTTCATTCCCAGTATGTCTAAATCACCACAGAAATAATCTTACATGTTTAACAAATTACATTAACAAGCAGTTGAGGGATTGAAATAAAAGGTCAAATATTTTGCAATGACAAAAAATAAGCCGAATAGTTAAATTCATTGGAAAGGGCTAGTTTAACATCACTTACCAGGATGTTAAGACAAAATATGAAAAGCAGATAGCTGAAGACGTTGTTTTAGGAAAATAAACAAATTGGTGTGTGTTACAAAAGAGAGTTGGCACATTACAAATTTCCCTCGACGCCGTGATGGGTTGTTAGCAACATTAAAAATGCAGAATACTTCATGGTTAGCAACTTGGCAGAACATCAATTCAAATACAAAACAGATGGAGTATATTAGTTTCTTTCCATAGTAATATACAGATGCCATGGAACATAAGTAGGTAGACAATTAAAAAAGATAGCAGTCATATTTGAAACAAAACAAAAAAAAACTTTTGTTTGACAGTTCTCATTGTATTCCCGTACATACCTTGCCTTACTTAGGTCCGGTATTTTCAACGTTAGCATAGCGACTTTATACTGAATGAAAAGGATGCACTTATACCAATCATGTGGGTAGTTTAGTTTAATCAGTTTAAAGTCACATATGGTAACATCAGAAATAGTGGGCCTAAAACTATTTCTTATGCGTAGTCTTTTTGGTCAAATGGCTCTGATGCTCCATCTATTTCTTTTATTTATATTGATGTGTCCAGGTGATTTCACATTTTTCTGTTTTTTGTTGTTTTGAATCCGTTCTCTGTAAAAGGTTGTATTCTAGTGGTGATTAAAGCATAAAGCATACATCGGACAACAGACTCACTGGCCACACAAGTAGAGGAAGGAATGTTCACTGTGGCACAGTAATGCAACAAGGGGCACACAACATCAACAATATTCACTTACAGCTGCTCTCATCCTAATATGTAAATTATTCTACAAGATTCTGTTTGACACTTTTTCTAATTGAGTGGGTTTGATAATTTGCTTTTATAATTAGTTTAATGAATGATGCGATTGTGTGCACTAAAAATATAGCAAAATTAACTCACAATACTTATGAATCCAGGAGCAGGAAATGACATTGAAAGAAGTATAGAAGAATATGTAAATAATGCATTGTTCATAAAGTCATCAGCATAATTTCAGTTCTATTGGATGACAATCTTCACCTCCAAGGTTTGTTCACAAGCGAACAAGGCAGACAATAAACCATGGCTGCTTGTTCAGCAAAAAGCTTGTTAAGGACCTTAGTCACATAGTCAAGCTTGTGACGTTTGCCCGCTGAAAAAAACATTATATTCTGCGCTGTGTCCATTGAAGAGTAGGTTACTTTGCTATATTTTTAGAAAAGGTGAAATGGATTGAATGTTTATAATGGTAATTGTTTTCACAATATCTCTAAATTAACTTAACAATATTTACCACATTGATAATTATCATGCACCCATTTATGTACATGCCTAAAAATAATTGTCAAACTTCAAGCCATAACAAAACAGTACAAGCTGGTCCCTTCAGATGCTCTCTGTCAATAACTGCCTCACTGAACTGGTTCTTATTAAAACAATATGAACTTATTTTAAGTGACTCCAAGTGTTTCATTTAGTTACTGGAAATTTTTCTTTTGCTTGGAGCCAGAATCCCCTCGGCAAGATCTTGGATACTTTTAAATCAGACAGAATAATTTTCTTATGGAAAAGCTGGCCAGGGCCCGTTTACTGAATGGGCGTTGGTAGATCTTACCGTATCTATTTGAAGATAGCAAGCAATAAAACAATGTGGCGCTTTAACAGCTGATCGCTGTATGATCTGTATTTCCAAGATGTATGGTACAGTGATGAGCTGTGTATGTGCTGCCATTTTTCATTGCTTGCTATCTTTGATACGGTACAATCTACTGATGCTTGTTGAGAGTACTGGCCCTGGAGGAATGCATACAACAATAATTTAGTTGGACAATGTTCTGTTCCAAAATTTCTTGCCGGAGTGATCCAGGATTTGGTATATTTTTTTTATGAAATGTATTCACTACAAAATTTACAGATAAATTTTACAGCATCCATCAACATGGCCAACACTTGAACAACAAATATTTGAACCTTTTTAAGTTCAGAACAAATTCCTAAGTTATTTGATTTCCATAGGATATTTTATACACCATATGTACACAGAATGTATATGAAGCTCCTTTGCAATTCAATTGCAAATGGGTAGAAAATAAATCCCTCCAACAGCCATTACACACTAGACGCATTCTGCCCTGTTTGTCTAAGTTTTTTTTCTGGAACCGAGTCAGAACTCAGCTGTAGTGTATGGAGATGTATGAAAGCTCTCACACACTCTTTGTTCGGTAATCCATGGACAATCCGGGCAGAATGCGTTGTGTCCGAAATGCCCCTTAAAATGCTTAAGCCTGTAGGAGGTAGTCCATGAGAGGTTTAGGAAGCGGAAGGGATTTAACAGATTGCACCTTGACGTACTGCAGGATGGCGTCCCGACACACATTCTGCAGGGACTTCACTCCGTACAGCTGCACTATCTTCACCTGCTTGGTTGTCCCGTACACGTCCACCACAGCGTGCAGCGGTCCCCGCCTGTAAGGAATGTCTCTGGTGCACGGGCCCTGGTCCTCGCCGTTGATGATGAAGTGCATCTCCGCCAGGTCTGCCTCCTCGCCCTGCGACGTGGACTGTGCGGCCTGGTTGGGATGCTTGCGCAGGGGCACAAAGAACACCCCGATGCGGCTGCCCTGGTCTGTGGGCAGGATGTCGACAGGGAGACCTCCCTGCACCGCGGGCTTCAGCACCAGCTTGGAGATGAACCCACGAGGAGTCTTCACACCGTGACCATCACCTAAACACAAATCAAATCTAGCTTTATAGACGTAAGTACGTGGCTTAAACTGAACGTAGATGGCAGCTGAGAGAGAGCGCAATTGTGATGTTCTTATGTCCCCTTACCTGTAAAAATAAATAGGTTCAACCCGTGATTGGAGAGGGCCCTTGAAGTGTGACACACAAAAACAGCGTTCTCCTATCATTTGTAATTTACTTAAAATAAATTAGCCTGATATAATAATAACACAAACTGAGAAGTTCGATGGGTAGTTTTGTACTTTTCAACAAAGTGCTATTTTATCTTCAACAACTCGGCTTACTTCAAGTTGAATTATCAAAGTGCCATTTGACAAGATGGTCTGATTTATGGTGCAGATTAAGCCATGTAGGTCTTTACTAAAATTTATATGAAATATATATTGTACACAAGGCCTGGTATTTTTAGCATTATTACTCTTTGACTTACAGGTTGGTATGAAGCTGCATATAATGTGAATCCCCAATGTTACATATCTTTGCAACTTAGATTAGATAAGTCAACTTGACACTGGCGCCCCTGCTCTGACAATGCCTCCACAAAGAAGAAGAAGACAATTACCTAGGATGGACTGCCTGTGGTCGGGTGTCTCTGCGCTGTGCTGGCCGTTGAGGCTCATCACCTCGAACAGCACATTGTTCTGCGTCTTGGAGATGGGGAAGATCCAGGAGGTGCCCATGTGCGCCAGGTCGGGCAGCGCGTACTGCGGCAGCACGCTGTCTCCCGCTGCAGCAGCCTGCGGGTCCAGCAGCGTGAGGCCCAGCCGCATGTGCCCGCTCCAGCCGCGCTCATTCTTCTCAATCTCCACCAGGAAGATCTCCCCGGGCAGCAGCGGCTTCTCGCTGAAGGTGAGCGCGTCTGCGAAGCTCGTCTTCCTGAAGGCCACCGTGTTCTCCTCGCGCAGGATTATGTTGGAGCCGTGGGCCGTGTGGAACCTAAACACAACACAACTAAATAATACAACTACAAAATATGGAAATCCTAGTACCAAATTCTTAAGCAAAGTTGTTTTTACTTTTACAATAAATAAACGAAGTTGAAAGGTTTACAAAACCTATGTAAAAATGGCTTTGTTTTCAAGTTTCGGTCTTAACTAGAACTTGGTTTTTATTTGTGCGTAAGGTCCATCAAAAAAAAAAAAACAATATGAGGCAGGTGTTGGTAGGATTGCTGAATATGGGCGTAAGACATTTCTTGTAGGCGTTGACAACAGATAAATGTGATGTTTATGAAATGTACCACAAAGCTGAATATTTGAAAATAGTAAAAAGCTGCCTTGAGATGTAAAATGAAAGGGAGAAATATCAAAAGTCCCCAATTCAACAGAGGGCGCGCTTAAACATGAATTCCCCAGCCAAACTCACTATTCTGAAGACCCCGCTCACAGCCATCAACGAAACGTTAATTCTAGTGAAATTTTGTGGACCACGATCAAGAAGCTCGAAAAAAGACACTATCATGCAAGGCCGGTCGTGATAATCTTAAAAACCTGCAAAAAACATAGTTTCTCCTGCAGTACCTTAGTGCCCACACGCAGATCACGGAGGTGGGATAATGGACTCACCTGGTCAGCATGGTTGGGCTTGTGGCGCCAGGCGTGCTTCACATCGATAATACCTGATTATTTGTTTACGAATGTGTTTACTTTACTTCAGACTAGGACATCATTATTTTGTGATTTTTTTACAAATTTGACATTTCAAATGACAGAACGCCTGTTGGATAATGATACCATATGAATATTATGGATTCCTGAAAATGGTTTTCCGAGGTGAAGAGGCATTAAAATAACATAATATTTGTAAATGAATGTTCAAAGTTAAATTAAATTTGTCCTGTATGACGTGGTAAAAATAAATTTATAATAATATTGTTATTTACCTCAGAAATACCCACCACACAATATATTTTTGTTTATGGTCATTTGTTACTTAACCTCACTTTCATCTGTCATCAATAATTTTCATTTTACATACTTTAATTTTAGTTTCGATAAAAGAAAAAATCACAAAATGCGGATCGCCACAGCTTTGTTGGCTAGAGCCCCGCAAAACGAAGCCAAAGTTCCTTTCCAAATGCTGTTACCTCTGGAGCTGAAAACCACCGTATCTGGCAAGTCGGACAAGACGAACAACGTCTGCTGCATACAGGAGATGACATTACTGTTCACCTGCCTGAAGGCGAACGAGTTCAGCCAGGAGACGTGCGGCAAGGAGATCAGCAACTTCACGACCTGCTACTCGGACCACATGAAGAACAAGGCCGTCAAGAAGGAGAACGAGAAGAAGGGGATCTACGCCACGGGCATCAGCGCCAAGAAGATGGGCTTCAAACAAATCAACCGCATCCTGGCCGGCTTCCCGCCCAGCAAGAAACCGGAGGAGAGATAATGACTCAACATCCATCATCGTATCATTCATTCACGAGCTCTGTGTGACACAAAGCCTTCTGCTCCGTTGATGTGGTGAAGCAAAGATCACTTAATGTTTTGCGTGTATTATATTAAAGTAGGAAAATATTGTTCTTTGTAATTACGTGTTTAATTTGTTATAAGTAGGGACTGGAAAATTTCGCGATCGCGATAAAACGAATTTATTCGCGAATTTTGATGTTTTTACGCGAATAACGCGAAATTTGAAGTTTTACGCAAATATCGCGAATTTTCGTACTTTTGGCAGAAATTGTGCGAAAAAGTTGTCATGTGTCGCTTTTGCAACGCAACGATTTTGTGGGAAAGAAAAGATTCCTGCGAAAACCCTTTGCAAGGTGCAAAGCGCAGGAAAATTGGTCGGTGTTATAGCCGAGGGTGCCATGTGGGCTGATCTTTTAACGTTGAAACACGCTAGAACGCTAGATGCGGGGTCTTTTGACTATAAATTTGACCCTGGTTCAACAGATGTTATTGGATAATTATAAATGAATAATTCATTTAAATAAACAAGAATTAATTATTAATTAATGATATTAATACCTGTTTCTGGCCAGGCAGAGTAGGTTGGTGAATTGCATTCCTATTGTTGCTATAATTGCAAATCTATTTTATTAAAAAAATGAATGATAAGCAGAACTGTCCTGGATCCTCCAATCAGACTTGAATCGTGACATCAATGAAGGAAATTACTTCAAGGAGTGAAGCTGTTGCTGGATTAGCCAAGAGCACAACTTGAGGTTTTCATAAAAGCCAACATCCCTTGAAAAATTAGATAACCCTCATCTAGAGACTAAATGCACATAAATGAAATATTTTAAAAGTATATTGCAGGGTATTCGGAGTGTCATTGAAATATTAATATTTTTTTCAATCAATGGTTTTTTGTAAGTAAGGTACTCCTATTGATTCAGATGTTGTTTATTCATTGTTTTTTAAATTAATTATTGTTGTTTATATTATAAATTGTAAATCTTAGTAATATATTTTGGTTTGCAATTATATAAACCTTCATTTTGATCTAATCAACCCTAAAAATTATACCGAATCTCCCCGTTTATCATGAAAAATAACGCGAATTTCCCTTTTTTCGATCAAAAATAACGCGAATTTCCCAAAAAAATAACGCGAATTTCGCAAAAAATAACACCACTTTTTTCCAGTCCCTAGTTATAAGTCATCGCTATCATTGGCGCTTCAACTTGAAGGGCTATTCTGCTAAATTCATTACGACCTTAAGGCGACGAGATAGCGATTTGTATCCAAATATAAGGTGTACTGTGATTTTCTACGGAGTACTTTCGCAAGCTCTGACTGGGATTGATATCCAAAATGTAAGGAATCTAGCAGAATAGTGCTTCTGGTGTGGGTTTTGACTTCCTCGAGAAGTTGCCTCTATCATTCCCTCTCCTTACAGTCCTCAATTGTTGGGGAAGTCTATTAGGATATATCTGATGTCCAATGTAAGTTTCTTGGGGATTTATTACTGGTCAGTCCCACTTCCAACTCTCAGCTTGGGGAGCAGGAATCTTCTGTTGGTATTTCCTTTCCTCATCTGGCAGGAAAGAAATGTCCTTTCCTTGAATAATGGTAAGTCTATATCTATAAAGAAGGATGTGTGTATGTATGTATGTATGTATGTATGTCCCCTATAGACTCATAAACCGCTCATCCGATTTTGACGAAATTTTCAGGAAACATGTAACATATTCTTAGAACGAATCCTGTGAAGTTTGATGGTGATCAAATAAACAGTGGTTCTCAATTCTCGATATTTCAGCAACGAGGTCGGTAAATTTTGAAACCACCCAATAGAAGAAGACCATTATATTCAACTACAATACATAATCTTAGTTGCAAATATACATTAACATTAAAGATTCATATAAAATGCATGCTCACAAGTAGACACATGTAAGTTCACGCTTACAAATGCTGCATGTGTACCCACTCATAATTTAAAATCCAAATCTAAAATGAACAACCCAGTAACTTTTACTGTACGCCAACTTGAGATGTTATTCAGCTCCTGAGTGGCTTGAAACTCATTTCTTATGAAGGCTGAGTAAGCCTTGCCGGTATTTTATTTTGGGTTTAAAATAAACACTGAAACGGGAAATAATTTCTGACAACTTCGGTGGGATTCTAACTCGAGATCTCGGCATGGAATGCAATCTATCTATCTATATCTATAAAGAAGGATGTGTGTATGTATGTATGTATGTATGTATGTATGTATGTATGTATGTATGTATGTATGTTCCTATACTCATAAACCGCTTATCCGATTTTGACGAAATTTTCAGGAAACATGTAACATATTTTTAGAATGAATCCTGTGAAGTTTGATGGTGATCAAATAAACAATGGTTCTCAATTCTCAATATTTCAGCAACGAGGTCGGTAAATTTTGAAACCACCCAATAGAAGAAGACCATTATATTCAACTACAATACATAATCTTAGTTGCAAATATACATTTACATTAAAGATTCATATAAAATGCATGCTCACAAGTAGACACATTGTAAGTTCACGCTTACAAATGCTGCATGTGTACCTACTCACAATTTTAAATCCAAATCTAAAATGAACAACCCAGTAACTTTTACTTTACGCCAACTTGAAATAGATGTTATTCAGCTCCTGAGTGGCTTGACACTCATTTCTTATGAAGGCTGAGTAAGCCTTGCCGGTATTTTATTTTGGGTTAGAAATAAACACTGAAACGAGAAATAATTTCTGACAACTTCAGTGGGATTCTTACTCGAGATCTCGGCATGGAATGCAGTTACTCTACCAACTAAGCTATAGACCGGACTTTTTACAAATATGGTGGATCGATATCGGTTTGGTTAGGGGTAAGCAACCTGCGGCTCACCAGCCACATGCGGCTCTTTGGGTGTGAAGTTACGGCTCTTTAGCTTCATACGCAAATATAAAAAAAACACAGAATTATACTTCTGATCGAAAAAAACTAAATCGTTCTAAATCGATTAACGATCTCTCCGCTACTTGTACTCGCTTTTCACCCCCCACCCTCCCCCCGCCCCATCGACGCTATTTATTGTTGGCAAGAAAACATTTGTGGCTCTTTACAAATCCAAATCCAAAATAAGATATGTATCATTTGAGATTCACATCAAATGCATTCCCATAAGCAGACACGCATAATGGAACATACCGCATGTGGAACTACAATATAAAAACCCAATCTTAAATGAACATAAGCCCTGCAACTCTTGCCGACCTTCCCTGAAACAGGGGCGATATTGGCAAAGTGAACCATTTTTTACAGTATGGGTGGTCAGCCTCATACCAACCTATAAGTCAAGGAAAAACTTTGAAATTTGTAATTTTTGGCTCTTCCGACTCAAAAGGTTGCCGATCCCTGGCCTAGACAAAAGTTCCAAATTAAAAAATGTTATTCAAGTATTCCAAGTTGAATTTTAGAAATGTAAGAAGCTTTTATATCCCGCACTTATAAAAAATACGATAAACGAAAGTTCGTAGGTCACAACTAGAAGACCATATTGAAATATATTATTATTATTAAAACCTTTTATTGAAACATACTTTTAATTAAAATATACATAATATAGTTGTTTTTTCAAAAAACGCATTTCTGTAAAATTATATACTCACCACAAATTTAAAGATCGTTTTTTTCTCGGCGGTTAAACGTCTTTCTTCTATGTGACAATGGTCCAAAGCAACCAAGATAAACAAAATGTTTGCCTTTTACCTAACCCGGCCGTGCGACTTACAATTTTGTTATCAATAGAAAATGTTCCGTGTGCACTACCTAAAACTTTCACTTATTGAAATAATGGATAGAGCACATTTTAAATGTGGGGAAAAAATGTGAATTCACTTGGCCGGGATAAAGACAGGACAGGGAGTCAAAAATTCAACATAAATTAAACACTTTTATGGAGATAGTTGAAAAAACACTTAAGTGCATCATATTGTATGAAGCATTTTCCCCAACTGCATACGTTTCACAGTGCGGTTACATTGAAAAATATTCCTGATTGTTTGGAATACATTTATTTCTTCACTTTGCTCAAAGAGTATAGTGAATTTTATAGATTAGTTCTTTAATTGTATGATTATAAAATTTAATTTATTGTTTATATTCTTTTCTTGTATAGGTCAATATGCATCTGACCAACTATAAATAGAAAATGGTTCACTCTGCCAATGTCACCCCTGTTTCAGGGAAGGTCAGCAAAGAGTTGCAGGGTGTATGTTCATTTGAGATTTGGGTTTTTATGTTGTAGGTTCACACGCAGAATGTGCAAGTGTGAACTTATACGTGTCTGCTTGTGGGCATGCACTTAATGTGAATTCCAAATGTAACAATTATATCCATGCAACTTAGAATAGATTAGATGAGTGACGTTACATAGCCGATTTTTTTATCTTAAATATAAATGGAGCACCGCAATCGATTTTCCCTATGCTTGGCTCTGCTGCTTAACAGTTGTACCTAGACCTTTTTTTTAGAAAACGTGAAGATTAACCTAGAGATAAATTGTGTGAAGCTTGATTCCGATTAGCACACTTTTTTTTTTGATCCTGTTGTTTCCTCTTTTATCTGTAGAAAAAAATTGATACCATATGCCCAAATGGCGTAGTGAAACACGCCGGGTACTGCTAGTATATTATATTATGTAATCTTACATTGGTTAACACAGTCTTCACAACACATGAAATTCTTCTGCTTCAAGAACAGGGAACTTCATTTCCAGTGTCATAAAAGTGTATAACGCATGAAGAAATAAAACATAGTGGCTTGGATGTCTCTTTAACAATGTGGTCCAGTCCATGGCTCAGTAGGTAGAGTACTTCCATTCCATCCCAGAGCTCGGGTTCGAATCCCATCGAGGGTGTCTGAAATGATTTTCTGTTTTGGTATTTATTACAAACCCAAAATAAAATACCGGCAAAATTTCCTCAACCTTCACAATGGATGAGAACCAGCCTCCTCGGGAGCTGGGAAACCCCCACTTCAACTGAAGTGGTTGCAGTAAGGCCGGCCTCCTTACCAGTAAAAATAAATGTTTTACCCGCCTCCTGGAAAACACGGCAAGAAGTAACACTTTTTGTGTAGCTTTGTAGCGTTTTAAGTAGAAAAATGAGGTCATTTTCTCTTGTATTTCATCCACAAACGATCCCAAATAATCAGTGAGCTGCCCAGTCACAGAAAAGTTCAGGTAAGAACTTGTACCTCAAGAGTGTTCTAACATTTGCTAGAGGTGCTTTCTCCTATTTCATCTTCCAATAAATCACTTCTGTTTTTGAGAGCAGTCCGATTACTGATAGGGAAACCAAGGATTGCAGGGTTTGCAGGGAATAGTGAAAATAACATCAATTGAGATTTATTTGGTCAGTTGTTTAGTTGACTTGATGTGAGTTTGCAGATTAAACATTAAATGAAATAGTACAAGCATACCTACATACAAAAACTATGTAACATTTCTTTTACATTAAAATAATGTACAAATTAACTTAATTAAAAACATGAGTAATCATTCATCTTACCGTCAATTGGTAAAATAGCATCATAGGCAAAATAGTGCAATTGTAATTTCAATTACAATGATTTATGAAACTCTAAGTAAAATAAATACTTATACAATTTTTGAGGCTACCTCAAGAATCAATTATTCAAGAATCGTCACTTGTTTTCCTAAAAAATGTTCGCCAAATGATTTAGTGCAAGGTGAGTTAAAAGCTATGGAATTATTAATGACTCAGCCCAATATTTTGCTATTCTTGTTAACAGTTTTGGTAACAAAACCATGAGATACTGTCTGCTATTTGTTTAATGTAGTGTTGAACTCTGTGCATTATTTAGAAGTCTTGAGAGACTTGTTGATCCACTGCGGAGCTGATATCTGCAGGCAGGGAACTCTCCTCACTGAGATCCTCTCATCGTCAATGTCCGAGCAGTTGTAGAACCTAGTCAGCTCTTCAATGGCCTTGTCTTCCATCTGAAATATAATCAATTTGTTTGGATTATTAAAACTACAGTGTTTTATGAGTGATGAGTATACCTATCGCCACCGTAAAGGCAAAACTGAAGAAGTGCTGATTCACTAATAATAAGCAAGTGCTCATGATGCAACTTATAAACTACAGGATTCTTACACTTTTGTGGGGGTTTCTCTCGTAGTAAATAGGAAAAAAGATGCATTTATGTGAGAATCCTATGTATGTTAGCTTAATATGTCACTTATTTAGGTTTACCTTTAAGGTATCAAAATATTCCACACAAATTGAATAACAATTCCACTTGTAAACCATGAGTTATGAAGCTTTTCTTCGATCCATTTGAAACATTCCTGTGATTTTAACAAGGCCATTTGCTAGAAAAGTAACAAACACCATAACCAGCCACAAAAGTAATTTATTCACAAGGTGATTTCAAATTTTTTTCTAGCGATCGAAAACATTTGCAATTTTATGAAACTAAAAGTTGCAAGTTGTCTTACTTGCGTCAAAACAAGTGGCTTAGTCATCATCCTGCTGAAGTTCTCCTTCTGCTTGCGTTCATCTTCTATAATATCAGAGAAGCACTTGTCCTTCTCCTTGGGCAGACTGGCCGGAGAAGCTTCTATCTTCTGCCAGGGGTTCCTGATCACTGGCACATCCACCACGGCAGCAGCGGGCTCCCAAGCCGGCTGTTTCAGGTTTAATCTATCCAATTGCTCCGCCAACACTGAGGTAGCCGTGCCTTTCAACGCCAACTTCTTTCTTTGCTTCTGCGACAGTTTTGTATTGACTATTGTAATGGGAAGAGCAGTCTGTGAGTTTGCTTGAATATCTTCTTCAATATTTGGTTCCATATCCCTGAAAGATTCAGGAGAAGATGAGGTTTGTCTCGGAGAACCGTAAACAGTTTGTTGGTTTGGTGCATTGCTTGCCGTGGGACTTTTCGGTGAGAATTGCGGTCCCGAATCTCTCTTGTTGAGTTTTATAAATGCTTCCGGTTGCGAGTTTAGAATGTCTGAGTTTTCCTTCACGTCTGAGATGACTTTGAGTCGTGCTTGGACTGTTTTCTGCTGCTTTTGTTGCGGGTTCAGCACCTTGATCCACCCGGTAGGTTTCTTCTCACTCTCTTCATTAGATATATTTCTCAGCGACAATGTTATGTCCTGCGACTTCTCCACAGATAAATCCAGCGATGTGATTGAGCTCGTAGATTCATTCCTTTTTCTCGCCTTCTCGTTTTCAGTGTAGCTCACTTTCCGAGGCCTAGTTTTCTTTTTCACACTTCCCAGGACGTCTTTCTTGACGTCGTCAGCTATTTCATCATCTTGATCATCGTTTAGATTCACCGGGAAGTGTTCAGCGAATGAGTTAACGATCTCATCAGAAACAGCGTTAGAAAATGGTGTAATGACTCTAGTAGACATGACTTGATTGAATTCACAGTAAAAGTCACTCAGTTCTCGTAGCAGATCTTTATCGATGATTTCTAGAGATCTGCTTTCTAGGATTGTTGCCAGGTTTAAGCAGATGTATTCCATGGCACATTTCTTGAGCTGCGGACAGTTGTATGTGTTTGAGAGCTGCAGGATTTCTGGGACGTTCCTTAGTGTTATCAAACTGGAGAAAGTGACTTCACACATTTCCCTCATTCTGGAGATGAAGAACTGGTCCGAGATGACCAGCATGTTGCAGAGGAAGTCAAAGTCTTCAGATGCTCCGATTTCCGGACACTCGTCGGTGTAGAGGAAGTTGATGATGAGTTTGAGGTAGTCACTCCGCAGGGGGAGGGTCACATTGGACTGCGCAGAGTTCTGAAATAATTAAAAATATCATTTCAAGATTAGTCATGGACTCCGAACAGTCAAAATATCCCTCGGCTACATAGTAAATAAAAAATGGATTCCCAAAAATCAGGGATTTTTCTAGTTCACAGCACTGTTGGCAAAATTGCTAAATGCAGTATGGTGCCCATAAGTGTCATTTCAAACTACCTACAAATTCTTGTATTGATATTACGGCCCTCTGAACTGTTTTTGGCTTGGCCAGGTAAATGCTACTTAGCTACACATATAGTGTAGCTTCTTGCAGCGTTTTCTCCGAGGGGGTCGCATGTGGCGGGTGGAACTTATTTATTTTTTGAGGTAAGTGGGCCGGCCTTTCGCCGGAAAGGGAAATAAAATACTTAAGTTAAAGTAGTGGTTTCTGAGCTTCCGAGGGGGCTGGTACTCATTTCTTGTGAAGGCTGAGTAAACCTTGCCAGTATTTTATTTTGGGTTTTGAAACAAACACCGTAACGGGAAATCATTTCTGACACCCCCAGTGGGATTTGAACTCGAGTTCACGGCATAGAATGCAAGCACTCCACTAACTGAGCTATCGACCGGACTATTGTAAGTGCATTGCAAATATACAAGACATCCACACAGAATATAAAAACTTGTTGATTCCACTATGCCATCCGCCATCACGTTGACATCCACGATGGAGGCAGCTCTGCAAAGGCACTGGCCACCCCTAGCGGAATGGCGACAGAGTTACAGTTACAGTTGATTTAAGAGAAAGTCGGAATGTTCGGACTCCATTTTATGTTTTCTAGGAATCAAAAAACTGTAACTAGGGATTTGATAGACACTGATATTGATCAAGTACAGCTGGATTAGCAAAAGTTTAAATAATAGCAGGATAAGGTAGTTGCACACAAAATAAGAATGTTCGTCTTACTTCAGTCCAGCTGTGAGCAAACATGCCGTTGAAGTAATCCAATCTCGCAGCCAGGATGCACTTGTGGGCTCTGATGACTGCACCGTCCGAGCACTTGATGTTGGTGTCCCACAAGTCCGTCTGGCTGTTGTTCTCAAAACTAAATGGCTTCTTCTTCATCTTGTTGGGATCTTTCACCATTATGTTGCCATTGTGAAAACTGAAAAGAAAAACAAATAAATAAAATGTTTTTCAAGTTGCCTACTACTAGGAAATTTCACTATTTTTTTTCTTATCGACTTAAATTCTTTTTTATTTGCTTATCATAAAACTCCTTGAATTTTATTTTTATTTGCTTTTTTTTACAAAGTTATTCATGTTCAAAAAATTAAGTTTGAATTTACGCGCCAAAACGCTCCTTAGATTGGATTTTCAGCTGTGACATCATTTTCTTTGACTTTTTATAGCCATCGCGATACTACCAGCCTTGTGGATACAAGAAAATGACGTTGCGGGGGCTACAAATTCCGTTGACGGATCGCATATCCGTTTCAAAACCAGTCAAAATTTTCAAAAAAACTTTTTCTAAATCTAAATCTAAATCTAAGCTGCAAAGATTTGTATCATTTGAGATTCATATTAAATGCATTCCCACAAGCAGACTCACACGTGCTGCATGTGGACCTACAATATAAAAAACCCAATCTCAAATGAACATAAGCCCTGCAACTCTTGCCGACCTTCCTCGAAACAGGGGTGACATTGGCAAAGTGAACCATTTTTTACAGTATGGGTGATCAACCTCTTACCAACCTATCAGTCAAGGAATGATTGAATGATTGAATTTGAATGACTTCAAATGTTAATATTCCCTGAAACTTTGATTAATAAGTGTGAAGAATACTTTAGCAGGAAACAGATTCTTACTAGAACTTCTCCAGCAGCTTTGAGAGTTCGCTGATGTGCAGCTTCTTGGCCGTTGCGTTGAGGAGTTTGACAGGATCCTGGTACATGTCACTGATCTTCTTTGCTTCCATCTTGTTTTGTTTTTCTTTCTCCCTCTTGCTGCTTCCCTTCTTAGCTTTCTCTTTCTTCTGGTAAACTTCGTAAGCTGATATATCTGAAAAAAATATATTAAACATCAGTCTGTAGATAGTACGAATAAAGAAGGCGTCATAAGTGGAAAGTCCTCAGTTTGATTCCCGGCAGAGCACACAAATATTTAATTTTCAAAACATGCTCTTCACTGGGTTTAAGAAATCTTCGCCTTAACCAGAGACCTGTCATCAAAGGTCCATCTAGCCTTACTGCCACTGGGTCTTTCTTGTATAATTGGCGCTTTTTAAAGTGACAAACTCGCTCGCAGAGGGTTCAATACAATTTTTTTTTTAAGGAATCTTCTGCGGGAGGCTCCCCAATTCTTGAGAGTCTTGGGGGTCTATGTCACCCTGGAAGGGTGCAGCAGAGGTGTTGCTTGAGTTCTTGCTTCTGTCATGAGGCGTTGCAAGGAAGTGGTGATTGATGTTGGTTTTGAATAAAACCGGATTAAATTGGGAAGGGAACAGAGATACTGGTAGATCATTCTATAAATGGGCAGTTTGGCAAAGGGATGAGTCATGAAAAGCCAAGTCCTCATAGTTTTGAGATCGACTGCATAGGGATGAATTAGAGTCGTACTACGAGTTTCCCTTTCTGAAATGCGAGGGGGAGGGATTAATAAATCATGTTTTTAATAACAGCGGTCACCTTTTAAATCATCCTAATATTTGCTGCAGAGTTGCTTTCCGGGATCTGTTGCTGTGGTCTGTGAGAGCTGGGGCTTCCAGACATTTTGCACATGTCTGCAATAGGCTTCAGCGTGAAAGTGAAGTAATAAGATAAGAAACATTAAATTTACCTGAACTATTATCATCCACGATGAAGGGTGAGTTGTCTCTGGTATTCTCTTTGACCTGGCTGTTGCTTTTATTGTCCTCGCGTAATATTTTGACGGCGCACGGCCCGGCGGTCGTCACATTGCAGCTTCCGGTGTAGAGGAACTGCAGCACCTGCTCAAATATCCTGTGGTGGACGTCGTTGACCTGGATGGAGAGCTTCTCCGGACAGATGACCTCGCCCGCGCTCTGGTAGCACAGCTTGGCAAAGTATTCACTGCCGTGGGAGATGACGTACCTGTGGGCGGGGTAGCGGCGACCATCCACCTAAACAATACAAAACACACTTCTGATAAGCTTGTACAAATGTCAATAGGTAGTGTGACAAGGGATTATCTTCCATACAAGGACATGCACAGCACTTGGGTAGGCAACCATACAGATTTTTTTCCAGTTCATGGAAGAATTGACATTTATTAATTTTACAGACAAATCTGTGCACCATATGCATGATGTGTGTATAAAGATCTTCTGAAGTTTATAATCATTTAAGATGAAACAAAAAACGATTCTTGCGGGTACTCTTTTTTTGAGGAGGTACATGAAAACTTTACCAAAAATAAATTTTAAATGCACAACTCACATGTAAAGTGTCTTCTTTATCAGTCTTATATCCCAGCCAGAGAATTTTCCTAACAACATCATCATCATAATATCTTAATGCTGAAGAAGCCCATCGCAGTTATGGGCGAAACGTCCGGACGCTTCAGCTCCAATAGACCACAGCAGCAGATCTCGGAAAGCAACTTTACAGTTTCAAGAAAGCTGCTGGTTTTACCTTGATGATGACATCATGCAGGCTGTCTTCCTCACTGACTTCCTCCAGCAGGCTCCTCATGTCGGTGCCCAGCTGGGAGGAGTGGACCTCAGGGATTGCACGCAGGTCCTCATTGGGTAATACCTGTTGAAAAACAAACTTGATGAATATTTGACCATTGGATTTTATGATGATGAATGAGGAAGTTGCTTACAACACAACCAAAATGTCAAGAATAAAGCATGTCCTGTAATAACGGTTTGTCCAATATCCTTTTTTTTTCACAATCATTATCATGTACCTACTCCCTTCTATGCCTAAAATCATATTTACATTCTAAATACATCGCGATCCCAAACAATGGCTCAAAGCACTAAAATATGGCAGGATGAAATAGAGGTCATGATAAAAGCTATCCGAAAGTTACGTTTATTACAGGTGTATGTAATAAGGGGATTTAGCACTGGTATTTGATGGGATGAGGTAAGGAAGGATGCAAACCAACTGCTGCAGGTGAGACTGGAAAGCCGCAGCGGTAGACAGGAGGAGTTGGAGGCGAAGGGTGATGGAGGCCAAGGGGAGATATGAGCTGAAGGGACATCAAAGAAGAAGAAGCACTGGCTCTTAACCAGTGCGTAGTCTAGTGGTAATACTTCGGACTCGTAAATGCAAGTCGTGGGTTCGAATCCCGGTGGAGCAAAAAAATATACAATTTATATTCTCAAATATGATCTTCCTTGGGTTGAAAAATTCATATCCCTTAACCAAATCCCAGCCTTATGGGTCTTGCTTGAAAATTGGCATTTTCTATAGCGACGACCTATTTGTCATGTATGTTCCTTGACTTATAGGTTGTTATGCGGCTGACCACCCATACTGTAAAAAAATTGGTTCACTTTGCCAATGTCACCCCTGTTTCAGGGAAGGACGGCAAGAGTTGCAAGGCTTATGTTCATTTGAGATTGGGTTTTTATATTGTAGGTCCACATGCGGCATGTGTTAGCGCGAAATTATACATATCTGCTTGTGGGAATGCATTTAATATAAATCTTAAATGATATATATCTTTGCAGCTTAGATTAGATTAGATTAGACGACCAAGCTCGCAGAAGGCTCTTGAGGTGAAATTCACGCAAATACAGCGCTCACCAAATAAATCATCCAAATATTATTATTATAATTAGCAACCAAAAATAAAATATTAATCAGCCTTTTCTTTAGCAATTCTGCCTTGTGACATCCCACTTTTTTTCAGACGTCATCTTTGCAGACTTCATTACAAAACACCATACACCTTTTGATTTGCCATCACATTTCCTGCTATTAGAGCAAGTTCTCTTGTCGCTTTGATAACTCGCCTTGAGAATGCTTTCTGCTTGTGAAAGCAAAACGTCGGCAGATGTAGGAGCTGCAAATAGAACATGGTCTAACCCCAAAGAACACAAAAACGATAAGTTTATTAACACCGGCCATGAAAGTGAAAGTTTTAAACTTTATTTAAGTTCTCTTATGTTTGGTTACCTGCAAGACTGCAAAGTTGTTCCCCTTGGTGTCGCTGAAGACCTTGACGGCCCGGTGCAGGTTGGGCAGCCTCTTCAGCCTGACAGTGATGCAGTCGTCCCTGTGCAGGAACTTGTGGAAGTCCGCGGCCTTGCTGCTGCTGCTCGCCCTGTCCTTGGTGCTGCTGTGCGCGCTGCAGCCGCGGCTCTTCCTGGGCAGCACCACGCCCTGGAAGGCCTCGCCCAGCTGGCTCACCAGCATCAGGTACTCCCGCGTGTAGGCCAGCTCCGACACAACCATGGTGCGGTTCATGGAGAAAATGCATCTGAAATAGTGAACACACCATGAGATTCCCTGTGAAGTTCTAGAATTCTGTGTAAGAATAACCCATCGCCACCTTAAAGGTAAAACTGAATAAGTGCTGATTCACTGATTTGAGAAATCGCGGATAAAACCTTTCATTAGGTATAACTTCTCATAGGAAGTGAACTAATTATAAAGAAATATTCATGATGAAATTCTAAACTACAGGATTTTCACACATCTGTAGTGTTTTCTCTCGTAGAAAATAGGACAAAAGGTGCGTTTATCAGCCCCCCCAGGAGCTGGGAAACCGCCACTTCAACTGAAAGTGGTTGGTGTGAGGCCGGCCCCCGTACCCGTAGGTTCCGAATCCACCCCTTGGGGTATAACGCAGGCAAGAAGTTACACTACGTGTGTAGCTGAGTTGCGTTGCGTAATTAAGTGTTACCTCGTGAACTGGTTGGTGTTGTCCTGCCACAGATACACATTCCCCACGCTGGTCAGCATCACCACAGAGATCTGCTTCTGCATGTCTGTCAGCTTGTCCCCTCCCAGCACTTCTCCTCCAATCACCTCCAGGCTCTTGATGTTCTGCTGCCTGCAAATATTTTTGGACAAAATTTAACACGGTAACTTTCTTATGCATTTCACAAGATGCAATCATCTTAACCATATTATATTGGTGCAAACCGTTGTTTCCCGTCAGTAGATCTCTTGGCGTGATCAGGCCACGAACGAAAAAGTCCTAAGACGCATGAATACCAGCAGTAAAGAACTTCTGCCAACCATCAAACAGTACCCTTAGTAGGAGTTGTAAAACTTGAGTAAAGTTTACGGAAAGTATAAAAGAGTGATTTTCCCCAAAATCTGCCGTTTTTGTTTCTTACACTTTATGGTCTTAGCAAAAGAGTTACAGTGATGAAGAAAATCAAGTTCAAACAAACAAAAACGGCAGATTTTGGGGAAAACCACTCTTTAATACTTTCCTATACTCAAGTTTTGTAACTCAGGGTACAGAGAAAGCTTATGCTGATGCTCAAAGCTGACATATTTCGATCACATTGATGAATGAGAAATACTCCATAGTTAGTGAAGGCCACTGTGGCACAACCACTCTCCATCCCTACTATTTAGATGGTTATTGTTGTAGTCACATGTGTGGTTACCTGGTGGCTATCTTGCGGCACTGGTAGTTGGCCATGAGGTAAACGTCCCCGTTATTGGTGGAGGCCACGGTGGCGCCATCACTCACCGCCACACACTCTATCACGCAGTTCTCCTGGCCCACACCAATCCTCGCCACCTGGAACAGACACCAGCTGCTGTTTTATACCAATAATCACTTCGGTGAATCTCCTCCAGGTATTCCAATACTCCGAGTATAAAGTCTAATAAAACATTAGATAATCTCCTCAATCGAAAATGTCTGGAAGATATGACAGCACTCCTAGAGAGTGTTTTAGTGTTCATTCATTTTTCCAATTTAAACTTAGAGAGTTTATGTAATGCTTTGATCCAAGTTTGTCTATGTGAGACTTTGTTCTATTGGATGCCTAAAATAAGATCAGTCACAGTGTTTAATAGAACAGATTCATAATTAGAAGTTAGCGCGGCGCACACTCCTTATATATATATATTATTTTATTTAGCTATTGCTAATTACAACTTAAGCTATGTTAATAAAAAAACAACAAAAGATAAACAAACAAAAATAAAAAACCAAACAAAAATGAACAAATCAAAACTTATTAATAATTATGCTAAGGCCGGTTTGCACGTATATATTTTTTTAATTTTACTTTAAATTCATTAATATCCCTACTTTCTTTTATTTCTACAGGTAAATCATTATACAAATCCAATCCTCTGTGCAAAACGCCCTTATCATACTTTACACATTTGAATTTTGGCTTCCTTAAATTATCCTTTTTCCTGGTATTATATTCATGAATGTCTCTGTTCTTAATTAAAAATTTGCTCAAATACTGAGGTAACATGTTTTTTTCTACTTTGTGTATAAAAATAATAGCACTCATTCTTAAATTTTCTTCAATATATAACCAATCTAACGTATCTATCATATAACTTATTTTACAGTCTAGTTTTTTATTCAATATAGTTCTCATACCCCTGTTTTGTAATTTTTGTAATGTATTTATATACTGTTTATTTGCCATAAATAATATTGTTGGGCAGTATGTGTAGTGAGGCTTAATTATGCTATTGTATACAATTATTTTATATTCCTTACTTAACAAGCTCTTCATTCTACTTAATACACCTATTTTCTTGCTTATTTTTTTGATAATATAATCAAAATGTTCTTTGAAATTAAGCTTACTATCAATTATCACTCCTAAGTACTTAATCTTATCAACTACTTCCAATTCTTTATTATTTACCTTAATAATTAATTTACCCTTTTTGACATTATTCAGTACTATTACTTTTGATTTCTCAGTGTTTAACTTTAACTTATTTTTATTTAACCACTTTTCTGTCCTACCCATAACACTATTTAATTCTCTTTCTACCTTCTGTATGTCCTCCCCAACACAATATATCAATGTATCATCCGCAAATAAATGTAACCGACATCCACTGTTACTAATTACGCTTAAAATGTCATTAATATACAATATAAATAAGATTGGTCCTAGCTTGGATCCTTGCGGGACTCCCGTGTTAATTTCCTTTTGGTTAGAACATTGGCTTGAGATTTTCACTTTTTGCTTACGCATCACTAAGTAATTTTTTATCCATTGTATTACCGTTCCTTCAATTCCCATATTTTTCATTTTTTTTACTAATAAATTTCTATCAACTGTTTCAAATGCTCTTTTGAAGTCCAAGAATGCTGCAGCTACAATTTTATTATTATTTATGTCTTCGATCCAATTATTTATTACTAGTTGGATTGCTGTTTCCGTTGAGTGTTTTTCTCTAAATCCTGATTGTTCTTCAATTAATATCCCCTGATTAGCAATAAATCTTTTCAGTTGATTACTTATTATCTCTTCTATTATTTTTTCCAGAAATGGTAACATATTAATAGGTCTATAGTCACTAGCTTCGATTGGATTTTTAATTTTGGCAATTGGGATAATTGTGGCTATTTTTAGTATATTGGGCATTACTCCTTTAATTAATATTACATTAATGAGCTCTACAAGAGTATCTCCAATTTGTTGCCAAATATTGAGAATGTATTTCTTATCTATATTATCAGTACTAGATCCTTTTTTTGTTTTACTAATTATTTCAAATAATTTTTGTTTATCAATTTTTTCAAAATTTTCAAACTTATGATTGCAATTTTCCGTACTTATATTTAGCTCATTTAGGTTTAAGTCAGTTTCCTCATCAATTGATTTGATTATTTCCAATATACTAGAAACATAAAAATTATTTAATGAATGGGTTATGAATGAATGCGGAGTAAAAGAAAGCGTGAAAGTGAAAGTTCAAAGAAGTGTGATGCGATGGTTTGGACATATTGAAAGGATGAATGAAGACCGACTGACAAAAAGAGTGTATAAAGGGAATGTAATAGGTAAGCGTGGAAGGGGAAGACCTAGAAAAGAATGGATTGATCAGATAAGTGAGATTGCGAATGAATGGAATTTACAGAGTGGAAACAAGAGAAGAGCATGCATGAAAAGAGTGATGAAATTAGATGAGATGAAAGAAGTATGCAGGGACAGAGTCAAGTGGAGGCACTTATGTGGAGGTACTGGCCACCCCTAGAGGAATGGCGGCAGGATACAAGACAAGACAAGACATTTAATTCTTCTGCAATTTCTTCTATATTTTCAATTTTTTTATCATTAACTCTTATTTCATTGATGGTGCTTGCTTTAATTTTTGGATTAACAATTTCTTTAATAATTTTCCACATATTTTTTTGATCTTCTCCTGCTTCACTTATTCTGTTTTGGTACCATTTTATTTTATTTTTTCTTATCACATCGGTAACCATATTTCTATATTTTTTATATTCCATCCAAAATGAAGAAACATCTTCTTCGGTATGATAACTTGTAAGTACCTTGCGGGGAGAGACTTTCAGTTTGTATGAACTGACCTTCCTGGGTATGTGTATGATGTCCTCCTGCTCCTTGGGATGCCCCAGCTGTCCCCCGTTCCTCCCCCAGGAGTAGAGTGCGCGTGCACTGAACGCCACAGAGTGGTAGCGAGCGGCGCGCACTCCTCGCGGGGAAGAGACCTTCAGTTTGACGCAGGCCGGAGACAGCTGCTGACGAGGACTGCCTGGGATGCCCAGCTGGCCGTGGGTGTTCAAGCCACACGAGTAAATCTGGAACATGATGAATGAGAGCCATGTAATTCCTACAGTTAATGATAAATCACGTCCAAAAAATTTGAAAAGAACAAAGTGATTTATTTATTAAAAAAAAATGTAGGTACTGATTTTTTGCATGGAATTTAAAAACAGATTTTACGAACAGTGATTTAGGGAAGAACAATGATGACATCATACATATTAATGAAAAAAACTATTAGAAAAAATATTTCTCTCTACTAAACGGTTTGTTAAGTCTGTTTAAAATTTTTGGTCTAAGGTTTGTAACCTGGACCACAAGGATTGGTCAACTCTGTATCACTTTTGCACAGACTGTATTAGGAGTGTTGTAAGTATTCCGAATGGGAGCTCCTTAAAAATCCACGATGCAAATGCGGCCAGAAGGAGTACACTTCTGAGCACATAATAGAGGTGCTCCTCTTTTTTATTGTACGGAGGACTGAGGGCCCTTGTGAGGACAAAAAATGGCTTCACGACATAAAATTTAGTCTAGCGCGCCCCAGCAATCACACAGTTACGAATGTGTGATTGTGAGTCATGTGTGTTTTTACTTGGGTGAGTGTGTCTATTTCTCCAGATGCAGGTGTTGAAATAACTATACTTGTATTTGTTGGATGGTGCGAGTATTCCCTCGAATCTTCTAAATGGAATGTTCTGGCAAAATCACGAATGTTCCAGTTCCCGATGTTTCGAGAGTTGTCCTTATGCCATGCTATATAAATGGTTAAAGCTGTCTGTAGCGCAGACTTGTATCGAAGCTGGCGAGCAATACAGTGTGAATGAACCAAATGTGAATGGAATCATAAAATAAATTTCGTGAAATAAATCAACCAAAATTTTATTAAATTGCTTTTAAAAATTGCCACTTCTAATGAAGATTGGCTATTCTCATTTTGGACGCTGTGGCTCGAAATAGGAGCATGTGGCTTTTGTCAAACCACTGTCGCATGCTTTACAGCCACAATGTCCTTAGGCGTCCTTGAGTACAGGTATGATACACATAAATAAAAATATTCTATAAAAAATATTTCATACCTGAAGATGACCTACTAGGTCGAAAACGTTTGTAATTTGTTTTAAAGATTTTAATCTTTTTTAAATAAATTTTATTGTGAAAATAAACAGTGTTTTGTTTTGAATTCATTCAATTTTTTTTATAAATTAAATAAATAAAAATGATTGTAAGGTATATTGTTGTTGCAAGACTCACGTCTCCTGAGCTGAGCAGGAAGAGGGAGTGGTCCCTGGCGGCCGCGGCCTGCAGGCAGGGCTTGCTGGCAGGCAGGGGGAGGGGGGAGGGCAGCACGAGGGAGCCCCCCCCACCCACCCCCAGGCGGCCCCCCTCCCCGTGCCCACAAGACCACACCCCGCCACACGCTCCCACAAACAGAGAGTGGAACTTGCTCAGGCACACCTGCACACATCACGTGATTAAGTAAAAGAAATAGAGATGAAGTGGTTGGAGTTGGAGAATGAATTGAAATAGGAATTAGAGTAGGAATTGGAGAAGGAATTGGAGCAAGAGTAGGAATTGGAGAAGGAATTGGAGCAAGAGTAGGAATTGGAGAAGGAATTGGAACAAGAGTAGGAGTAAGAGTAGGAATTGGAGTAGGAGTAAGAGTTGAATTAAGGATTGGAGGAGTTGGAGAGTTAATTGAAAACTGTTTTTTTTTTCTAATTATCACATTTGCGAACAATACAAATCAGAGTTATTGATCAACTAACATGGAAAAAGGTCTTCTGGGTATACTGTCTGTTTTTTAAATTTGCTAAAATCTTTTTCTAGCACATATTTTTATCAAAGAGTTGTAATAACTCTTATTACTATTATTATAGTTGTGAATGGATCAAGCACGCTGAAGACACCAGCCCTAACAAAACAATCGGAAGCAGCACGAGCAACCGTATATTTGACACTAAAAAGACAACAGGTAAATTCTGGGAAAAGACTGTTCTACCATCTCTCTTGTGATTTGTTGAGATGCGGATTCCACTGTCTCAGAACAGATCACAGATCTAGTGAGACAGTGGAATTCCTTCATTACATTTGTTTTTTTGAAGGAATAAATTTTATTTTATTTTATTTCATTTCATATGTTTTTATATTTTTTGTTAGTTCTCATTGATTTCATTGAAAACCAGAGTAGTATTAATTATAACACCCGAGCTTCTTTTATATCCCACAACAGTAGCAAAATCATTTCTAATGATTTTTTTCTTTTATTAAATCCTCAGTGAATGTTGTCAGTGCAAGGTATCAGTTAATGCTGTCACCTGTTTGATGTAGACCCCCTGTTTGGTGAAGGAGGCCAGCAGCTCTGGAGCCTGCCTGGGATGCGGGGAGCCTGTGCCCGTGGTGAAGTTACTGTTGGCGCCCCAGACGTATGCCTCGCACGGAGAAGACAACTCCTCCACAGCCGCGGCCTGGCGGGGGGCACGGCGGAACACACCGTGGCGCAGGGAACGGTCCAGCAGGCAGTGGTCCAGCGGAGAAAGGTCCTCGTTGTCAAAGATGCTGGTGCTGGCACCTGCACATATGGAATTTACAAATACCTCACTATGATAGTCTTTTAATGTTTAAATAAGATTCAAGTATTATTTTAAAATGCACAAAGATAATTTTATATCACTTGAATATTCAAAACACTACGAAGAAGACCAGGAAGGCCATAAATATGATTAATGGTCCGTGTAAATGCAGACGCATCCAAGGTGGATATGTATGGATGGAGAGCTATGGCAGGGAGTAGGGAAACTGAAGTGGCTAGATGACATCAAGTGAACTGTCATGTCACGACAAATCATTTAAGGATAACTTGTCCACAGATAATTTGTACATGGGCTAATCGGTCCACACAACTTTTTGTTCAACGACATTTTATTCACATACAATATATTATGGTCCGCAAACAATTCCACCAGAGAAAAAATTGCTCTCCAAAAACTCTTTTGAATCACTGCAATTTTCTGTGATGGAGCGGTCTGTGGACATAATGTGTGAGAGAAATGTCGTTGACCAAAAATTAGTGTGGACGAATTGTCGCATGACCTATGTGTCAGTGGACAAGTTGTCTGTGAACGTTTTGTCTTGGAGAAAGGCTGAGGCAGGAAGAATAAGAGCTTTGTAAGTGTGAAGGTCGTACCCATTTGTATTAGCGCAACAGCGGTGTGTATCTGTCCGTAGTAGACGCTGCGGTGCAGGGGCGTGTAACCAGACTCCGTGTCGCGGGCGTCCAG
This sequence comes from Agapetus fuscipes, assembly GCA_951799405.1. Taxonomy (NCBI): domain Eukaryota; kingdom Metazoa; phylum Arthropoda; class Insecta; order Trichoptera; family Glossosomatidae; genus Agapetus; species Agapetus fuscipes. The sequence continues at coordinate 16,578,841 of OX637348.1, forward strand.
CAGGGGGCAGTTCCCCGGGCTGGGGGAGGGGGAGGAGGGCGAGGGGCGGCGACACAGCCACTCTAGCAGACGCAGGCGACCTCGCGAGGCACACATGTGGAGCAGGGAGCGACCCTGAGGGAGAAAACATTATACTTTATTTTATTAAAAGTTAGAGGGTTTGCGTCCTGACAAAGATTAATTTTAAACTAATAATTTAAATATTTGATTAAAAAAATATTAATAAATAATTTTTAGAACACTTAAATGAAAAAACTTTGTTTTAATCCACTGTGAGTATTTATTTTTTGAAAAAACGTTTTCGGAGATCATTCTCCATCTTCAGTTTCTTATATACTAAACTCAGTGGATTAAAACAAAGTTTTTTCATTTAAGTGTTAATAATTTAAAGTAAGTTATCCTCTGAAAATGATGTGATTACATTGAAGGCGCTCGAGGGAATAAATCAATTTATGAAGAAAAATTTTGTGTTTATTTTTTAATTTTATTGTTTACTCTAACTACTGATATGCTCAGCACAAATTTGAATATAGAACTTTTTACTAGGCAAGCAAATCACACTAAAATCTACAATTTAAGTTGCAAAGGTATTATGTATAACATTTAAAATTCATATTAGATGCATGCCTACGAACAGACACGTGTAATTAACAAATTGTTTTTTGTTCTTTCGGATTTGACCATGTTCTATTTGCAGCTCCTACATCTACATCAGACAACGAAGACCACTGCCGCGCTTTGATGACTCACCTTGAGAATACTTTCTGCTCGTGAAAGCGAAACATCGGCAGATGTGGGAGCTGCAAATAGAACATGGTCAAACTCGAAAGAACACAAAAATGATTTTTGTTAATTGACACCGGCTATGGAAAAGTGTTGCTAGGATTAAAAATATTTAAGTACTTAAGGAAATTAATGATTTTTACCTGTTCATCAATGGCATCCAGATATCGACAGCACTCTCCCTTAATGAAGCTCGCCAGCGCAGCATCTGTCACGGCTCTTTTGGTCACGGCCGCGGTCAACACGGATCCGTGTTGCCGTGACCTGCATGACATACCGCACTCGCGGTCCATAGTGGACAATTTACTCAAACTCATCTTCACTCAATTATGCTCACACTTATTTTAAATATTATTATTATATTTAGTAAAATGGTGAGTTTATAAATAAAATTTAGCTTGCAAATTATTTATATTTTGTTAAGTGTTTTGAAAGTTAAGCTGTTATTTAAAAATTGCTGCACTATGTACTTACTTAACACGCTTAGTGAAATAATTATAGAGTGCATAAAAGGGTTTATTGGATTTTTAAATTTAGAACATTATTATTTATGGCTACTTTATGGTAAGTAGGTACTTATGATTTTAATCAAATTAGTTTTTTTCTTGCAAACTCACAAGTTAGAATAATAATTATTAGATATGATATTATATTATGTTAATTAAATAGATTCTTAATTATAATTTAAATATTTATGTGGTAAGTACAATTTGATAATAGTCCAATACCCCCCCTCGGGGGTATTCACTAATCGGAGTTCAAACAGCCATGATGGAGGTGGAAAACAGCTGGAATTAAATTGAATTGTATTAAACAGTGCAGAAAACATGTACCTATAAATAAATACATGTAATTATGACACTAGCATAATATTACATCATGATTGTGCAAGCAAATATATAGTAATCAAATAAACGCAAACCTTTAGGACAATCTGCACTGCCACAGCACGGAAGCCGACGAGAACAGTGAACAATCCATTGCTATCGACTTTGACTTGATAAAATTGTAAAAATACATTGACTTTCGAGCGAATTTAAATCACGAAATCTGGGCGTTCATTTGCAAAACAACTCGGACACCGGATTTAGACAGCTGTCAGAATCCCAAAATAAAAACTTGTACACGTTTGCTCTGTTGGTACTGTGCACAGCAGGCACACTGAAAAAAACTATTCCATTATTTTGTAGCTCTAAAATTTCAAAATATTTTTACGGAAATAGTTTTTTGGTCTGTGATCCCTGGCTCGTATTGAATAACTTTTTGTCGTTTTGGTTATTTTATTTGTCAAAAAATAATGTTGAGAGCAGTCTCGAGGACGATTTGCTCTCGGGGGGCGCAATGGTAATTAATCAGAGAGTTTTTTTTATACCGATTGTGTTAGCAGAAATGTAAGGATTGATTGATGAAGAGTGTGTTTTTGTTTGACAGGTCTCGCGCCCCCTTGTCCACCTCCTGTGTGAGACTCACGGATGACCCCTCCAAGGCTCTGTCTCAGAAGGAGGCCCCCATGATAGATGCCAAGACAGCTTTGTCTTCACCAGAGGAAATCAAGAGACAGGAAGACTTCCTGGCGCACAAGATCACAGTCAACCAACTGGTGCGATCATTTGTTGACATTTTTATTTTAATATTTATCCCAATCTTATCCAGTTTATAAATGGCTTTTCAGACATTTGTTGAGATGACTTTGAAGATAAAATGTGTGAATGGGCTCTGCGCAAATTCTATACATAACAGAAGTGGTTGGCGTGAGGCTTGCCAATAACAAAATATTTGTTTGCCTGTTCCATCAAGCTGACTACAGCTTGACTGGTCTATAGTCTAATGGTTAATGAACAGACTCGTGATTGGAAGGTAGTGGTTTCGAATCCTGGCAGAGCATACAAAAAATCGTAGTATGCTTTTCGCTGGATTGCAAAATTAAACTTCCTTTACCAAAAACCATATGTCATCCTTGAGAATTGGTGCTTTCTACAGCGATGACCAAGCTCACAGAGAGCTCTCGAGGTGTGATACACACAAAAACAGTGTTCACCAAATAAATCATCCAATTTTCTTTTTTATAGACTTGTATTAAATACGGTTAGGTTTAAGTTGGAATTAAGTACAGTTGTTTGACATAATGACAACACAGTTACATTTTTTATGCAGATATTAAAAAACCATTATAAGAGAACTTACACATTATTCTCGACATTTCGTTAGCTATATAGCCAACGTCTTCAGGAGGCACCCTCTCTGTACGATGACTGAGGATGAACTCTATATTGTGTATACTTTTTCCAGGAGAATGTGTCGTCCATCTCGGGAGTGCCAGTCGAGCACATCAAGTCGCGGCGCGTGCGCATCTACATGCCCACCAAGAACGCCATGCAGAGCGGCACCAACAACCTGGACCACTGGGAGATGGAGTTCGAGACGCGGGAGCGCTGGGAGAACCCGCTCATGGGCTGGACCTCCACCGGAGACCCGCTCTCCAACCTCAAGGTCAGCTTCAGGTCGCAGGAGGACGCCATCAACCACTGCGAGAAGCACGGCTGGCGGTGGTTCATAGACGAGGCCAAGACGGACAAGCCGGAGAGACCCAAGTCGTACGGAGTCAACTTCTCGTGGAATAAGAGGACCAGGGTGTCGACTAAGTAAATAAGTGTAGGCGACTTGTAAATACATATTTAAATTTGTAGGTTGTTTTTTTTTTCAATTTTAAATTAAATTTGATTGCAATGGCAATATATACCTAGTGCCCCAAGTACAACACTTAATTAATGTTGAAACTAATATGGAAACTATAAGTCATCAGAAGTGTTGTTGTTAGGTAAATGGATTGTTTAGTATTTGGGCATAAACTCATTTATGGTCATAACTTGGAAACCTTACAGTTTGTGAGTATAATTTGAGATTCTAATCTATTTATTTTAATTATTTTTTGTTTCAAATGTGCATATTGAAAATATTCAATAAAAATGTTGATTTTTAAATATTAGCAAGCTTTTCTCATTTTTATTTAGTTACTTTTCTTGGAAAGAAGTGCAGGAGACTGCGCAGAGGTTCTGGCCACCTCTACTGGAACGGCGACAGTGTGGCAGTGTTTTAACCTGTAGAGTTTAGTGTTTCATGTTTCAAACTCAAAATAATAATACCGACAAGGTTAACTCAGGCTTCACAAGAAATGTAAACTGCTTCCCCTGAAGCAGGAAAACCCCCACTTCAAGTGAAGTGGTTGGCGCAAGGCTGGCCCCCTTACTTGGGTAAATAAATAAGTTTTACTCACCACATGCAAATCCTTCAGCAAGAAGTTCTTAGTTTATTTGTAGAATGCATTTGAGGATTTGGATTTATTTTTTAACATTTTAACAAGGAAAAACAGGGAAGGGACGACCGAGAAAAGTATGGAGTGATCAGATTGAGGAGATTGTGAAAGAATGGGATATACAAAGTGAGCGTAAAAGAAGAAAATGCATGAAAAAGGTGATGGATATGAATGAATTGAAAGAGATATGTAAGGATAGGAAAAAATGGAGGCAACTCTGCAGAGGCTCTGGCCACCCCTAGCGGAATGGTGACAGAGTTACAGTTACAGTTACAGTAACATAAAAATCCTTGGGAGGTTTGATCCATTTGTTTTTAATATCAGTAACATGCCTCATAACATCTTATCTATTTACAATAATATTATGAAGACTATTTTAATCATTGCTTATCAACAACATTACAAGGAATACAATTTTATCGAGTAAGTACCTAAAATATAATTTTTGGAATCTAATTTTCAAAGAAAGCTATATCACTTGAAAACTAATTTCAGTTAATATCACGGAATTCAACTGACAAATACATCAATTCAACCGTGGCATTTTACAATACATTTCGATACCTGAAAAGTAAAACTGAATAAGTGACATATAAAGCTAACATGGGTTTCTCAGATAAATGCACGGTTTTCCTATTTTCTACGAGAGAAAGCACTACAAAAGTGTGGAAATCCTGTAGTTTAGAAGTTATTCACGAGCACTTCCTTATAATTAGTTCACTTACTATGACAAGTTACACACAATGATTTATCTACGATTCCTCAAATCAGTGAATAAACACTTATTCAGTTTAATTCGGCGATTTGTGAAATTCCTCGGTTGAGTTAAAACATTATATTTACATTTTTGTGTACTTATCTTTTAGCCCGTGAAAAGTTACCAAATAAAAGTAAACTTGTATAGAAATGTGGGCAAAATTTGTAGGCATAATTAAGTTCACAACAGGAAGCGGGGCGGCATGTGGCTCAGCTTCTACAAGTTGGGAACTGGACAGCGGCGTCGGAGGACAGGTGGAGTTGGAGGCAGAGGCTGAAGGAGGCCAAGACTTGAATAGGACTGCAGCGGCATTGATGAAGAAAATTACGCTAGCGACAGATTTAAGGCGTGTTTAGAGAGTAGTCATATTGGGAGCATTTTTGTTCCAATTCTAACTAAAGATGATTTGGGTTAATGTAAGACGTTGAAACAGATTTTTTTTTTTACAAAAACTAGATTTGCGAAGAGGAATGCAATTCTTCAACCCATTTTGCCTGGCCAGAAACACGTATCAACAGTACCAATTAATTATTCAGTATTTCATATTTTAGGTTGGTATGCAGCTGACCACCCATTCTGTAAAAATGGTTCACTTTGCCAATGTCTCCCCTGTTTCAGGGAAGGACGGCAAGAGTTGCAGGGTGTATGTCCATTTGAGATTTGGTTTTTATGTTGTAGGTTCACATGCGGCATGTGCAAGCGCGAACTTGTACCTGTCTGCTTGTGAGAATGCATATAACGTGAATCTCCAATGTATTATATCTTTGCAACTTAGATTAGATTAGATTAGAATGAATTATTTATTAATAATTACCCAATGACATCTGTTGAACCAGGGTCGAAGTTATTGTCTACAGGACACGGCGGAGATGGTGTTCATACTGGCGCTAGTGTTAACAACGCAAATTTTAGCGCCAACGCCTTATCTCCCGACCATCCCAGCGACATATAGCATCTGTTTGCGCTTTAACAATTTCCAGTTTACTTTAGCTTACATTAATGATGGCAGAATTAAAAGTCTTTAAGCCATAAATGTTTATTGAATTAAAAAACCAAATAAAGGTGGGAAAAAATGGATAAAAAAATGATGCTGTTTACGGATTCAAATGGGAAGTTTCCAAAGAAAGATAAGAAATTGATTTCTCTTAAAATATGACTTGCAAAAAAGATTTGAATGTAAAGGTTTCGTGTTGCAATCAATAAATTATCTTGAAAACCGTAATGTTCATTCAACCAATCAAAAAAAAAAAAACAATCTTTTCCGAGTATAAGATATTGCTTAAACTCCTCTCAATCATGTAAATATAAAAATGTCTGGCAGATACACCAGCACCTCGAGTGGTTTTGTTTTTATACATTTATTTAAATTCACACGATCAAGGGGATCAAGGGGATCAACGATCAAGGGGAGGCTATGCAATGTTTTACAGTCGGAGTACTTAAAACTAAAATACAAAAATGTTACTTAGTGCCATTATTACACATTCCTAGATATCAAACTAACACATTAGTATGTGAAACATGACTCCAGTAATACTAAGGAGCACCGCCAAGGTTATCAAAGAAAAATTAACTGATATTTTGTTATTGACTGCTAACTACCTTAGTCACCGTTGACAGAAATTGGAAATTTGGAAGTGTTCTGTACCTCGAGTTTAAAACATAGGGTGAACTCAGCTCAATTGCCTAAATCAGCGTTTTTCAACCTGTGGGTCACGACCCCCTGGGGGGTCGCGGAGCCTCTGTAGGGGGGTCGCGAGAGGTCGAGAAAACTTCAGTTTTTTTATACAACATATAATTTGTGAGACTTAAATAAAAAGTCGATAAGAGTTAAAATTATTATATTAAATTTAATATATTAAAAAAAGGGTTGGGGGGTCGCGAAATATTTTTTGATACTAGGGGGGTTGTGTCATGAAAAAGGTTGAAAAACACTGGCCTAAATCAATAAAATGCATGAAAACTAAATCAATTTCCAGGAGTGCCATCGTACATTCCATACATTTTTGATTTAAGTAATCGAGGTGAGACTTATGCAATGCTTTATCAAGGAGTACTGACTCCATTGTCAGCTAGATGCTTAGGAATGAGTAATGCTAGCACGCGATGAGATGCAGGATTTCCTTATTTATCAGCGCTGTTGGGATTGCTGGGGTGTCCGGTCTTCCTGGCCTCCTCTCTCGCCCTGTACTTGGCTCTCTCCTCATCATCAGAGAAGTACTCCGCCAGCGGGTCTTCCTGCGCCTGGGAGATGGGCTGGTTAGCGTACGTGGTGCTCAGCAGAGAGTTGACATCCTGGAGTGGCAGCGACGGGGGAGCCGTGAGGGGTAAACTGTTTTGCATCTCTTCCGTGTTGATGTTGTTTGTGTGCCGCGTCTGTGCCGTTGATATCGTTGAGTAAATGGACATCGCCTGGAAAAAGATGCAACTAATGTTTTATGAAGTTTAAATTATTGAACTAGATATCAGAAGTGGGAAGGCTCAGAATGAGATGAAGGAATGAAATGAGGAGGGGATCAGCTTTGAAAATTGCGAACTGGACAATGGCGTCTTACGACGGGCAGAGTTGAAGAAGGCCAAGGCTCGAACTGCACTATATACCTGTATGTCCATGGCGATTTTGCAAAACAGACTGAAGAAATGACAGCAAATTTGACAAATATCGCTACAAGAATATGACCTTGAAGAGATGTTTTCTGAGATCTGTTGTCGTGGTCTGTGGGAGCTGGAGCTTCCGGACGTTCCGCCCACGTCTACGATGGGCTTCTTCAGTGTGAAAGTGAAGTGATGATGATGATTGAGATGAAACAGTTTCATCAAGATCATCATGGATCGACATGGGCGAAACGTCCGGAAGCCCCAGCTCCCACAGACCAGGGCAACAGATCCTGGAAAACATCTCTCCAGCATCATCAGCCAGCCGTGTAAGCCTAAAACTTTTATTCAAGAATATGACTGCTATCAACTGTCAAAGTTTGGTAGTCCCTCATCTTACCTTAAAGAAAGACCTTTTAGCTTCTTTTAATCACTCTAGATCCTGTTTTCGATGAAGAGCAAGTTTGAAAGCATGTTATTCGTAGGTTGCCTCACCTGTCCCACTAGGCCGGAGATGTCGCCAGCGTTGGAGGGCAGGATGAGGGTGTTGTTGGTGCGCGCCAGCTTGTTGAAGGCGTTCACATACTGCTCGGCTATTGATAAGGACGCCGCACTCTTGCCATCCTACGGAATCAACACAACAGCAACCATGAGTAAATATGTATAAGGCTAATTTATTTGTGTTATACAAAGAGAGCATCATTTGTGTGTGTCACAACTCCAATCGTGGACTTTTTTAAAAAAGGTGTGTCTTGAGTGCTTCCTGAAACACACCCACAGATTGGAGTTCTTTACACAAGGTGGGATTCTGTCCTACTCCGCCGGACTCCGGGTAAGCTCCCAATGTTAACAGTTTTATCAACATCACGCTGAAGAAGCCACTCATAAACATGGGCGAAACATTAAAAAAAACTTCAGCTCCACTGCGCCATGCGCACCCTTGGAGTGACTACATCACAAAACAGTGCTCTAAAGAAGTCATCAACTCAGCATCATCATCAACTGCCAACTGTTACCTTGTGTGTGAGTGATGCAGCCACCATTGTGAGTCCCTTAGCTCTCGCCTGCGCAACGGCTATCATGGCTTCTGACTCTCCCAGGGCCTTGTTAATCTGCTCTTGCTTTTCAGCCTCTGTAAACAAAACAGCAACATCCAATAACGGTCAAATTTAAACTGGAGTTAAGGTTGTTTTACATATTTATATCCTATATTCAACTTTACATATTAATTAAGTACACTTTTTGAATATTATAATAACCGTTATGGGAGAATTTACATTATTCTCAAAGTTTCGCTGGCAACATAGCCAATGTCTACATGGGAGAGAAAAACTAAACCAACAGGACACTCAATGAGACATAGCACCTTTTTTTAGCAACATCTTTGAAAGAGAAATCTGGAGAAGACAAACAAGAGCTACATACTTTCTGCATTTGGAGGAACTCATGGATGCCTCCTATTTGAGGGTCAAGAATATGGCAAACAACAGAGACAGATGGCTGGCACATCAAGGCAATGCCTTTACAAGAGGATGGCAAACAAAAGAGACAGCTGGCTGGCACAACAAGGCACTGAATTTAGATTATGATGGCCAGTTAATCTTCAATTTGGATGTGTACCTGAAGCCAAGATCCTGGATTGCCGTTTTCCCTCGGCCACATTGATCTCCGCGGCGCGCACTCCCTCAGACTCCAGGATTGCCGCCCTCTTCTTCCTCTCTGCCTCCACCTGCATCTGCATGGCCTCCTGGACTCTGGACGGCAACTTGATGTCCCCTAAACATGACAAACAATGTACTTAGTCGACTATGTAATATTGCATCATCTTTTTCTTCTTTGTGGTGAAGTCTCGCTGAAAGCAGGAGTACCAGTGTTAAGTTGACTTAATGTGAGGGTTGGGAATACATAAGGGACAATAGCGTGTGCATGCATGCACTCATCATTTGTTCTTATATCTCATCTTCATTGACTAAAATAATTTTTTTCTTAAGCTGTATTCAGTACAATCCTGCCCTATTCAGGTTTTAAAGCTTCAAAAAAAAGATACTGGTGATTTGTATTTATTTAAAAAACAATACAATATACGCAGAGACTTGTTCGCTCACTTTTTTGCTTCGCGGATAACCTGCCCTATAGAAAAGTGCTAAAGGATCAAGAGCTCAATATGGCGTATCTGGATTCTTACACACTGGCACGCAGGAGTTGTTCTTGTTCTTCTTCCTCAGCCTTTCTCAGTCTACTCTTGGACGTAGGCCTCCTCCAATCCTCTCCATTCCTGTCTATCGGCCACCGTGTTCCTGTTTATCAGCTGCTGAGCACACGGCACTGGCACGCAGGAGTACAATAACAATAATTGGCAAATTTTATATAGCACCGTATATTAGCACTAGCCACAGGGAGGCTGACCACCCATACTGTATGACTCGGAAGTGATGTAGTATATATTGGTGTATTTACTGATTTCGTATCTCAGGCAAGTGATGCCCCAGGCCTCGCTGGCCTTGTTGATGGACTCCACGATGGAGATGTTGAGGGATTCTCTCTCCCTGAAGACCTTGTCCAGGGAGATTTTGCCCAGCTCCGACCTCATGGTGGTCTGTGCTAGCTGCGTGATGGCAAACTCTGGGTCCTCCACTCCGTATGACGCTGGAAATAGATAATACAAACACTTGTTTTACAAATAGGGTAATTGCAGTGGTGGGGAAAATGGTTGAAAATACTACGAGTATGGTTGTGTAGAGTATATTTCAAGGATCACAAACATATATTTTTTGAGTAGTAAAAATAAAGATATTCATTATTTTCAAAAATAAAATGCCGAGAATTTGAGGCCGGCTAGCCACGCTATGATGTAGATGGATCCGACAGACTACCTGGGTCCGTCGGTAGACTCCGAAGATCCATAGACGTCACATCCGCCTAGATAAAAAAATGTCTTGTTTTACCGGAAATCGAAAATGAGCAAATTTTAAAGAGCTTTAATTTAAAAACTAAGCCAGATGTTTTTTTTTAAACGCAGATGCATTTAAAAAAATGCAGACCGGTCCGTAGTTCAGTGGTAACACTTCGGACTCTGAATGGGAAGGTTGTGGGTTCGATTCCCGGCGGAGCACAAAAAATATACCATTTGTATTTTCAAATTTGCTCTTCCCTGGGTTGAAAAATTCATAAAACCTTTACCACTGACCGGTCACCAAGGTCCATCCAGCCTTACAGCAACTGGGTCTTGCTTGAGAATTGGCGCTTTATAGCGACGACGATTAAGCTCGTAAAAAAGGTTGATAGCTCAATTGGTAGAACGCTTGCATTCCATGCCGAGAGCAAGGGTTCGATCTCAAAGGTTTACTCAGCCTTCACAAGAAATGAGAACCAGCCCCCCCCCGGGAGCTCGGAAACCCCCACTTCAACTGAAGTTGGTGTGAGGCCGGCCCCCTTACCTGTAAAAATAAAAAGTTCCCGAAGCGCCACATGCGACCCCTTCCGGGATAACGCAGGCAAGAAGTTACACTATGTGTGTAGCTTAGTTGTGTTTTTCAGTCTATCACTTTATCAAATAAAAAAAAGTTAAATTACCCTATTATCATCAGCATAATGGTTTGACATATTTGTGTCGATGCATATCAAACGTCGTAAAGTCCATTGAATGCTGAAGTAAGAAAAATTACAAAAACTGTTATTTTGGAATGTAGAAAACATTTCTCTGCACTGCTGTGACGCTCGCAGGCCACTTTCTTGTCCCTGATTGGTCAAGATGGACTTGGTTAATTTTGAAAAAAATCTCCGTATAGACTTTACAGGGCGTGAAAAAAAATAAAAATTATTTGTATTCAATTCTTATGAAAATAAAAGACTTTTTCGTTAGAGACATCTCGAGCTTCAATTTGTTTCCCAAGTGTCTGTATGAGGGTCCATAATAATAATAATAATATTAGGATCATTTATTTGGTGAGCGCTGTTTTTGTGTGAATCACACCTCAAGAGCCCTCTGTGAGTTTGGTCGTCGCTGTAGAAAGCGCCAATTCTAAAGCAAGACCCAGTTTCTGTAAGGCTGTTCTTTGGTAAAGGTATATGAATTTTTCACCTTGCGAAAAACATACTTGAAAATATAAATGGTACATTTTGGTGCTCTGCCGGGATTTGAGCTCACAACCTTCCATTTACGAGTCAGAAGTGTTGCCACTGGACTACAGACCAGTCTAATTATTAGATTATTGTGCTAATGAAACACTTTTTACCCAGGTATGCGTCTATGACCCTGAGGTACAGCACTCCGTCTATGTTCAGGTTGACATTGTCTGCTGTAATGGCGCTCTGCTTGGGGACATCGATGGCTATTTCCTTGAGACTCTGCACGTACTTGACTCTGTCCAGGATGGGCCAGAGCAGGTTCAGCCCCGGCTCCAGGATGCGGAAGAACTTTCCCATCCGCTCCACGACCCAGGCCTGAAAAATAACAAGTATAAATTACAAACGACGATGGCTCGAGAATCAGATTAGCACGAGTTAAAAACATGAAAGAAATCAAACGCAACTAAGGCACAGATATAGTGTACCTTCGTGCCGCGTTGTCCCTGAAGTACTTTCACAGGTAAGGGGGCTGGCCTTACGCAATCACTTTAGTTGAAGTTTCCCAGCTCCCGAGGGGGCTGGCACTTATTTCTTGTGAAGGCTGAGTAAACGCAACACAAATAAGCTACACATCTAGTGTAACTTCTTGCGGCGTTATCCTGAAGGGTTTCGCATATGGCGAGTGGAACCTATTTACTTTTACAGGTAAGGGGCCAACCAACGTCAACCAATTCAATTGAAGTGGGGGTTACCCAGCTCCCGAGGGGTCTGGTACTCATTTTTTGTGAAGGCTGAGTAAGCCATGCCGGTATTTTATTATGGGTTAGGAATAAACACCGGAACGGGAAATAATTTCTGACACGCTCGGTGGGATTCGAACCCGAGCTCACGGCATGGAATGCAAGCATTCTACCAACTGAGCTACCGGCCGGACCGGAGATATATGTAGGTAAATGAAAATAGTTGGAAAACAATTTCCTGTGTTCCCACATATCTATCAACTTTTTATAACAACTCTAGATTGCCGCCTCTGATTTTGAGTCAGATATACACGTACGCACACCCTCTACTGCCTTTTTCTCGCTGTCTCTGTCTAAATACGCAGCTTAGATTAAAATGTAAAGAAATGTTATTTCCTCACCTCCTGTTGAGGCACGAACATGATGACTGTGTTGACTGGAGTAGAGGATCTGTTTCTTGATGAGATGACGAAGGCTTGCTGAGCAGACAGGGTCTTCGTGGAGTTCTATGAAAAAATTGGATGATATGCAGTTGTGCAATAAAGGTCATTTAAAATTAAGACAAGACTAACTTTGTAAATGGTTTTGTCTTACCCGCAATAGCCCCGCTGTTGTGGATATTATTTTAGAACGCGATAACATTTTGTAAGAATTTATTTATAAAACTAATATTTATTCTAACCCAACTTTTTCTTTCAGTCAAAACCGGTGGTTGACGTTCGGAGCGAAAGATAATGATACAAGCAGTAAAAAAATCCGGTTAACTTTTCCAGAGTTTAGGACTCGACAACGTACCTACTTGTGAATACCTATTGGAATTAATAATATTAGCGTTTTGTACAAATGATATTGTTTTTATTGTTGTAAAAATATTTTATTGCAAAAAATTTGAAAGGTGAAAAGATAAAAAAATACAAAGTTATCGAAACATAACATTTTCATATGCAATAATATTTTAAAAAGCCTACTTACCCAAAAATAATGAAAACTGGGATTTCAATGACAAATGATTTCCCGTTTTGGTATTTCTTTCAAATCCCAAATAAAATACTAGCAAGATTTATTCAGCCTTTACAAGAATTGAGTAGGTACCATCCCTCCCGGGAGCTGGGAGACCCCCATTTCAACTAAAGTGGTTGGCGTGAAGCCGACCTATTACACGCAAAAATAAATAGGTCCCAATGTGATCCCTTTGGGGATATTGCAGGCAAGAAATTACACTATATTTATAGCTTAGTAGCGGTAGTAAGTATGTTGTGTGAGATTTGGTAGATAAAAACCTCGATACAAATCTAATTAATAATTAGCTACTCGTACTTCGGATCTTATCATACAGGGTACGATTGCGGAGGGAAGATCTTAGGGACGCCAAAGTTTACGTTGACTATTGCTCAACGCTGTACATAGGTCAGCCGAAAAAGCAGTTCAACCGTCTTTAGTCTGTGCTGAATTCAGCGGCAAGACTCATAATCGGGATGTTTAAATTTACTCGCATTACTCCATTGTTAGGGAAACTGCATTGGCTTCGTTTTCCGGAGAGGGTGATCTATAGTGTTTGTCTGATGGTGTATAAGGCTGTAAATGGTACAGCTCCTTCATATTTGGCTGACATGTTTACACCCGTTGAGAGGGATTTGAGGAGCCAAACGCTCAGATCTGCAGGGGATGGCGTGGTGGACTTGGTCCAGCCACACCGTCAGACACGCACTAATTTTGGGGACCGTGCTTTCCGGTTTGCGGGACCAATGGAGTGGAACAGACTGCCACCTAATGTGAGGAAGGCAAAGACTGTTGGTGTCTTTAAAGGAGCACTAAAGACACATCTTTACAAGAAATCTTATCCGTGATTTGAGAGGGCCCTTGAGGTGTGACACACACAAAAACGGCGCTCTTCAATTATGGGTACATTAAAATAAATTATCCTTATATATATATAAAGGACATCGTGGCTGAAACACCTGCGACGATGGTCAACAAAAGCAATAAATACCAGTTTCAAGCCGCAGCATCCAAGGTTAAAATGATCGCCGATCTTCGATAGAAGTGGAACCAAAAGAAGAAGAAGAAAGCTAAATACAGAAGTACCAATAAGGTAGGTAACCTACCAGCATACCTAGATAACATCTGACAGAAGTCAGGTATGGTACCTACCTAAATAATATCATATTATCCACTTGTACCTATCATTCTTCAGACACAATATCAGATGATACGTGACTGAGTTCAGCGTGTGATAACGATAATTAAAACAAAAGATAGATACATATTTAATAGTTTTTATAACTTGTCACGTATTGTTATGAATTGAATCATGTTTTAATGCATCTTAAAACATAACTTAACATGATGAGTAAGTATATTCCACATTTTTCTGCGGACCAGCGAAATTTTCTCGCGGACCACCACTTTGGCAACCGCTGCTCCAGATCCCAAAAAGATTGATTAGGACAGTCTTTGGAGACCGTGCTTTTTGCGCAGCGGCACCGGTGTCCTGGAACGCTCTGCCCGCATATCTGACGGAGTCTCCGACAGAAGCGGGATTCAGGAGAAGCCTCAAGACGCACCTGTTTCCAGGATCACACCATTCCGCTCTGTGGTGATGGAGGGAGCCTCCGACTGAGGGAGGCGAGTGTTAGGAGAAAACCCCAACTGTGTGGAGTTACGCACGAAGAGCCTTTGAAGTGACTATAGTCACGAAAAGGCTCTATAGGAAAATTGTGCATTTAATTTCATATCATGCATTCCCATGAGTAGACTCGTATAAGTTCGCGCTTACGCATGCCGCAAGTGTACTTAAAACAATACAATTTTTAAATGATAATAAGTCGTGGAACTCTTGCCGACCTTCCCTGAAACAGGAGTGACATTGGAAAAGTGAAAGTCAGCCTCATACCTACCTATTATTCAAAGAACCGTGTAGTTATGAAATGCTGAAAAGTTCATAAGAAAGAATTGAAGTATGTTTTTATCAAAAACTAAAAAAGTCTTTACTATCACTTTAGCTGTGACTCTGTCGCCATTCCACTAAAGGTGGCCAGAGCCTCTGCAGAGTTGCCTCCATTTCTTTCATCCTTGCATACCTATAGGTACATAAACTGAAAATCATTCCTGTGCCCTTCATGGAATCAATCCCTATCCTTATGACCTTGAACGCAAGCGTTCTACCAAATACGCTATCGATTGAACAAGAATAATATTTTGAAGAGTGTATTTGGTCTTGGGGTAGTTGTGATTTTATAATCTATCTAGTATCTATCTATATTCTAAGTTGCACAGATATATTAACATTTAATTCTCATATTTTATGCATACAAAATAAACGAAACCTCACATGAACATCAATCAACTTTGCAACTCAAACCGCCTTTACCTGAAAACCGGGTGGCATTGGCAAAAGTGAACCAAGTTTTTACAGCATAGGGGGTCAGACTTATACCTACCAACCTATTAATTAAGGAACGCAGATCGAGGTATGCACTATGCAGATCTTATTTTGGATTTTTTTTATTTAGATGTTGGCGATATTTGATGTCTACAATCTGACAGTTCTGTCTTGTCAACTGTCAATCATATTATATTTGACAGATCGTAATCGTGTTTTCACTTACTTTATGTTTGTACGATTTTTACGATTATGCCATTTTAATAGGTTGACCATTTTAAAATTAAATAAAAACAAACGTAATCTAAATTAAATTTAGTTCAGTATTTACTAAAAAGAAAACTGTTTTTTTTTGTACATACCGTGTATGAAGTTATTTTCGAAAATGTGGAATCGAGGATGCTTTTGAAAATATTTTTCATGCGAATCATTTTTTTGAAAAAAATATATTTAAATATAAATCGTTATTTTTATTTGCTTATTTTGGATAAGATCAAATTATTTAAGGATAACAGAAATTTTATTAAAGTTGTTAAACACACGATATAATTTACTGAAAAATTGGCTAAAATTTGAATTTAGAACAATAGATAAATTAGCTTTTCTATAATCTATAATCTATAATCTAAGTTGCAAGGATATATTCATTCAAAGCTCTCAGATGTATGCCCACAAACAAACACGTGTAGTTCGCGCTTACAAATGCTGATTATGTACTTACAAATAAAATCCAAACCTCAAATGAACATAAGCCCTGCAACTCTTGCCGACATTCCCTGAAACAGGGGTGACATTGGCAAAGTGAACCATTTTTTACAGTATGGGTGGTCAGCCTCATACCAACCTATAAGTCAAGGAATACGAGTAAAAAATAACATTTAAGTATAAGAAAACAACAAAACCTTAAAAATAAATCTATACAAAAAAAGTAAAAAAAAAAGAAATGTCTTATGCAACATTAAAAATCAGCATTGCAGATTAGCCGCCACTTCTTCCTGTCCTTGCATACTTCTTTCATTTCATCCAGAGTCATAACCTTTTTCATACAAGTCCTCCTTTTATTATGACTCTGGATATCCCATTCATTCGCTATTTCAGAGATTTGATCCTTCCATACTTTTCTCGGTCTTCCTCTACCACGACATCCATCTATTCTAGCAACATACACTTTCTTCGTCAACAGCTTTTGTTTTTAAATAAATCTATAGGCTGTTCTACACTATTACATTAGGTAAGTACCTACGTATTTTTTTTAGGAAAAAGATAAATCAGAATTTTGGTTACCTCAATAATTACTTTGTTTTAAACTAGACGCCACTTTAGATTGTGATAATTATTATTAGAAATTTAATTTAACCTACCCACCAAAAGAAAACTCGTATAAATAAAGAGGTAACATTTAAGGACCGCCATTCCATCTCACGGAGTTTCATCAAAAATATATTTCATATTTTCTTAGTAGTGTTAAATACAATGGCTAAATAAAAATTGAGAAATTTAATGTAAATAAATATTTAAAAAACAAATACTTTTCCTAAATCTCGATTTTATTTATAAAATTTTAAATGAACTGAGAAAAATACTACATAGCAAAAATAATTGTTGTATTTTAAACGTTAAAATAAATAAGTACTCATTGAAAACATCTGTGTTAAATTTTAAGCAAACTCAAGAAAATTATGTTTTTACAATCAGTCTGATTAAAATTACACTTTAGAATCATTAGTGTTTTTATAATATTCAAAAGGATATAGTAATTTGTTGTGCTAAACCTCTGCGGCACTATAACATGTGACATAGACCCCATAGAGTCTATGACATCGAGGGAGGCTTCCGCATAAGATTCCTTAAAATAAAACAACAAACCAAAGATCTGAAGAGAAGGAACAAATCTTGCAAGATGTCTACTGACTTGACTGAGACCTCCATTCCCTACAAGCGCCAGCCTTCTGATGGGTCCTCCTTGGACAGCTCAGATCCAGGATTGGCTCCCAGAGCTTCCTCTTCATCCTGCACTTGGAGGCACCACGTCTGGAATGGCCTGAACACCATCAACCACTGCCTGATTGCCATAGTCTGCTTCACAACGTGCTGGTTGGCATACACCAGTGTCCCCTTCAGACTGTTTGAGCTGCATGTGTTTTTCTCTACAATTGGCGTGAGTGCACTCAATTTTTTTATATTTTTTAATGGCTATTCCTTCACTTATAGGGTGGTATGAGGCTGACCACCCATACTGTAGAAAATGGCTCACTTGGCCAATGTCAACCCTGTTTCAGGGAAGTTCGATAAAAGTTGCAGGTTAACGTTCATTTGAGGTTTGGATTTTAATTTGTAAGTACACATGCAGCATTTGTAAGCGTGAACTTGGGTTTTTATGATGTAGGTCCACATGCGGCATGTGTTAGCGCGAAATTATACATGTCTGCTTGTGGGAATGCATTTAATATAAATCTTAAATGATATATTTCATTGCAGCTTAGATTAGATTATAATATTAGATTAGAACTTACACGCATTGCACGAAATGCATTTAATATGAATCTTAAATGTTACATATCTTTGCGATTTAGATGATAGATTATTATTGTAGTTTGTGTATTAACACTGAAAAAACATTATATAAAACATGGAGGGGCTATGAATGTGATTTAGTTCCAAACGACATGATGCACCGTCTTTGACGCCCAGCATTGTAGATAGTGCTGTCTCGCTCACGACATATGAAATGGTTTTGTAATTTTATATGTGAACAACGTGTCTCTACTCCGTCTGCAATTAATTTACGTATCACCATAGAAACCTATGAAATCACCATAGCAAAGGTATTTGTAATGAATACCACTCTAGTGTTGTCGAAACTCGAAAGTATGAAAATATCTGATATTTTCCGAATTCAAAAATGCCCCGGCGTTACACTTGGTGTTCCTCTTGCAGTACCAGCTCCTGATGGCGCAGACGCTGCTGGCCTTGAGCGGAGACAACTCCTGGACGCGCCTCTTCTCCCCGCGCACGCGCAGGCTGCTGCACGCGCTCCTGGGGGTGCTGGGAGTGGGCTTCGCCACGGCTGGCTTTGCTATCATTATCAGGTCCAGGATCCTGGCGGGCAAGACGCACTTCAAGAATCCACACGCTATCCTGGGTGAGGGACTTTTCAACTTGCTTAAGCTCCACTTCTATTTAAAGAAGAGTTTTTTTGCAACTAAGCTACACATATGGTGTAACCTCTTACCTGCGTTATTCCCGAAGGGGTCACATACGGTGATTTTGGGCCTATTTATTTTTACGGGCGAGGGGGCCAGCCTCACGTCAACCACTTCAGTTGAAGGGGAAGGGGGTTCCAGCTCCCCAGGGGACTGGTTGTCATTTATGGTGTCACTGATGTCATACAGCGAGTGGCCTGCTTAAAGTGGCGCAAGGCAGAACCATGACAGGTGGCCGAAAAGCATCGTCCGGTGGCGGCCCAGGATGTCCAAGCGGGGAGTGGGGAGACCCCAACTGAGGTGGCTGGACGACATCAAGGGAACTGCAGGCAGAGAATGGCTGAAGACAGAAGCCGATAGTCAGGAATGGAGAGGATTGTCGGAGGCCTACGTTCAGGAGTGGACTGAGAAAGGCTGAGATAAAGGAACAAAAAATGAATGAAAGCTAAATCTCGCTCTATGAGTGCCGTCGTATCTTCCATACATTTTCGGTTTATGCTATCGTGGGAAGCTTATGTCCATAAATGCTATATCCTCGGGGTACACGTCTACTTGTTAAGGCTTTGCACTTTGCACGGTTAAAGGGCGTGTCTACTGTACGTAATTCTCACTATAAATCTGTAATCCTTGTTGTCTTCTCCACCAGGTTTGGCTGCCCAGGTCCTCATAGTGCCCACCGCTCTGAACGGCCCAGTGGCTCTTGCTTGGACGTGGCTCCGTCCAAGGACCAGAGTGCCGGTCTACCTGAGGTCGTACCACTCCTTCACAGCCATGGCCTGCTTCATCCTCGGCATGACGGCCCTCTGCTTGGGGTACCAGAAGAAGTGGTTCAAGAACAAGACCTCCCCAGAGTTCATCACTTGCTTCATCGTCTTTACGTCCATCACAATGGTGCTGACACTCAAAACGCCGCTCTATAGCTTTTGTAGAATGATGATGGATAGGTTTTTCAGAAAGGATTGAAAGAAAGCAAAAATAATTGAATATTTTATTATTATAAATATGAGGAGGAATTCTTAATGTATGAGGCTAATATCATTCTTTACAATTATAATAACTACACAGTTATATTTTTGATATTACTAGACGCGCGCATCCTATACAGGCACATGCACCTAATAGGTTTAAAAAAAAATTTTTTTTTTGAAGAGGAATGCAATTCACCAACCTATTCTGCCTGGCCAGAAACAGGTATTAATATCATCATTTCTAATCTAATCTAAGCTTCAAAGATATATATATCATTTAAGATTTATATTAAATGCATTCCCACAAGCAGACATGTATAATTTCGCGCTAACACATGCCGCATGTGGACCTACAATATAAAAACCCAATCTCAAATGAACATAAGCCCTGCAACTCTTGCCGTCCTTCCCTGAATTATTAAATAATAATTACCCAATAACATATGTTGAACCAGGGGTCAAAGTTATGGTCAAATGACCCAAGCGGGGATCGAACCAACGTTGTTCCATTCGAAACACGCTTGAAAGATCAGCCCTCTTGGCTCCCTCGCCCATAACCCCGACAAACATGTAGGCAGTACATATGTGGTAAAAAACCACTTGATATTTTGATAAAATATAATTAAAAAAATATGTCCGATTAGAGCCATCGATCGTTAGCACTACAGTCGATTTCAAATGAGTTATTTTAAAGGAATGGGAGATGCCTTTATTCTGAAATGTATTTGCCTATCCTCTATGCACCCGGCTGACACGAAGCGTCATGATAGAACTTACATTATTCTCGATGTTTTATTGGCGACGTAGCCAACGTCTTCAGAAGACACCCTGTCTACGCGACGACTAAGGATTACCTGATCTTTTAATAACAAAAACTGACACAAATCCTCCTCGGCCGGAGATCATAATCAATTGATTTGGTATAGGTACCAACGAAGGTAAAATAAAGCTATCCAAATATGAAATAAGTCACTCTTGAAAATATATGGAGTTCAAAATACATAATTATTGGTAGTACATATTTTGTATAACTTTAAAAGGAAACAAAGCTTTCGATTAATTAAGAAAGGCATTGTTTTCACGAATGTACCGGTAAATAAATTCTCAAAAAAATATACATGTATATCTTTAAGATAGATTGTTAAATATTAAGTTAATACTATGTAATTTATTTATTATTACTAAAATGTTACAGAATAAAATTGTACATAACCCCATGAAATATATTTTTAATAATTTTTACCATCATTTCATTTTTTCGATTTAAAATCATCCGTTTTTATATAATTTGTTTCAGTACCTATATCTTTAATACGAGTACTATCA
Source organism: Agapetus fuscipes (assembly GCA_951799405.1). NCBI lineage: Eukaryota > Metazoa > Arthropoda > Insecta > Trichoptera > Glossosomatidae > Agapetus > Agapetus fuscipes. The sequence goes on from OX637348.1 coordinate 16,599,976, forward strand.
GTGTAATTTATTTTATCCACAGCTGATCCATTGATCATCGTTTTGTTTTGTATGGAATAGTCACTTTAGGTGGCGGTTGAGCCATGGATTTTGTGTGAAATGTCGTTGACCGAAAAGTCGTGTGGACGAAATGTCGTGTGGACGAAGTGTCAAGTGACCGATTTGTCTATGGCCGAGTTGTCTTTGGACGGGTTGTCGTTGACCGATTTGTCTTTGACCGAAATGTCGTTGGCCGAAAAGTCGTGTAGACGAAGTGTCGTGTGACCGATTTGTCAATGGACGAACTGTCGTTGGACGAGTTGTCTTTTACCGATATGTCGTGACACGGCATTTAATATGAATTTTAAATGCTAATATATGTTTGCAACTCAAATTTAAGATTATAGAGACTATAGGCACATAATATAATCAAGCCTACTCTTAGAGTTACATTTGGTATCATGTAGATATATTGTATATATTTATCGATCTTTTTTATCTTAAAATTCATTTAAAAAATCATTTCTTGTCGATTTGTCAGATAATTTAATTCGTGCAAAATGTCATTTAGTCTTCATTGTATATTTGATAATAAAGCACACATTTTAAACCAATCGCTGTCAAGTCCATAAACTCATTTCGTATTGAATACTTGGAGCTTTTCCTAATCAGGAGCCATGATTGAGAGCAAGTCTCTTCCTGTTAAGGAGTTCTCTAAAGATTCGGAGACGTGGTCATCTTCCGAAGAGGCCATAGGTCCATGGAAGACCACATTGCAAGTGCTAGAAGCATCAGCCAATGCTCTGAACCAGGCGCTGGCTTTCGGAGTGACCCTCGCGACGTGCTGGGTGGCATTCTATGGAGAAAACGTTGGACTTCTGGAACTCCACATTGGACTTGCAACGATTGGGGTATAATTTCTGTTTCTTTTTTAGTTTTTAGTACGATTTTGGATTGGATTTATTTTGTAGTTTTGTTTTTATTCTGCAATGGGTGGTTAGAGCCTCTTCAAAATCATCCCTATTCTTATACAACCACGTCACGATGTAGGCGATGTCTCTGGATATATTTTATTTTTTATTAAAAAAAAAATAGATTTCTGAAGGGGAATGCAATTCACCAACCCATTCTGCCTGGCCAGAAACAGGTATTAATATCATCAATTAATAATTAATTATTGTTTATTTTACTGAATTTTGAATTACTCAATAACATATTATGTTGAACCAGGCTCAAAGTTATGGTCAAATGCAGGGATCGAACCAACGTTATTCTATTCCAAATACGCTAGAAAGATCAGCCCAATTGGCCCCCTCGGCCATAACACCAACTGTTGGATCCCAATTATTGGATATATTGTTTTATGTTTCAATTTAACATTTCCTCTCCGGTCGATAGCTCAGTTGGTAGAGTGCTTGCATTCCATGCCGAGAGCTAGGGTTCGAATCCCACCGAGGGTGTCAGAAATGATTCCAATTTCGGTGTTTATTCAAACCCAAAATAAAATACCGTCAAGGTTTACTCAGCCTTCACAATAAATGAGTATCAGCCCTCTCGGGAGTTGGGAAACCCCCACTTTAACTGAAGTGGTTGGGGTAAGGCCGGCCCCCTTATCTGTAAAAATAAATAGGTTCAACTCGCCACATGCAATCCCTTCGCGGATAACGCGGCAAGAAGTAACACTATATGTGTGGCTTAGTTGCGTTTTGCTCTCTAAACTTTCAACAAATTGCATATTGGAACATTTCGTTCAGTTGTAGTCAGTAGCTCAGTTGGTGGAGTGCTTGAACTCCATGCCGAGAGCTCGGGTTCGAATCCCACCGAGGGTGCTGGAAAACCAATGAAAGACTTTGAAATAGAAGACATAGTAAGACGAGAGATCTTGTTGTGAGATGACAACCGAGATGACCGGTCTTGTCAGTTGGTGAACGGCCAGTTGAAAGACTGCTTTTCAAATAAAGGACATAGTAAAATGTAACACCATGTCATCCGGTGTCAATTTTTAGTTTGTCAACCGGTCCGTAGTTCAGTGGTAACACTTCGGACTCTGAATGGGAAGGTTGTGGGTTCGATTCCCGGCGGAGCACAAAAATCTACCATTTATATTTTCAAATTTGCTCTTCGCTGGGTTGAACAATTCATAAAACCTATACCAATGACCGGTCACCAAAGGTCCATCCAGCCCTACAGCAACTGGATCTTGCTTGAGAGTTGGTGAAAGTTACACTATATGTGTAGCTTAGTTGCGTACGTTTGAGTCAATCTTAATTTCAAACCCAATCGTAGAAGTCAGTTTTAAAAGGTGTAAGGTAACACTTACTTACTTTGCGTATGGCAGGCAAACGTAACGAATATCTTGGCCATTGGGCCGCGTAAGAGGTGAAGATCCAACCCTCCATCCACTTCACTGCTCTTGGCGTGACTTCATGGAGGTCTTTCAGGCCAGGAGGGTGTCTTCTGATGGGGCGCTCCTCCACTATGTGCCGGACAGTCTGGTTCTCCGCCCCACAGTCACATCCTGGAGATGGAGCTAATCCCCATCTGGGGAGCAAGGAGTTGCAATGACCTTGCTCGATGCGGACCCTATTTAAGGTCGTCCACAGTCCTCTCCAAATATTGTACCCAGGGATCTCCTGGTGTGCCGATGTAAGGTAACACGATTTCACGATAATGATTCAGAAGATTTCGACCGTAGCATTTAGGTGTTCTTTATGTGTTTCAGTACCAGTTGCTGATGGTGTTGTCCATGGTTTCCTTGACCACCGGCACCTCTTGGAGTTCTCCCTTGTCCCAAGATGGCAAGCGTCTCTTCCACTGGTTGATTGGATCCTTGGCAAGTCTCATGGCTGTGGTTGGGACAGCTCTCATCATTCAGGCCAAGGGAAACAATCCGCACTTCCAATCAAAGCATGGACTCTGGGGTAATCAATGTTCATTCTTTTTATTTGTCCTATTTGACTGAACTTTGTGAAGGAAGTGCTAACGATGGACCCAATCGAACTTAAATTTGGAATTTTAAATGTCAATATATCAAGCTTAAATGCATTTTTTACCATATATTGCCTACCTATTAGACGCATGTGCCTGTTTGGGATGCACGCCCCTGAAGCTTCTCATATCAGATCTTGGCATATTGTATCCCTTCTCCCTTTCCTCTTTTGTCTTTCAAATTCCATGATTTAATGACTAAATAAATCTAAATATAAATCTAAGTTGCACAGATATATATAGCATTTGAGATTCATATTAACTGCATTTCCACAAGTCAAACACGTTCGCGCTAGCACATGTCGCATGTGGACCTACAATATAAAAACCCAATCTCAAATACATACATACAAGCCCTGCAACTCTTGCTGACCTTCCCTGAAACAGGGGTGACATTGGCAAAGGGAACCATCTTTTTACAGTACCTATAGGTGGTCAGCCTCATACCAACCTATAAGTCAAGGAATACAAGCAATTAATTACATCCATTGATTGCTGATGCTGAGAGGGTGCACTATAATTAGGGAAACCTGTTGAGCACAAAAACAAAAACAAAAATATATATAAATATATAAAACAAACAAACACTAAAAATCTACAAAAAATCTATAAAAAATAAAATTGAGTCTTTGCCTAGCCGCCTACATTACAGATCAGCCGCCATTTTTTCGGTCCTTACATACTTCTTTCATTTCATCCAGAGTCATAACCTTTTTCAAAGAAGCTCTCTTTTTATTATGACTCTGTTTATATCCCATTCATTCGCTATTTCAGGAATTTGGCAATTGGTAATAGTTGTACACATGATTCTACGGCTGTTGCAGGTTACCTGGGAATGCTGTTCACGCTGCTGGCTGTCCTCCTGGGTCCTCTCCTCCTGTTCTGGCGCCGTCTCCCATGTCCTATGCCTCCTCCAGTCATCCGTCTCCTGCACATCCTGCCAGCTCTCGCAGCCTTCGCGTGTGGCCAGGTCTCCCTCATCTTGGGCTTCCAGTACAAGTGGTTCTCCAGCAGGACTTCCCCTGAAGTGGCAGAGGCCTTTATCTGGTTCACCAGTCTCACCATCGTCCTGACAGCTGTCAATCCTTTGATTAACGTGTACAGGTGCATCAAGACACTGACTTCGCAGAATTAATCCATTTACAAATCGCTTGTTATCCTTTCCATTATGAATTGAAACATAATTTCTTCTTAATAAGAGTTTTAGGCTTACACGGCCGGCTGATGATGCTGGAGTGATGTTTTCCGGGATCTGATTTTTCACATATTAACCTCGAGTGTAAACACACTTTCATTACAGTTTTCATCAAGAACATATCATCTTGCTTCACGCTGAAGAAGCCCATCGTAGACGTGGGCGAAGCGTCTGAGAGCTCCAGTTCCCATAGACCACGGCAACAGATCCCGGAAAACATCTCCCCAGAAAAAACAATGTTTTAATTACTTTCATTTTATTTTTTTGCTCAAACGTTTTCGTCTAATGAGGCATGTTCAGGAGCATAATTGATACAAATATTTTTATTTCATACATTACTGACACGTTTGAGCAAGAAATAAATAAATAAAAGCGAATTAAAACTTTGATTTTTCTATTGAATTTATAAAAAAAAATACAATGGACTTTCACTGTGTTAACAGAAATACCTTCTTTGTGGCGAATTCCCTCAAAGAGCAGGGGTGCCAGTTAAATTTAATGAAACAAGACTTACTCAGCCTTCACTAGAAATGAGTACCAGCCCCCTTGGGAGCTGAGAAACCTACACTTCAACTGAAGTGGCTAGCGTGAGGCCAGCCCCCTATTTGTAAAAATTAATAGATTCCGCTCACAACATGCGACCTCTTCGGAAAACACTCGGCAAGAAGTTGCACTATATGTGTTGCATAGTACGGTTTATTTATGATTAAAGATAAAAAAGACTTTGACCAGGATCAATAATTGTTAATCCATTTGTCTCTTTCTGGAATTAAATAATGATAGCAGCTGACTTATATTTATACAAATACAAATTAAAATGAATTAATCATACTTGAGATTTCGTAAATGTAATAAATAAACATAATACAAGGGTAAACATATTTTAACATTGACGAAAAACTGACCGATCTAAAAGGTTGACGATTACTGCAATATTTTAAGGCCATGATTTGATATTATTAGATTTAAGTAAATTTACCAAAATGATATTATTTTTTGTGTAATTTTAATTTATAAATGTTTTTCTTGTTTATACATACTATTTACATTTTTTATTAAAACTGTTATTTAACAACAAAATATATCCCAACATGATATTATTTTTTATAATTTGTTTTTTTTAATAAAAATTAATTTAAAGATTTGCGGTTGTCGCACTTGTAACTACTGTATGTAGACGAGTACATAAAATTTAATTTCAACAGTGAGGTTCACTTTGCCAATGTCACCCCTGTTTCAGGGAAGGTCGGCAAGAGTTGCAAGGCTTATGTTCATTTGAGATTGGTTTTTTTATATTATAGGTCCACATGCGGTATGTGTGAGCGCGAAATTATGCGTGTCTGCTTGTGAGAATGCATTTAATATGAATCTCAAATGATACATATCTTTGCAACTTAGATTTAGATAAGATCGGCCGTATTTGTACACGCCGTATTCTTCCGTTGTTCGGACACGTTGTCCGTGGCAATGAGGATAGCCTGGAACGGCTGTTGTGATTTGTCGCTTGGAGGGGAAGAGAGGAAGAGGTAGATCCCCACACGATGCGCCGATCAAGTGAAGACAGCAGCAGGCACCTCGGTTTTTGGAGCCCTGCGATTAGTGTAGTCAAGAGAGAGAGAGTGCTTGCTTCCACACGGGTCACAACCCTCACCAATGGGGAACTAGATTAGGAAGAAGAAGAAGGGATGTCATTAATGCCTTTTCTGGATAGGACGAAATATGCAGGTTGCTGCTTTGTGTTCCCTGTCAACAAATTATTTTTAAATTAAAAATAATAATAGTATGTGTGGATGTCGTGGAAGAGGAAGACCGAGAAAGGTATGGATGGACCAAATTTTCGAAATAGCGAATGAATGGGATATCCAGAGTCATAATAAAAGGAGAGCTTGTATGAAAAAGGTTATGGCTCTGGATGAAATGAAAGAAGTATGCAAGGATCGAAAGAAATGGCGGTTGATCTGTAATGCTGGCGGTTAAAGCTAAGGCTTTTAAATTTAAAAAATATGTGTTGTAGTTTTTTTTTTTTAAATTTTTTACTGTTTAATTGCTTAGAATTTATTTGTTTTATATATTTGATTGTATTAATGGCTATTACTCCTTGACTGATAGGTTGGTATGCGGCTGACCACCCATACTGTAAAAAATGGTTCACTTTGCCAATGTCACCCCTGCTTCAGGGAAGGTCGGCAAGAGTTGCAGGGCTTATGTTCATTTGAGATTGGGGTTTTTATATTATAGGTCCACATGCAGCATGTGTAAGCGCGAAATTATGCATGTCTGCTTGTGGGAATGCATTTAATATGAATCTCAAATGATACATATCTTTGCAGCTTAGATTTAGATTTAGATTTAGATGTGTGGTCAGCCTCATAACAATCTATTTTTTTGTTGTTGTTATTATTTTGTGATTTTAATGTATGAAAATGGACTTTGAAGTAATCTTGTCATAAATGTGTTCGACTGTAAGCAAGATAAAGTCTGAATTGTTGAAATAATAAAAGACAATGCAGTCAGAATGACGTCATATTTGTATTAATATTGCATTTACAATAAATATATCTAAAATCTAAGTGGCTCAGATATAATGACTGAGTGAATAAACGAACACAGAAGAGTGAAACTATACAAGAATACAATGAGATAGTTTGGGCATCTAGAAAGAATTGAAGATGCCTGATAAAAAGAGTGCGCTAAGAGTAAGCGTGGAAGAGGAAGACCGAGGAAAGAATGGAAATGACTGGAATATCCAGAGTGAGAAATGGTGTGATAAATGTTGAGGAGATGAAAGAAGTGTGCAAGGACAGAACAAAGTGGAGACATATAAGTGGAGGTACTGGCCACCCCTAGAAGAATGGCGGCTGGATACAAGACAAAATATTATAGATTAGCGGGTATTGAAGCATTCTGATTGGTCGGGCGATGTAAGAGTGGACAGGATTTTATCCTTTTAATCTATGTATAATTTAATATTTTGGATGGTTGGTGCATTAATACTGTGAAAATTCATCTTTATTTAGTTATTAAATATCTACCTATTTTATTTACCTATTTTAATTTTGTGAATTTCTAGTGTACCTTCTGACAAATATTATAATTTTTTTATCACCTGATGATGACTACGAAGTAGTCGAAAACGTTTGTGTCCTTTATATATATAATAAAAAAAGTGAAAATAAAACAAGATTTTTTAATAACTAAATATGTATAATTTAAGTTGAAAATATATGTTAACATTTAAGATTCATATTAAATGCATGCCCACAAGCAGACACATGTAAGTTCGCGCTTGCCGCACAAACACTCTACAACTTTTGACGATCTTCCCTAAAACAGGGTTAACATTGGCTGAATTGTTTTATCCAATCTTTGTAAAACTTTATTTTGTATTTGAAAATCAACAACTTTAATCAACTACGAGATCGGTTTTTTTGAGTTCGGAACTTTTTCTCGTTTGGCAAATGTCATTCTTGTAAGGAACTGCCATCCCTAGCAACCAATGAAAAAATATTTTGTTTAATTTTATAATTTTTTGATGAATTAAAAACACTGTTTATTTTCAAGGATAAATTTATTCAAAAAGATTAAAATCTTTAAACAAATTACGAACGTTTTCGACCTAGTAGGTCATCTTCTGAAGATGACCTACTAGGTCGAAAACGTTCGTAATATTTTGTTTAAAGATTTTAATCTTTTTGAATAAATTTATCCGTGAAAATAAACAGTGTTTTTAATTCATCAAAAAATTATAAAATTAAACAATATGAATTTTCACAGTGTTAATACACAAACAATACAAAATAAAAATATTTTGTATGCCTTTTGACTTTTCCCTCAAAACCCGGCTGGGTGACGACGCAATATTACCAATTCACGCTCGGACTTCAGTAACAAAAATTAACAATTGACAAAAATCAACCAATGATCCGATCTGATCATAGCCAAGCAGCTTTTTGGATCAGAAAAGGAATGTTTAGTGGGATAGTCATAAATTGATTTGGATAATGTATGCTCACAATCACACAGATAAAATATGATCGATAGTCACTTTGTACCCGAAGTACCCAAGAGTATCGACTCCGCTATCTGGCAGTGTTATCATTGCCGCATGTAGATTGTTGGTGAATACCTGTGGCAGAATGATTAAAGCTGAAAATATTCAAAACTCATCGTAAACACGATAAAATAATATGGGTTTATTCTGCTAACAGTCATCAATCATTGCTGACTACAATTTGTAGTGCGGTTGTGTTGAACTTCTAAATGTGACATCGAAATTGCTCCAAAGTGAAACTGTGCTCTAAAGTCTAAAAGAGTGGTAGTATTGAAAAATTTAGTGATTTCGGTTTACCATCTATTGGTGTTGTAGTTTTGGGACAAGTTTTGGACAAGAAGTTTGAAGTTGAAGATGGAGGATAAAAGATTTGACGTAAACAGGCCGGCGCGTCCACCCGTAATGACTACGCTAGCTTTGGTGGCTAACACCCTCGTGCACATGATGGCTGCTGTGGTCATCTTTGCCGTGTGGAGATTTGTCTTTAGATTGGGAGGTTCTATCACTAAGTTTCATCTTCACATCTTGTTCTCTGCAACTGGGGTACGTTGATCTTTATGCAAGTTTTTGTACCCTTCATAGTCTAATTATACCTATCTACCCTGGTGAGTGCGTTTGTGATGTCTCGGATTGACTATTGCTCGACGCTTTATAGTGGTCAGCCGAAGAAACAGTTTAATCGCTTTCAATCTGTGTTGAATTCGGCAGCAAGACTCATATTCGGGATTCCCAAATTCGCTCACATCACCCCGCTGTTAAAAAAACTTCATTGGCTTCGTTTCCCGGAGAGGGTGGTCTTCCGTGTTTGTTTAATGGTATATAAAGCCATCAATGGCTTGGCCCCACCTTATCTGGCTGATATGATTTCACCTGTTGAAATGGGTGCTAGGAGGCAGACACTCAGATCTGCGGGTGATGGAGTAGTCAATTTGGTTCAGCCGCGCCGTCGGATTCGTACAAACTTCGGAGACCACGCTTTCCGTGTTGCGGGGCCGGTGGAGTGGAACAGACTGCCACCCGGAGTGAAGAACTCCAAATCTGTGGGTGTATTTCGAGGAGCACTCAAGGCACACTTGTTTAGAAAGTCTTATCCATGATCGGAGAGGGCCCTTGAGGTGTGACACACACAAAAACGGCGCTCTCTTATCATGTGTAATTTAAAATAAATCAGCCTGTTATTATTATTCACGTCTTTCTAAGCCCGTTTCTATGTTTGATCAATATGTTTGTGTTTATCGATTCTGTGGTTTAAGCAGTTCTTTCAGAAGTAAAACATTTCTTGAAACTGACTCCTTCTTCAACGATGACTATCGTCATCATCATGAGCTCAACAGCCTTGGTTTGGCCTTAGCTGAACTCAGGATTTGGACAGAGATGGATGGCGGCTGAGGATTACAGAGCCCAAGGCCCCACGATATGGGTTGTAGAGTCATTGAATAAGAAGAACCCAGGATTATCTTTTATTCCCACTTTGCACTACAGCTACATGCCAATAAAAAAAACGTGAAGAGGAGCACAAACCACAAATAATGCCTTGGTTGTTATACAGGCACATGCGCCTAATAAGTAGGTGTTATATGGTAAAAAACGCATTTAAGCTTGATATTGAGATTTCAAATTCAAAATGTTAGTTCGATCGGAGTTACCACTTTTGTCAATTTCAAATGAGAAGTTTTAAAGGGATGGGAGATTATATTTTTCTTAAATGTGGTTGCCGATACGCTATGCACGCGCCTGCTTGGTATCTAATTTTTCGCCTTCCAGGTCTCCTTGATCACGAAAACAAATGAAATAATTCCTTTATATTCTAAATGTAATGTTCAAAATTTTTATCCTAAATTGTATAAGAACTGATCCGTTTTGTTGGCATCGACATTTTTTATTGAGCTTTACCGAAAAATGGAAATATAAAAAATCCGTGTATAAAAAGGTTTGGGCTCGTCCGGGATTTGAACCCGGGACCTCTCATACCCCTAGACCAACGAGCCGATGCGTTTCAGCGCGTGCAAAACTGTTGATGTACCGAAGAAGTAATGGAATGTGGGTCTTGCGATATCATGCTAAATGCCGAATTAGTCTGACGTCATTGATCGTGAGTCAATTAATGTTAGATAGCAGAATGCACTTGTACTAGGATATTAGTGAAAATTAAACCATTCGGAATCATTTGAACATTTTATCAAATTCAATGAAGGTATTCGGAGTCAGGATATCGCAATTTCAGGAAGAGGTGTTAACGTGTTGGAACTGCTTCATGTTTCAGTACTAGTTGCTGCTGTCCATGTTTCAGTACTAGTTGCTGCTGTCCATGTTTCAGTACTAGTTGCTGCTGTCCATGTTTCTGAGCTCCTTGAGCTCCTGGAGCTTCGTGATGGGCGGAAATTTCACAAAGATTGCTACTCGATGTCACTCAACTTGTCTGCAGTGGCATTGAACCACTTTCTTTTGGAATCACGGGCATGCCTCTGACTTGGAGAATCATCCCTTCTGAAGGGACTTCTTCTATACTCTTCCACAGCTCTATTTCTAAGATGAGTCTTGCCCATCTACTATACTTGCCTCTAATTTGGAGAAGCATCCGTTCTGTCATGTGGATGCTTCTTCCATAACCTTCCACAGCTCCGGTTCGTGCCGAGCGTAGGTTGAGGCTTTTTTTTGCCGAGGGCGCCGGGTTGGATTAAATCAGCGAGATATTTGGGTGTCTTTCCTAATAAAGCTTTGTGCATCATCAAGCACACTTTAAACTCGACGAGCTCTGGGACACGGAGCCAAAGAGATGTGTGTATAAATTTAATATTGTGGCTCATGTTCCAGTACCAGCTGCTGCTGCTGGAAGGCGCCATGTGCCTGCACCCCCTGAACTCCTGGAGCTCCATGCTGGGCAGGGACGCGCGCCGCTACGTGCACCTGGGCCTGCAGATCCTGGGCTCTGCCAGCGTCATCACTGGAGCCTCTCTCGCCATTTCCATGATGAAGCCCAACAACTTCCTCTCGGCGCACGGAATATGTGGTCAGTAGACAGTATCCTTCGCTTTTTACAGCGGTGAGCCCGGCCATGGGGGCGATAGGTTACGCCCACTTCGTGTTCACAAGGGATAACCACCGAGTCTTCAGGCGCTTCAGCGTCTCCTACGCGGACCCCGGACTGGATCTCCTCTCAGTCGATTGAGGACGCCATCAGCACATCCTTTGTGATTGGCACGAAGTAGTAAGAAGCGCATCTCCATGACATTGCACCGAGTCAGTAACTGCGGGTTTTTGTTGTTTTCTATAGTGGACGAACGAAAAATCTAGATTATCTGCTGGGTCGGGTCACTATCACCGGGAAGTCCTTGTCCCACAAAAATATACAGCATTGCATGAGCGTTCTGTGATACGCTTCCCAGGATGGGAGTGTATAAACGGAAAGGGTGGGTTTTCGCAATGTTATCCTTCCTATCCTGTTCTTCTGTTTCTTGACTAATTTGACTCTTGTATGGTCAAGGCATCGGCATTCGAATTTGCGTTATTGAGACAATCGCAAGTTCGAATCCCGCCTGCGTCGTGTTCTATCGACAATAACTTTGACCCTGGTTCAACATATGTCATTGGGTAATTGCTAATTAATAATTCAATAAAATATTAAAGTTATGAATTCATAATTGAAAATGTTAATACCTGTTTCTGGCCAGGCAAAATAGGTTGGTGGATTGCATTCCTTTTCACAAATCTTTAAGAAAAGTAGGTTGCCATGAGGCTGACCAGTCATATTCTGAAAAATGGTTGACTTTGCAAGGTCGCGAAGCTAAGTTTAAAACTCTAGGACCTCATACTTTTTCTTTATATTTTTTTTTAGTTTCAGTTACGTATATTTTTTACTGTTTTAGCCGAAGGTAGGCAATCAACTAAATTATGTCACAGTATACAATGTTTAAAACTTTGCTGGATTTTCATTGTCTTCATCATATTTTTGTTCATTATTTTCTTGACTTATAGGTTGGTATGAGGCTGACCACCCATACTGTAAAAAATGGTTCACTTTGCCAATGTCACCCCTGTGTCAGGGAAAGTCGGCAAAAGTTGTAGGGCTTATGTTAATTTGAGGTTTGGATTTTATTAGTAAGTACACATTCAGCATTTGTAAACGCGAACTACACGTGTTTGTTTGTGGGCATGCATTTGAGAGCCTTAAATGTTAATATATCTCTGCAACATAGATTATAGATTATAGAATTACCACGTATAACTGTTCGTTTGCCAAAAGAAATAAATAAAAGCAAATTGTATACGATTTCCATTACTTTATAAGTATCTAGAATAAAAAAAAATGGAATCTGACAATTTATTTATCAGAATGGCGTTTTATCGTCTTTGTGATAAACATTAAATTCATGGTTACAATATAGTAATTGTTGAAGTTGATAACAGAAATATTAGGCTGATTAATGTATTAAATAATTGCAGATTGTATTTATAAAAATTGGCAAGATAAGAAATACCCTAGAGTAAAAAATAAAAGCAAAATTGATGGATTCCTGACTTGTAAGACTACTTGGCGTAATGCGGACCGATTCTGTAAAAAATGGTTTACTTTGCCAATGTACAGTTGCAGGGTTTGTTTTCATTTGTGTTTATATTTTTATGATTTTTAATTCGTAAGTATACATGCGGCATTTGCAAGTGCAAACTGACAAGCGTCTGCTTATGGGCATACATCTATTATGAATCTTAAATGTAAATGCGCCTTTGCAACTTAGAGTACAGATTATATAGTATAGAAGGTGCAAATTGCTATGATGATCACCAATCTCCATTGAAGAGGCGCATGAAGAAGAAGAAGTGCAGTTGTTTTTTTTTATATCGTCCCACCAGTGTTCGTTTGGCTTATCTACCATTTGATTCAAAGATAAATGTTCAATTAAATTGTCTTAAGAATCACAGTCGACACAATCTGAGTTAAGTAAAAAACGTAAAACACGATAATGTAAGAGTTGTTTTCAATTTTTTATTTTTTATTAAAAACAGATTTATGAAGAGGAATGCAATTTACCAACGTATTATGCCTGGCCAGACACAGGTATTAATATCATCAATTAATAATTCATTATTGTTTATTTTAATGAATTATGAATTAATAATTACCCAATAACATCTGTTGAACCAGGGTCAAAGGTATGGTCAAATGACCCAGGCGGGGATCGAACCAACGTTGTTCTATTCCAAACACGTTAGAAAAGTCAGCCCACTTGGCCCCCTCGGCCATAAAACCGAAAATCAATTTACAGTTTTCATAAGACACATTGGTCCAGCAAACATACAAACATTATTTTTCTTCCTTTTCACTCCTGGACGTCGCCTTCTCCAATGCTCTCCATTCCTGTCTATCGGCTGCTGTTTTCAGCCATCCTCTGTCTGCAGTTCCCTTGATGTCGTCCAGCCACCTCAGCTGGGGTCTCCCCACTCCTTGCCTGAATCGCAGGCCACTCTCTCTATGACATCAGTGACACCAGTGCGTCTACCGATCTCCTGGTTTGGAACCCTGTCTCTGAGACTGATTCCCAGCGTCCTCCTTTCAATGGCTCTTTGGCACGTCCTCAGTCTGTTGGCGCTATATTGAGTGAGCCCTTTTGTTTTCAAGCTATAGGTGGATACTTGAAGCATGCATGACTCAAAGAAATGATGCATGTCGGTGCTATAGCCGAGGGGGCCAAGTGGGCTGATCTTTCCAGCGTGTTTGGAATAGAATAACCTTGGCTCAATCTCTGGCTGGGGCATTTGACCATATCTTTGACCCTGGATCAACAGATGTCATTGGGTTGTTATTGATTAATAATTCATTCAAATAAACAAAAATGAATGATTAATTAATGATATTAATACCGTTTTCTAGCCAACAGAATGGTTTGGTGAATCGTATTCCTCTTTACAAATCTATTTAAAAAAAAGACATTGCGTTTCAGGTTCAACAGAAACATTGCTCATGTGGAATTCCCTTTGATGGACTTAAAATAAGCTAGCACTAAGGGGAACGATATGTCTTGACTAACGCCTGTCTTCCATTGTCTTCCAGGTCTCATCGCCTTGATCTTCTCCTGCCTCAGCATCGTCAACGGCTTTCTGACCTTCTTCGCTGCAGAGCTCCGTAACACGCGGCCCCTCCTGGTGAAGTCTGTCCACACAATCACCGGCACCATGGCTGTCATCATGGGGCTGACCACCCTGTGCATAGGCCTCAACAAGACCATCTTTATCCTGCTGGAAGGCAAAGACATCTCAGTGTGCTGCACCATATTCGTGGCACTGTCCATGACCTATATCGTCATGAGTCCTGTCGTCAACCTCAAGAGATATCTCTCCAACATGAGAACAACGGTCTTATAATGAATAGGCTATTCAATTATTTGCATAAGAGTTTTAGGTTAACACGGCCGGCTGCTGATGCCGGAGTGATGTTTTACGGAATCTGTTGCCGTGGTCTGTGGGAGCTGGAGCTTCCGGATGTTTCGCCCATTTCTACGTTGGGCTTCTTCAGCATGAAGTATGAGGATAAAGATGATCTTGATGAAAACTGTGAACTGAGAACAGTTCTCATCAAGATCAGCATTCACAGACCACAGCAACAGATCCCGGAAAACATCACTCCAGCATATTCAATTATTTGCTTGATATTGATTTTCTGGGTCTACATATTGTAATCTGTTATTGTGACTCCTTGCTTATGTTTTGCTATAAATTCTGTACGTAAAAACGTTAAATTGAGCTACACATAGTGTAACTTCTAGACTTCGTTATCCTCGAAAGGGTCCGAATGTGGCGATTCGGGATCTATTTATTTTTACGGGTAAAGGGACTGGCATCACACCAATCCCTTCAGTTGAAGCAAGGGTTTCCCAGCTTCCGAAGTGGCTGTTTCTCATTTCTAGTGAAGGCTGAGTAAATCTTGCCGGTATTTATTTTGGGTTTGAAATAAACACCGACACGGGAAATCGTTTTTGACTCCCTCGGTGTGTATGAACCTTTCTTATCGGAATGGAATGCAAGCATTCTATCAACTCACCTATCGACCAGACTTTTTACGAGCTTGGTCGTTGTTACAAAGCGCCAATTCTCAATTAAGACCCAGGTGCTGTAAGGCTGGATGGATAGCGCGGCTGAACTAAATTGACCGCACCATCACCCGCAGATGTGAGTGTCTGCCTCTTCACACCCATCTCAACTGCTTCAATGATGTCAGTCAGATAATTGATGGCTTTATATACCATCAGACAAACACGGTTGACTAGCCTTTCCGGGAAACAAAGCTGATGTTTGAGATTTGAAGAAGTTACACGTAAGTAACGAAACGTAAGCAAGAATACAAATAAATGGATCACAGTCAAGATCTGGAAGACCAATATCAAGCATCTGAACATATCAACACCTTAAAGGTAAAACTGAATAAGTGACATATTAAGCTAACATGGGTTTCTCAGATAAATGCACCTTTTTCATATTTTCTACGAGAGCAATAGCTACTATAGGGTGAAAATCAGTAGTTTGTCATGAGCACTGCCTTAGTTCACGAACTATGAGAAGTCGCACACAATAAAATGTTTTATCCTTAATTTCTCGAATCAGTTAATCAGCACTTATTCAGTTTTACCTTTAGGGTGGTGAAATATTGAATTATTTATTGTACACATCAGAAAATTATAAAAGTACCCGAAAGTATAATTTTTTTTCAATCATAGCGTATTTCCAAAAATCTAAGCAAAGAAATATACTCACTAGAGGCGCTATTTGAATTTTCATACATTTTAGGTAACCGCCATGGTTGAGTTTAAGCATTTTTAAACTTGGATTTATAAAGGTTTATTTATTTAATTATTGTTTTTTTTAGTTTTGAAATCTGCTTTGATTTTGAACTATCTTTTTATTCATGTCATGCTCCCCAACCCGTTCTATTGGACAAACTCCTACCCTACCCTCTTGTAAAACTACCCCTAACGTGAAAAATCTTGGACGATATATCCTATACCATGGAGGTAATAATTCTATGTAGTCGAGATCCTAACGACATGATGCACCAGTCTTTGACGCCAGACATTCTTGATAGTGCTGTCTCACACACGAAATTTTAAATATTTTTGTCATTTTCTATGTAAGTGACGTGTCTGTACTCCGTCTTCAATCTACGAACATATCACCATATAAACCTATGAAAGCACCATAGCAATGATATTTGTTATGAAAACTTCTCTAGTGTTTTCGAAAACATGCTACCACTCATTCTTTACAAATAACCATAAACATTGAAATTATTAACACTTTTCGGATATAAGAGAAGCCGTATTCAATCTACGTACATATCACCATAGAAACCTATGAAAGCACCATAGCAATGATATTTGTTATGAATACTTCTCTAGTGTTTTTGAAAACATGCTTTCACTCATTCTTTACAAATAACCATAAACATTGAAATTATTAACACTTTTCGGATATAAGAGAAGCCGTTTTTGAGAACTTACATTTTATTCTCGATGTTTCGATAGTGTCATAGTCAACGTCTTCAGGAGGCGTTAAAGCCCAACTGGACTCTTGACCTTCTTCCACTTCTAGCTCTGCCTGTCCTACGAAGACGTTCTTCAATTTACAACTTGTAGAAGCTGATCCACACCATCTAAGTCTAGGCCTTCACACTCTTGTTCTTCTTATCGGATGTTCATCACCATTGAGTTATAATATAGAGGAGTAGAAACTAACTTACAGCATTGATGTGTACTTTGGGGTACATTTGTCTCCAGTCCTATCAAACACAGCAGTTAAGTAGTTAGTCAAATCGTTTTTAGATGAATGAAAAAAAAGAAAAACTTCGGGCTCGTCCGGGATTTGAACCCGGGACCTCTCGCACCCTAAGCGAGAATCATACCCCTAGACCAACGAGCCGGTTGACTGTTTGTTGATTAAAAACAAATTTAAATTGTCAGACTTTATGGTGCATTTATAGCCCCTTACCGATAACGGGCTTATTAATTACGTGCCAAAATATGATTCACAATTATTCGGAAATAATTGTGTTTTGAATTTTCTTTTATACAGTCATATCGGCTCGTTGGTCTAGGGGTATGATTCTCGCTTTGGGTGCGAGAGGTCCCGGGTTCAAATCCCGGACGAGCCCGATTCTTTTTCAATTTTGAAAAAAAAACTGTTTTTATTATTGTGTACTTGCTACACCATTTTTTGAAGAACGAGAGAGAAGTTTTTGAAAAACTTTAAGTAATAACATTACGATGATTTATTTGGGAAGCGCTGTTTTTGTGTGGATCACACCTCAAGAGCCCTCTGCGAGCTTGGTCATCGCTGCAGAAAACGCCACTTCCCAAACTAAAACCCAGTTGGCGTAAGGTTGGATGGACCCATAATGACCGGATTTTGCGTGCCAAAAAGGCACGCAATTTAGAGAATATATTTTGTCCATAAAAATTGTGACAGGGGGGGGGGGGGTAGACACGCAATTTCAATCTTCGCAGAAAAAAATCGCGCCCCCCAATTTGAAAAAAAAAACCGCTGCCTTCAATAAATAAATAACATATTGCGCAATAACTAGATGGCATTGCGGGCCGTATGTTGCACAAGCCTGATCTAGAGTGTGTTAGCTTATGTGCGTGCATGACTTGTGAATCTTAAATATTATCCTAGTTATGTCTTTGCAACTTTGATTGTGGACAATTCATATCACTCTTTGTTTCAGTCTTTTGGTCTATTCCAGGGATTTTATGGATGCCCTTATCTGTTACAGAAAATATGGGATATCCGAAATATTACCATTCCAGTATCCGAAATTGAATATCCATAAATGCGATATTCCTAGTCCATGCAATGAATTTAACTTACTAGCAAAATAAGTAAAATAAACCTTTGATGAATAGTTTAAAAAAATCTTTCTTTTTGTGGGAAATTCAAATGCAATTTTTTTGAATAAAAAATATTTTTGGGCTCGTCCGGGATTTGAACCCGGGACCTCTCGCACCCAAAGCGAGAATCATACCCCTAGACCAACGAGCCGCTGTGATGGTGAGAGGAAAACAACTGTACAAATACACAACGAGGTCATGACGTCGCATCGCGTCGGCTGGTCGACTTTCTCTGTGACGTCACTCGGCTGATGATGACGATGATGCGTATCAATGAGTGTGATTCGGTAGTTTGTCGACAGGTGGAGAATTTGTGCTGGTATTTGAGTACAGACCGGTCAAGGTTTACACGGTCTTCACGATCTTAGCTTCTACGATTTAAATTAATAAATCGCCACCTCAAAGAATAAACTGAATAAGTGTCGATTTACTGATTTGAGTAATCGTGGATAATTTTTTTTATTGTGTGTGACTTATCCATAGTAAGTGAACTAATTATAGGGAAAAAACTTAAAAAAAAACTTCTAAATTACAGGATTTTCACACTAGTGTAGTGTTTTCTCTCGTAGAAAATAGGAATAAATATCAGAAATAATTTTCGCTTTCGGTGTTTCTTTCAAACCCTGAATAAAATACCGGCAAGGCTTACTCGGCTTCATAAGAAATGAGCGCTAGCCCCCTCGGGAGCTTGAAAACCCCCACTTCAACCGAAGCGGTTGGTGTAAGGCCAGCCCCCTTGCCTGTAAAAATAAATAGGTTCCACTCGCCACATGTGATTCCTACGGAGAGAACGCGGCAAGATGTAACACTATATGTGTAGCTTAGTAGTGTTTTTTTTCTGTTTACTTTATCATGATTCAAAATTTAGGTAGTACAAAAGACATCGACGCTAGGTCCTGAAGGAAACCAAATCGGGACAATGGAGACGTGACGTTCTTTCGAACAAAATAAATTAAATCTTGATATATATCAAACAATTTGCAATATTAAATAATATATTAAAGAGCGTTGGAAAATGGATGTTAGAAATCAGCCGCAGAAACGCAACGCAAAAAACTTGACTAAGCTGCACATATAGTGTAATCTCTTGCCTGCGCTATCTCCGAAGGAGTCGCATGTTGCGTTTCGGGACCTATTCATTTTTACGGTAAAAGGTTCAGCCTTACACTAACCTCTTCAGTTAAAGTGAGGGGTTTCCAGCTCCCGAGAGGACTGGTTCTCATTTCTTATGAAGGCTGAGTAAACCTTTCCGGTATTCGGGTTTGAAATAAACAACGAAACGGGAAATCATATCTGACACCCTCGGTGGGGATTGAGCCCTTGCTCTCAGTATTCTCAAGCATTCTACTAACTGAGCTATCGACCGGAACAATGCTCTCAACCAGGAAATTTGCAGACGCACCGGGGTCACCGATGTCGTCTTAATCATGGACTTAATCTTAAGACAGGACCACGACAGGTGGCTGAAAAAGATCGTCCAATGGCGACCCAGGATGTCCAAGCAGGGAGTAGGGAGACCCTAAATGAGTTGGATGATATCAATGGAATTTTGGGCCAGGAATGGCTGAACATAGTAGGTGGAACGGTAGGAAGAAGGTTGGAGGGAGCCTACATCCAGGAATGAAATGCATGCACTGCTACATGCATTGAAAAAGGCTGACGAAATCATTCATTTGGATCATTTCTTGGAACGTAAGTCAAGAATTGTTTGTATTTTCTTCTATTACTACTTTTGTTTTTGTATACAAACAAAACAAAAAATTGGGCTCGTCCGGGATTTGAACCCGGGACCTCTCGCACCCAAAGCGAGAATCATACCCCTAGACCAACGAGCCATGTGAGTTGGCATTGTTAAAATAGCATCTGAATTTAAAATTCTGTTGTGAATTGTTGTTAATGGGGGATTACGAAATTGTGTCGATACGAATTCATAAAATTTTATTGCAATGATAAGCAATTTTAATTATGCGGATTAGCCAAAATTTTGTTAATAATAATCTAATAATAATAATAATCTAAGTTGCAAGGATATATTCATTCAAAGCTCTCAGATGTATGCCCACAAACAAACACGTGTAGTTCGCGCTTACAAATGCTGATTGTGTACTAAAAATTAAATCCAAACCTCAAATGAACATAAGCCCTGCAACTCTTGCCGACATTTCCTGAAACAGGGGTGACATTGGCAAAGTGAACCATTTTTACAGTATGGGTGGTCAGCCTCATACCAACCTATAAGTTTTTGATTGTCAAAAATCTAATTTGCAAAGATAGATTAACATTAACATTTAAAATTCATATTAAATGCACGCCCACAAACAGACATTTGTATGTGTAATTATAAATTAAAATCCAAACCTCAAATTAACATAAACTCTGCAACTTTTGTCGAGTTTCTCTGAAACAGGGGTGATATTGGCAAAGCGAATAATATTTTACAGTATGAGTGGTCAGCCTCATGCCAACCTATCAGTCAAGGAAAAAGTCAACTACCGATGAAGTGGAACAGACTGCCACCAGAAGGAAGGGTTTTGGAATCTATTGGTACTTTTCAGGGACCACTGACACAGCACCTATATAAAATATCCCATTCCAGGGGGTCGCGACCCACATGTTGAAAAACACTGATGTAGACAATAAAATAAACAAATCATCCTCAAATACATATAATGGATATGAAAACGAGTTTTCCCGAAAAAGGTGTAACATTGACAAAAAGGAGCGATTTCTTACAGCATGGGTGGTCAGTCTTATACAAACCTATGAGTCAAAAGAATAAGCCATGAAAGAATAACAACATTACTAACAGCTCATGCATGAAAAATAAATTTCATCACAAAGAAAAAAAAAATGATTTTTGTAAAATTTGTGTGTTCTTTATTTTTTATATCTACTACACATTTACTCATCATTTTACAAGAAAATATTAAAAACTACTCGCTTAATAGTAACTACGAAATCCTACATGCACTTCTTTATAATTTAAAAATTGATTGTTTGAAGGTTTTCAAAAATAAGTTATTTAAAAAAAAGTGTAAAATATATTTGTGTGCCTAGTTATTAAAAACAGACAAATGCCATTTACGAAATCATAACGGAAAACGGGTTTCATAATTTTTATCAATCAAATTGGCAGATTTTAATTGTTATTACAGGAATAAAATATTGTAATTAATTAACATAGAATTCTGTATTTTTACACAAAATATACATGGATTTTCTTTTATAAAAATGGTATTTGATTGTTTTTGATACTAGGCTTAGATGATTAAAAAATGTTTGAATTCAAGATTTCTTAGAATTCTTCAGATTAAATTAAAAAAAAACTACAAACTCTATGGCACTGCTTTTTAAGTATTCAGTAATAAAGTGAAATAATAAACAAAGTTGAAATCGGTGATTACGTAAAATTGTTGCATACAAAATGTATGTACTCGCATGTATCAGCCAAGACGGGAGAAAGCGTGGCTTGCACATGACATATTTAACGTTTTCCCTATTTAAAAATTAATAAACCTTTAAATTGAATGTTATGTCAGCTACGTGAAACAATTTAATTAAGCAATTAAATATTTTAAAAATATAACAATAATTCGACTAAGTTTATACTATACATGGCGTTTTATAAAATTATGAAAAATTACCAAGTATTAATAATAATCTTACATTATATCATATTCCTATGAAATAATTTTAAATATAAATTAATATGAACGCTAAATAAAAATGTAATTAAAGTTTGTTTATATATAAATAAACATTTTTTCTAAAATTAACTAAGTTCGTGAGAATCTCAATTTTTAAGCAAATAAATAAAATTAAAAATTTACGAATAACTTAAATATTCATTTTATTTTTCATGTTATTTTCCAAAGACAAGCTTCTTTTGATTTATTTTTTAAAATACTAAAAAAATTCTATTTGTATTTTTCCTTCTGAAGAAAAAAAAATCGTAAGAAAAATGGATATATTTTTTTAATACTGATTGAATTTAATTCGTTTAAAATATTTTTTACACATAAAAGCAAGAATGGAAAATGATAAATGAGTCGTATTTAACTAAATGCATAAAATTAGAATTTTGTGTTCAAACATGGTAAAAAGTTAATATATGGTCACACAGGGAATTTTTTCATCATTTTCATATGTTTACCTGATGAAAAACCTTAGATTTCTGTCTTTAAATCTGTATGACTCAAATAAATAAAGTTTATTAAAGTTGAAACAAAAAATAGGTTTAAGTGAAAAAAAGTACAAAAAACATTTACAAACTTAAAAATATAATTGAAGACTAGTTTTACACCTAATACTTAAAGTATATCATGTATACATAATAATTTATATTTAAAATAAACATACGCACAGAGATAATAAATCATTGAAAATGTATGCATGTATCAGCCAAGACCGGAGAAAACCGTGGCTGACACATGACATACTTTAGTAGCAGTTCAAAATAAAAATAATAACGTAAAAATATAATTGGCTCCTAAAAAAATACGTGAAGTATTTCATGTGGTTTGGAAAAAAGCTGAGTTGATTATGTTTTGTCACACGATAATGTTCAAATTTACTTTATTTGGTGATAACCGAGTTTGTTTTACAAATAAAAGTAAAAAAATATTACTTTATATTTAATTAAAAATAACAACACTATTCCTAGAATAAAGCTAGTCTCTTAAGTGATAGTATTTGTTAAGTTAAAGTAAAGAATGTCTCTAAATGCTTCATAATATAAAGTCGGTAAATAAAAGTAAAACAAACATCACAAAGTTCTAAGTTCTAAAGAAACAGTCCCACAAGAATTCCCAAAAATTCTTCATACCATCGGAAAATCCTAAAAAATGTGAATTTCAGAAACTCGCACAATACTGAAACACCTGAAATCCAATCTATCATATTAAAACAATTCAAATGAACTATACGGAAAAAAGCAATGAAAAAAAAAAGATTTTGGGGCTACCTACGGTGTTGAAAAAATTCAATAAACCCATTTCCTCAAACGTAAGAAATATTATAATTTTTTTTTACAAATCAGTAAACTCAAAGCAGTATTTTTTAATATCATATTGTATCAAGTATTTATTTTCTATTTTTTCTTTTGATCCTTTTAAATTAACGATTATAAAATGCATTCGTTTCTATAGTAAAGACACATTCCCTCAATTCAATTAAAAAGCTATTAGAAAATAATGAATTCCAAATTTGGAAAAAGGGCCGTTCGATTATTTTCAGTTTTGAATTGTCGCACAGTAAAATAATACATCAAGGCTCCATAAAATTTCAAATTGAAAGTACGCTCGTCAAAAGTTTTGTTTCTTTCTCTTTCATAAACCCGAAGTGCATTATTTTTTGTCTGCGATTTTACTTTTTGTGGTGTCTTATTTCTTTTTTCTACGAGTGTTTTTTTCCACAAATATTTAATAAATGCTTACTTAAACTAAGTGAGAATTTTTCTTAAAATAAAGGCAGTTTATTAAGTATTAACATATGGGTAACGCCGTTTAAATTTGTACCATAACTGTCGACCGGCAAGATTCAAGAAAACGAAAACATCGTGAGTTAAATTAAGGTCTATTCAAAATGACGGACAGGTTCGAAAAATTAGGTTTTTTTACAATTCGATATCTCATTTCTTTTTTCGACGACGAATACAAGATTTTATAGCAGTTCGTAAACACTGTTCAGTAAAAAATATAAGAGCACCATTTTGAATGTCTATAAATATGAATGTTGTTTGTCTATGAATGTTTAATAAAAATATGAATACGCACATTTAATAACTACCTAAAATCGTTCGTTTATTGTATTTCAATAAGTTTCCTTGACTTATAGGTTAGTATGAAGCTGACCACTCATACTGTAAAAAATGGTTCACTTTACCAATGTTACCATTGTGTCAGGTAAGGTCGGCAAGAGTTGCAGGGTTTATGTTCATTTGAGATTGGGTTTTATATTTTATTTTAGGTTCACATGCAGCATGTTTAAGTACGAACTTAAAGTCTTAAATGCAATATATTTTTGTAACTTAGATTATAGATTATCATAGATTTAGATAGACAGGCAATGTTTTTTTTTGCGTACATTTTTCACAGTATCCAGCACCGATATAAAAATTAGGTACCTCTGTGGTCCAAATTTCATTTAATCGTTTAGCCCACAGATCACGGAATAAACCTTTTTGCTATTTTGAATAACAAACATCAAACGGTGCATTTAAAATATTAATAGCATGTAGTAAGGTTGATTAGATAGTTTTATGTTTCAATTAGGTACGTAAATGTTATTTGTTAGTCAACCATAAATTAACGGTAAGTAGGTGTATTTTTTTAAACCTACGTGAATACACCTTAATACTGGTAACATACGGTAAAGATTGTAAATAAAAAACCGCCCGACATTACCTTAAACTTGTGCCATTTGAAAAATAATACTGTCAGCAATGATAAAAAAATACAATCATTAGAAGAATTAATGGATCTAAGTAAAAAATATACAACTGACAAAATATTCGAATACATACCTTAATAATGTCAAGCTAACTTCCACTCAAAACATACACGACAAATTCCCGAGTCTGATGTAAACGTTCTCAAAAGAAAATGAAGGTATCGAATGAGTTTTTTTGTGTTGTCCACACTACATCAAAGAGTTACCATACGTGAACAAATACTTAAGATTGCAAGATTTTTGTCAGTTCCAATGGAATTGGTAACATACTAAAAGAAAAATTTCGGAGCCAAAAATGGAGACAACCCTTAGCAATCAATATTTCGTGTTTAAATAAGTAAATATTATTGTGGCTAGTACAGAAAATGAAAGATACGTTACTAAGGTATATGCAAAAATACTCAACTTTAAAAACGTTTGACTATTTTGATCGTATCATGCCATCAAAGGGTCAAAACCGGGTTGCGGACATGTAAAATTTGTATGGGAATGGAAAAAAGGCGTTTTTGTTTTATTTTTTAATTACATCGCCACTTAATGCTTTTTGCAGTTTTTTTTTGTATTTCGATACGCTTTTTATTTACTTTACTCTGATAATTTTAGAATTCAGTAGAGTTCACCAGTTTTTATGAAAAAGCTGAAAATCATTAGGGGACACACGCACAAGACAAAAGGTACAAATTTCGACGGCGATACCCATATATCGACATTTCAAATCCATATCGCTCTCAATTGATCTACAAATCTTTTTTTGCGTCCCATTCTTAATTTTAAAAATTAAAATCGCCCTCTTATCTGGCATCTCTTTTCAATTGTAATTCAATCGACTCGATGAGAGAGCGAAATAAAGCATACGCATCATCTGCCACATTTACGTTACTGTCTCTTTCACTCGTAGTAACGAGCAATACGATAGAAGAGGACACTTGTAATAAAATCTCCAACGACGCAAAGAAACGCTTTTGAATGCTGTGGTGTGTGAAATGTGCAAAATGATGAAAATTTTGGATAATTTGAATAGCAGAGAATATAGAGGCTTACCCATCGATCAACATAAAAGATATAGAAGGAGGCCGTATTGTGTACCAAAAAAGAGTGCGCTCGGTCTTGTTATAATCAGTTTCCAGGCAACCGTCGTGTGTATGTTTCTTTTTGATGTATGACGTTAATATTATGTATCTCTTATTTTTTAGTTTTTTTACTTATTATTCTGTGTTCATGGTACGTTTGTTACTATGGTAACAAACAGACGTACGCCATATATGCCTATTATATTACTGATCGATGAGCTTAACGTACTTTTTCGACGTTTCTAGAGATTTTCTATTTTTTCATCAATCTTAAACAGTTTTCTCATTCATATCTAGTACGAGTAAAAAACTGTACGAAAAATTTAAATGATTAAATTGGATAAAACAAGAAACAGTAGTCGAGTTTTTTTTCGAAATTTAGATAAATGTATGAAAAAACAGAGACTTACTTCCACACTGTTAACTCATTTTCGAAAACAATCTCTACTCAAACTTCTTTTTAAATAGATGTCGGGATTGTAAGAATATTCTCAGAAAAATGTGAAAAGGTTTTATTAGGTTGAATATTCCCTGTTTATCCAAAACACCATAATTTTTTTTCCCGTTGTCCTGACTGAAGCCTTTTTATTTATCGTTCCCCCCAGTGCTTGTTTGGCTTACCTACCATTCGATTCGAAAATGACCTTTCGATGAAATTGTCTTAAGTATCACATTCTGTAGAATCTAAGTTAAGAAAAAAACGTAAAAGACGATAATGTGAGAGTGGTTTTAAATATTTTTAAAATGAATTTTCAGTTTTCAGAAGACACACTGGTCCACCAAATATCCAATCATTGCTCCTGTGAAATTACCACAGATGGACTTTAGACAAACAAGCACTAAGAGGACGTTATGTTGGACTTTAATTATTTCACCCACAGTGCTATTTGAGCGCTATTCTGCTAAATTCATTACGACCTAAAGGCGACGAGATAGCGATTTTTTTAAATTAATAAGGTGTACAATGATTTTTTATCTATGAAGTTCTTTCGCAAGCTCTAGCAAGATCTCACTTGGATTGATATCCAAAGTGGAAGGAATTTAGCAGAATAGCGCTTCCGATCTACGGATCTTCGTATTTTTTTATGGAAAATTCACTGTAGGCTACGAATGAACCGTGGCTTTCCTGTTTGAGAATAACACGCTGTGATTGATTTCTGATAACGAATATTTTTATTCCTCTCGTCAACATGTCGCATCCTTCAGCGTTTCTCTTCCTCCATTGGTGAGTTTCCCGCGTTTCGCTTAAGAGTTGGAGGGCGCCCTCTTGCAGGACTGGCAACAGGACTTTGCGTAGAACGCATACGCACAGAGCCGCGCCTGGACCGCTAGGTGGCAGCTGCTTATCCTATCCAGACATTCTCCTGGAAATAAGAAAAAAAAAACAGCTATTGAGGAATCTGAAATCAAGATTTCTTGTAAATTTGGGAAACTATTTGAGATTGGGTTTTTATATTGTAGGTCCACATGCGGCATGTGTTAGCGCGAAATTATACATGTCTGCTTGTGGGAATGCATTTAATATTAATCTTAAATGATATATATCTTTGCAGCTTAGAATAGATTAGATTTGGGACCTATGCTCTTCGCTAGGTCAAAGAGTTCATCTGCCTTTACTGAAGACTGTTCAATAAAAATCCACTAAGCCTCGCTAAAATTGGGTCTTGCTTGAGAATCGTCGCTTTCGACCAACGAGACAAGCTACGATCTTGCAGGCAAGCTACGATCTCGCCGGCAAGGTACGATCTCGCCGGCAAGCTAAGATCTCGCAGGCAAGCTACGATTTCGCAGGCAAGCTACGATCTCGCCGGCAAGCTACGATCTCGCCGGCAAGCTAAGATCTCGCAGGCAAGCTACGATTTCGCAGGCAAGCTACGATCTCGCAGGCAAGCTTGAAGAAGGCTATTGATGTGTGTATCAAAGACAAAAACGTTCAAAAATTTAATAATTCTTATATTTATTCATGCATTAATTAAATAGTAAAGGCTGAGAAACAAAAAATGCTTGGATGATTTTTGTATTTTTTGTTTTTTTTTATTGTGACTCCTGAAGAATAAATAATTTTGAGTGAGTTTGGGAACCGGCCTTACGCCAAACATTTCAATTGAAGTGGGGTTTCCCAGCTCCTGAGTGGGCTGGAACTCATTTCTTGTGAAGGCTGAGTCAACCTGGCCGGTATTTTTTTTATTTGAACACCGAAGCGAGAAATTATTTCTAGCACCCTCAGTGGCTTTCGAATCCGGGCTCTCGGGAATGCAAGAACTTTACCCACTGAGCTATCGACCGGACTCATTTGATGTTGTGAAATTGGAAAAATGTTCCTACCATTAGAAACGAGGTCGTCCAGAGAGTTTCCACTTTCCCGGTCTTCATTTTCAGTTCTGGGTGCGGGAGCTGAAACCAAATGACAAAGTTGTATTTCTCCTACGTATTCACTACAGTCATAAGGCACAAAATATTTAACACTTAATTTAAAACAATTCAGGTGGTAAATTTTTCGGTCTCCATAGAAAGTACAACTTTTCTATCAATGGTATTTTTTGTGTACCTATATATATTTTTATGAAGATTTGGTTTTTATGTTGTAGGTTCACATGAGCATGTGCAAGCGCGAACTTGTACGTGTCTGGTTGTGAGAATGCATGTAATGTGAATCTCCAATGTAACATATCTTTGCAAATAAGATTAGATTAGATTAGATGAACTCTGAATGAATTGCAATGAATGCAAAATTGCACACAGCTGAGTTTCTAAGAAAGAGGCTAACAAATATATTGGATGCTAAGGATTCATAATAAAGTCCGAAAAAATATGACATCACAAGATTAGGTGGCTGGAAAAAAGGCAAACAAATATTTTATTACTGGTTGTTAAGAACCGTAGTCCCAAAGCTCCCACCGGAAAAAAAAAGATTCCAATTTGTGTTGAGTACATTGACAAAATATTATTCTTCGTAACGCATATGATTGAAATTGATGAGTTGGATTGATTTTCTATTGGTAGTGCAACGCACGCAAGCACGCTATTGGTTGCGATGCGCCAGATGCGCGCAACGCTGGATTCTGATTGGTCGCCGTTCGTCACTTACTGAAACCCGACAGATGGCAGTGGGAAGGCACGCAGTCCCTGGAGGAGGCGGGACGGGGCGCGGGGCAGCCGCCCGACGGGACTCCCGCGCTACCGAGGCACGTCACCAAGCGGGTCTGGGATGTACTTCCGCAGGGTCCAAGGCACTGCGAACGAATAAATTGAAATGATTCGATCGTTAACAAAGTTACATTAATTGAACTGCGGAAACATCCATGGAAGCAATAAATTAACATTAAGAACGGTGAGCGTCATCCACGCTGCCATAGCTGATTCTGCTACCTCACCAGAAATGGAAGTCTCGACGGCCGTCGGTAGATCTTACCGTACCTATAAAAGATAAAATGGATAATACATGGTGGCGTATCAACAGCAGATACATTTTATATGGAACAACGTTCAGCTGTTTTTTTTATTCCATTCCGTCTTCAGATAGCTACGGTAAAAACAACGGATGGTCATCGAGACTTCCCTCCCTGGCCACAAGGATACCCTGGAATATCGCTTGAAAGAAAAGGAATTCGACTACAAATTCGAGCGATTCATGGCTTAGTGGTTAACGCTATAGAATTGCTAGTCCTATGATCTTGTAATCTTCACGATTGACTCACCTGAGACCAGTCTCCTGTCAGCCACTCTGGTTGGCAGTCAGCCCTGAGAAGGCTTGGTGGACAGGAGCGTTCTGCTTCAGGCTTCTGCTGACCGGTGCAGCTGCCGGCGCTGACACGGTGCTGACCTCGGAAGTAAGAGAGGCAGACCACCTCGCGGCTCATCTTACCCGTGATAGCGCAAGGGTTGGAGCAAGGGGACCATGGACCTGGGGAAACCATTTAGTTTAGTAAAAACATTGATCGAGATAATTTGGTTCTAAACCATTTTTTCACAGCTTCTCCTTGTGTACAATAATAGTTAAGGTAAGTACTTTAAACAGTAAATCAATTGACTATATGTTTTTCTAACTTACATATTTCCTTGTATGAATGATTGATCAGATTTAGTAACTCTCTTTTTTTCATTTTGAGGATCTGAATGGTTAAGAATTTATGCATGCTCAAAAGCAAACGCTTGTAAGTTTGCATTTTCATATGATGCAGGTGCATTTACAAAATTAAACCAAACTTCAATTTGAAATCAGCTTTGCAGTAGTACTTATTTACATGGAGCAGAATTGTCATCGGAAAAAAGTGAACCGAACTTTTATAGCACAGGTGATGACTGGATTTTTCTAAATTTTAATGGATCGAAAATTGAATGGTGACTGGACCTGTGAACCATCTCGCCGAGTGTGTGCTGCACTTGCGGTCACTGGAGCAAGCGCGAGACTCTGCTGGCTTCTTCTTCTCATCACACCCTGGGAGTTGACCTTGGCTGAGGGCAGAGCATCTCACGGTGCGCGTCTGCAGGCCGCGGCCACATTCCGAAGAACACTAAAAAAAAGCATTTAGAGGTTTGTCTGGTTATTTGGAGATGGCGGCCCACTGCATCGAAAATAGCTCAGATTGTGAAAAATGTGATCCTTAAGACAATTTCATTTGAAGATTATCTCTCAATAAAATGGTATACAAGGCAGTACGCCAGCACTGGATGAAGACACATCATCATTATCAAGAAAAAATATTTGCCTACATTGTCCCATACAGGCACATGCGCCTAATGGGTAGGCAATATTTGGTAAAAACCATTTAAGCTTGATATTCAGACTTAAAATTCAAAATTTAAGTTCAATTAGAGCCATCGTTAGCCCTTCAGTAAATTTCAAATGAGTTGTTTTAAAGGAATGGGAGAAAATATTTATTCTGAAATGTATTTGCCTATACCCTCTGCACGCGCCTGCTGTCACCTTTTGAATCGTATCGAAAGTTTTCACAAAATAACATTCACTGCTATTCATAAAACATTTAATCCATAGTTGATATACGGATCAACGATTTTTGCTATTGAGAATTCACTGTAAGCTGCGGATGAGCCATGTTTATACTGTTTGAAAATAAAACCGATTGAAAACAATATAGCTCTTCAATCTGTCTCACTAGAAGATCATATACAAACATATTTAAAAGAATCGCCTAGAACGTTGTACATGTATTTTGATCTTACCTCCTGCTCCCATTCAGAATAAATCCACGAGTTTCCCTTGGAGTATCCTCCGTAGCTGTCTGAGATCTCGTTGCTTAACTGGTCCTGGTTCGTTGCGCGCAGACTTTCGTTAGCTGGCCGTGTCACCACAGCTGGAGGAGCGCTGAACCGATCTGTGCCACTGGCGCGCCCTCTGCCAGTTCTAGAGCCTTGATAAACAGAATTGTCTGCTTCATCACGTCTAGCATTCTGCCTTTCATCTTCATTTCTCCTTGAACCGTGATAGATTCCATTGTCGATCGGATCCCTTTTTGGGGTTTGTCGTTCGTTATTGTAGTAGCCTCCATACTGTCGACTTCCTTGATTGGAATGGTCTGGTTCATCTCGTCTTGGGTTTGTTTCTTTGTTGTCGTTGGAGCCTTGATAGATCACGTTGTCGATTTCATCTCTTCGTGGGTTTTGTCGGTTGTCGTAGTTGCTTTCGTTTCGTCTCTGAGTTTGGTCTACGTTGTTGACATCCAGTTGATCGTTGTCATCATATTTCACCGGACACGGCCTCAGCTGACATGGATATGAAGTGATAGGTGGCTGGTCTAGGCACAACGCATCATCAACCTGAAAATAGAGGAAATTTCATTACGTATTTGAAATGTTTTTTTTTAAAGTAATCCTGTGTAGGAGACTGTCTGGATTTTAGAGACTCTAGGAGTCTATGAAAATTGTTGTAGTGCCGCAGAGGTGTTGGTGATGTGGCTGTTGATGTCTTGATCCTTTGTAGCATGGTTGTGTAGTGTTTTGTCGTGTGTTGTCTTGGCTTAGTTTTGACACTAAAAGGAGGTGGCGATTGATATTGGTTTTGAATAGGACAAGGTTAAATTGGAGTAAGAACACAAATACCGGTAACTCGTTCCATACTGTGAAAAACGGTTCACTTTGCCAATGTCCCCCTTGTTTCAGGGAAGGCCGGCAAGAGTTGCAGAGCTTATTTGAAAGTTTGAAAATGGATTTTTATTTGTAAGTATACATGCGGAATGTGTTAGCTCGAACTAATATGAATTTTAAATGTGATTGCAACTAAGATTATTGAATATTGGTTTCACAACGCATCAGATCCCACAAATCGTTCTACACATTGATTGAACAGTTATATCTGCAGATGGCATTCCCTGCACTCATCGCCTTATCCAAATGCACATCACCATTAAGTGAACATCAGAGGGGCTCAGGGCAATAAATCAGTCACATAAGTGGCTGCAGCTCCCACGCATCTTCTGGCATGGCGGCTTCTGTAGCAGCTGTTCTGCTTCCAACAACTCCTTTGTGTGATCCTCTGGGTTCCATGGTAAAACGACAAAGTGACAAAAAACACATGGCAGAACATCACAATGACAGTACTTCACAATGAGAAAATGCAATTATGACAAAACATCACAGGAAAGTACATCACAATGACAAAACATCAAATACCTAAAACAGAACATACCATAAAAAAAAATCAACTGAGAAAACATCACAAAACAGAATATACCATAAACAGCATGACAAAAAAGTGAGACTCGAGAAAATGAAACTCATAATAATAATAATATTAGGATGATTTATTTGGTGAGCGCTGTTTTCGTGTTTATCACACTTCAAGAGCCCTCTGCGAGCTTGGTCATCGCTGTAGAAAGCGCCAATTCTCAAGCAAGACCTAGTTGCTGTAAGGCTGGATGGACCTTTAGTGACCAGTCTTTCGTAAAGTTATATGAATTTTTCACCCAGCGAAGAGCATATTTGAAAATATAAATGGTATATTTTTCGTACTCCACCGGGATTCAAACCCACAACCTTCCATTTACGAGTCAGAAGTGTTAACCACTAGACTACGGACCGGTCATGCTTAGCTATTAAAAAAATAACGTCCCCGATTATTTTTATTACATGAAAAAACTTCCGAGGCTTCCCAATTCTTGGGGTCTTGGGGGTCTATGTCACCGTGGAAGGGGGCCGCAGAGGTGTTGCTTGAGCTGTTCTGTCATGTGTCGTTATGCCAGGTATCGTTATGTATCTAATGTGTCGTTTTGCCTCTGTGTCATTCTACCCTGCAACCGCTCCTCTGACCCACTCCACTTGTGACACAGCTTTGATGCGTGGAGCGTGGATGATGGTAGAATGGCGTTGCAGAAAGCTTTCATGCCATTGATTACGCTGGCGAATTGCGTGCGGTATTGCGAATTCAGATTTGATATAATGTAATGTTAACTCGTCAAATAATATCTCTTCAATTGCATTCAGCTGACTGCTGTCATTATTCTACAAATACAAGTTGTAAAGTCTGTTAACATTTCAGGTTCCTTTTATGAGCTTAAAGCACATTGCTTCTTGATCGGTGGTCATTACACCCTTGAAAGTGGTATTATTATTATATCAGGCTAATTTATTTTAAATTACAAATGATAAGAGAGCGCCGTTTTTGTGTGTGTCACGCCTCAAGGGCCCTCTCCGATTATGGATAAGACTTTCTAAAAAGGTGTGTCTTGAATGCTCCGCGAAATACACCCACAGATTTGGAGTTCTTCACTCCGGGTGGCAGTCTGTTCCACTCCACGGACCCGCAACGCGGAAAGCGCGGTCTCCGAAATTTGGTATACAGGTATGTGAAAGTCAGAGTCCAACATTCTACGGGCGTCGGTAAGTCTTTTTTTGTCGGTTAGTATTAGAAGATAGCAAGCAATAAGCAGCTGATTGCTGTGCCACACAGTTTGAACGAAAAACATGTAAACAGCGATCAGCTGTTTTCGAGCAGCCATTTGTATTTTTGTTTTGCTGCTTTCTTCAAATATGTAATATCAGGAATACGGAAATTGAAAAACAAGAAATATCAAAAAACAAATTGATGTTTCTGTTCAAAGCGGGAAGAAATGGATAAACAAAACAAGTGAAATTTAGACTTATGGCCGCAAGTGAGCAGCTGATTTATCTTCATACAAATATAACCAAAATTCGGTAGGTAAGAATGACCGTGGTGATGAAACTTCCAGCCCAGGCATCATTAGTTTATCAAAGCGTGAGCTCAACCGACGACTAAAATGTCTAAGAATAGCCGCGTAAGTTTTTTAATCCATGCTGAGAAAAACATGATCTGAGATTGAGTGCGTCTTGAAGCTGTTTCCCATAATGCGTGTGTTGTTGCTGACCTTGACATCCGTGGCCTGGTAGGAGACGTCCTGCCTGCAGCTGATGCTTCTGGTTCTCTTGGCGTGTCCGCAGCTGGCTGAGCATGGACTCCAGGAGTCCGGAGACCAGCGGGGGGAGCAGGATCCTCCACAGGGACGGGGGCCACTGGAGGAGCCCTGGGGTCGGGGTCCGCAGCGGCGCTCTACAGCCTGGATGCCGGTGGACTCGCGGACGCACTGCAGGATAGGGGTCTGCATGCCTGGGGAGATCAAACACACACACTCTTGCTCAATAAGCCTTCAACAATGCCAGTGTTAACGCACTTGGAGTATCTACGTGCATCAGTACAGCTAGAATAGTGTGTGCAGAACAGTCCAGTATGATCCATGATGCTAGTTGTAAGGTACATAGAAAGGCACTCTGGTATGAGCTAGAGATCGAATGATCTGGAATATGCAATAAAGATCTCTTTAGTACCTATATATAGAGACTGCAACGGTACGGAAACGGATTAGTCGCTTCAAGGATTTTGCCGTGGAGACCGATATACGCGGATATTATCAACTATTGTGAATTGTGAAACAAACCGTGTAAAATGAATTCTGTTGAAAAAAATAACCGCAAG
Source organism: Agapetus fuscipes (assembly GCA_951799405.1). NCBI lineage: Eukaryota > Metazoa > Arthropoda > Insecta > Trichoptera > Glossosomatidae > Agapetus > Agapetus fuscipes. The sequence continues at coordinate 16,634,531 of OX637348.1, forward strand.
TTTAAGAGTTTGTGTATTGATTCAGAAAAGGACTGACGGGACTGCATGGGGATCTTGAGATAGTCCTGGACCATTAGATGGCGACTCAGTCCATGTGTAGCTTAGTTACGTTAGGTGTTGACCAAAGATATGTCATCTTTACCTGCACATGGCTTGGTGCAAGGCGTGTACTGCAGCACCTGCCACACAAACTTCCTCCTCTTGTGTCTCTGGTGAGGTGACGCTGGATTTGGATGCACCGGACTGGCCAGCACTTCCTTGTTCTGAATCTCCTTCGGCTTTTCTGACTCTGTGGCCAGAACCCCAGCTCCGTAAGGATACCTGTCCGCCTCGGGTCTCTTTTGGTCGATGCTGTTTCCGTCAACATCACCCACTGAGATGCGAGGCGACAGTGGATCATTCTGAGGACCTGAAACAGAGATACTTTGCATGATTGTTGTGCAACGTTAACATTGTGGTGCAGTATGCCTTCTGTCAAGTAAGAAGCGCATCTCGATGACATTGCACCGAGTCAGTAACTTCGGGTTTTTGCTGTTTTCTCTAATGGACGAACAGGTAAATCTAGAATCACTGCTGGGTCGGGTCACGACCATCGGGAAGGCCTTCCGCTACAAAAAAAAATAATAGCATTGCATGAGCGTTCTGTGATACGCTTCCCCGGATGGAAGTGTATAAACGCAATGGGTATGAGGTGGGTTTTCGCAATGTCAATAAACAAGGAGAAACGTACAAGAAAATAAGCATATATGAAACGGAACTGTGTTTCTCCTACTCATCTAAAACGCCACTGGTGGCTGAAACAATGAATGCTATTCAACAAAAGAAACTGCAGTCATCCCTCATTGGTTGAGACATCTCAGAACCTGCAGTTGACTTATTAAACGGAAGGATACATATGGGCTGCTTTCAGATTACAATTGAACCCAATTTCAAAACTCATTGAGAAGACACAGCTGGATTCTGAGAAAGAAAAAGACTGCACCAGATTGAACTTCTCTTCAACGAAAAATACGAATAGTCACTTTAGCAGCAGGATAAGATAGTAAAACAACGACAATAAGATGAAGATGGACCATGTTTGTATCGCCAAAATCATCAAAAATTGACAATGCTACCACAAATTTCATTCGATTGTGAATAAAAGCAGATTGCTTTTAAAAAGAACTCAAAAATTCCATCTAGAGAACGATAACGCAATAAGAATAAAAGTGACGATTGTGGTTTACCGATAGAGTTTTCATCAAGTCTTGTTGGCCTGTACGGTTGTCCATGACTTTGACCATGATGACCTTCGCTTCTCTGGGGTCCGTTGATGAGAGGAGGAGCGATCACGGCAGCTGACGAGGACTTGTCAGCAGCTTCCTCGGGTGGGATCGGCATTGTGTACTCGTACTTGATACCAGGGTTCAGATGCCGGTACAAGATCTGCAAACAAATGTTGCACATTTGACAATCAAGATTTCACAAAACAATCAACTGGTCCGGCCCGTAGTCTAATGGTAACGCTTTGGACTCGTAAGTGCAAGGTTGTGGGTTTGAATCCCGGCGGAGCACAAAAAATATCCAATTTACCCAATGCCATTTATCCAATCCAATTTATCTTCAAATGTGCGGCTTACCACCTGTATAAAATGGTTCACTTTGCCAATGTCATCCCTGTTTCAGGGAAGGTCGGCAAGAGTTGCAGGGGGTATGTTCATTTGAGATTTGGGTGTTATGTCATTTTTAAGCGCGAACTTATACCAGTCTGCTTGTGAGAATGCATATAATGTAAATCCCCAATGTTACATATTCTTGCAAGTTAGATTAGATTAGAAATATGCTCTTCGTTGGGTTGAAAAATTCATAAACCCATGTACCAAAGACCGGTCACCAAAGGTCTATCCATCTTTACAGCAAACTGAGTCTTGCTTGAGAATTGAAGCTTTCTACAGTGACGACTAAGCATAGAGAAGGCTTTCAAGGTGTGATTCACACAAAACAGCGCTCACTAAATAAATCATGCTTACATTATTTAAGCGAGGTTGCAAATGACTGGAAGCTGTACAGTGAGAAAAAGAGAAGAACATGCATGAAGAAAGTGATACATGTCGAGGAGATGGAAGGAGTGTGCTAGGACAGAACAAAGTGGATATACTACTAGTTGAATGGTGGTTGTATTCAAGGACAATGCACAAAGGGATGATGGAAAAGTAGCTTACCATGATGTCCACCGGCTGCGTGAGAGGTCCTGCAGTGGTGATGGCCTCCACGAGAGGTCCACCTTGTCGTCTGTACTCCCAGCGTGTCCCAGCAGCCTCATAGCCTCCTGGATCACTGATGGCAAAGTTGCCGTTGATGATGAAGGAGCCGTTTGTCAGTTTGAGCGCTGGAACAAAGAAAACAGGACAATTTTAATGAAAGGACAATCAAAATAAAGTCAAAACAAAAAAGCCAGGGGGAAGATTGCGACAGGTCCTTAGCAACGCAACGCAACTAACCTATACATATATTGTACTTGTATTATCTTTCCTTTTGATTCTATCTGTTTAATTAGATATATTGTTTTTTTTCTTTTCTCAAATATTTCTGCTTTTGTGTATTTCTGTATTTTTGTATTTTCTGCATTTTTGTATTTTTTTTTCCATGTACTTTTCTATTGCTGTATTTTTTTATGGCTGGTCATGTATTGCACCCTCCACATGACTAAGCTGGAATAAACATTTATTAATATTATTATCATTATGCAATTCCTTGACTTATAGGTTGGTATGAGGTTGACCACCCATACTGTAAAAAATGGTTCACTTTGCCAATGTCACCCCTGTTTCAGGGAATGTCGACAAGAGTTGCAGGGCTTCTGTTCATTTGAGGTTTGGATTTTATTTGTAAGTACACAATCAGCATTTGTAAGCGCGAACTACACGTGTTTGTTTGTGGGCATACATCTGAGAGCTTTGAATGAATATATCCTTGCAACTTAGATTATAGATTATAGATAGATTATTATTGTAAATTCTTGCCGCTTTATCTCCAAAAAGTTTCACATGTGATGATGATGATGATGATGGATGATTTCTTTCCTGTGGCGCCATTTAATGGTCCAGGACCATCTCAAGGGCGCCATGGCTTCTGGAGAAAAGTAGTGTCTTCAGTTCCTTTCTGAAGGTGGTGGTAGGCTGGTTCGCGCGAACACCGATGGGTAAATTGTTCCAGGCCACCGGCCCGGCCACCGCAAAGCTGATGTGGCGAGTGGAACCTGTTTATTTTTACAGGTAAGGGGACCGGCCTTACGCCAACCACTTCAGTTGAAGTGGGGGTTTCCCAACCCCCGAAAAGGCTGGTGCTCATTTCATGTGAAGGCTGAGTACACCTTTCCAGTAATTTATTTCGAGTTTGAAGTAAACACCGAAACGGAAAATCATTTCTGACACCCTCGGCTCCTGGTATGGAATGCAAGCACTCTACCAACTGAGCCATCAACCGGACTGGTTGAGTATTTGAACAATGTTTTATACATACGTAGGTACATTAATCAATTTCTCGTAACTTTTAATCTAACTCACATCTCATCTAATGCGTCTTGTCTTGTCTTGTATCCTGCCGCCATTCCTCTAGGGGTGGCCAGTACCTCCACATAAGTGCCTCCACTTGACTCTGTCCCTGCATACTTCCTTCATCTCATCCAATTTCATCACTCTTTTCATGCATGCTCTTCTCTTGTTTCCACTCTGTAAATTCCATTCATTCGCAATCTCACTTATCTGATCAATCCATTCTTTTCTAGGTCTTCCCCTTCCACGCTTACCTATTACATTCCCTTTATACACTCTTTTTGTCAGTCGGTCTTCATTCATCCTTTCAATATGTCCAAACCATCGCATCACACTTCTTTGAACTTTCACTTTCACGCTTTCTTTTACTCCGCATTCATTCAGAACCCATTCGTTTCTCACTCTATCTTTCAGTGTTTTTCCTGTCATACTTCTTAAATGAGCCATTTCTACGGTGCATACCTTATTTACTTCTCTTTCATTCACCGTCCATGACTCGCTTCCATACATCAGGGTCGGCAACAATATACAATTGTGTACCGCCATTTTCATTTTCTTTGGTATCCTTTTATTCTTCGCTATTCTACCAAACGCTCCTATCACGCATCTTCCTTTGCTGGCACGCTTCTCTAATTCCTTCGTCATCTTACCATTCGCCTCAAACTTGCTTCCTAAATAGTCAAACTCATTCACTACTTCAGCGTCCAGTTGTAATTTGAAATTTCATGTGGATAGTTGCCGTTACGGTTCCCTCACGACCTGCATTGTCCAAATCTCGGCATTGCAACATCTCCCAGCAACAAATTAATCACCAGTTATCGATGCTGGATGTTGCGCAACAGAAGCCTCGTGTGGCAGACACACCTGCCAACAGTCTGACGAGCTGCAAGCGCTCATTTGCTTTGCCTTCAATGTAATGAATTACCATACTAATAATGAACATCAGTGGCGAGCTTACACTAAACAAATATCAATATTAAACAGGGACCTATTGGATTTTTTACATGCCAACAAACTTTTCTATCTAAACGTTGAATTTATATCTCTTCAAAACTATTCCAATCTAGGGCAATATAAATAAATAAATAATTGGAGAATGGAAAATCTATTTAGATTTAATGTGCAAATATTTATGGTGAAATGCTGAAAACAGGAGGTCAATGTGTAATGGAATGGGTGTATGAATTATGTAAGCTTTGTGTGAGTGCCGCGTTACCAAAGATGGACCGGAGGAAGGCAGTCATTGTCCCCTTTGACAAAGATAAAGGGGATAAAAACGACAAAACTAGAGAGCTATCAGGATTTTTTTTTGTAATGTGATTATTTAGTAGTGATGCGTATGAATTATTCAGCCCAGCGTTAAGTTAAAATCTTACTTACACTAATAGTGTAACTTGTTGCTGTGTTTTTCCTGAATTGATCGCATGTGGCAAGTATAATCTATTTTTTTTTCAGGTAAATGGGAGTTTCCCAGCTCCCAAGGATGCTGGTATTCATTTCTTGTGAAAGCTGAGTATACCTTGCCAGTATTTTATAATGGGTTTGCAATAAACACCGAAACGGGAAATCCTTCCTGACACCTTTGGTGGGATTCGAGCCCGAGCTCTCGGCATGGAATGCAAGCACTTTACCAACTGAGCTATCGATCGGACTAGCATAGACAGCGATGAGCATATTTTGAAAAAAAAAAACCTCAACCGGGAATCGAACTCACTTTCTTCCGATTACGAGTCCATAGGGTAAGCCACTAGACTGCAGACCGATATAATAAAATAACTGTTAACTTTGTTCTTTCGCTGTTTTGCTGAAGGTAGCCAAAACCTTTACAGAATTACCTCTTCATTCAAATACATTCAATGCTTTAAGAAACATGGTCCCAGATTTTGAGAGCCGAGAACACCAAAGCAGATGATTGTTAAATCCTTCTCTGTGTGTTACAATGAGTGATTGTTCTCCACATTTGGGAGTCACGCGACAAACTTTGATCTGTCACAACAATGTGCCCCTAATCCCATAGATGTTGTTTGACATATTGACATGTTAGGTTGTAGCGTTCACATGCAAGGTTTATGCCTGCTTCAGACGGGTCGATCTCTTTAGTACCGAGTACCGAGTGGCTAAAAGTTAATCTAAGTTCTAAAAATTTAGGGTCTGTTGCACCAAACTCCAATCAGACAAAAATCAAATGATCAAAAATGTGATTTCTCCCATCAAATAAATAAATGGTTGCATAATTATATGTAAATCAGCTGATAAGTACATCATCTTCCCTGTTCAAATTCCATCATATTAAAACCGACTTTCGACAAATATTTAACCGAGGTCCTTATCAAAATTAAGCAATCAAATTTCGTGTGTCAATGAAATATTGATCGGAAGTTGGTGCAACAGATTAATGTTAAATGCACGCCCTCAAGTACACTTGTATAAGTTCGCGATAACATCTCATCTTGCTTTTTTGTACTTTCATTCTCATTTTCTCTTTTATACCACACTCGTTCATCACCATATCATTGCGAACTCTTATCATTCAGTGTCTTTCCTCAGGTAAACCATTTCAACCGTACATACTTTACTCAACTCTTCATTCATTACTGTCCACGCCTCACTTCCATACATCAATGTCGGTACCAATATGCCATTATTTGTGAGTTTGACTGCTGTAAAAACTTGGTTCACTTTAACCAATGCCACCCCGGTTTCAGGGATAGGCGGCAGGAGTTGCAAAGTTAATGCTTATGTGAGGTTTGCTTTATTTCGATTGTACTACACATGCAGCATGTGTTAGCTCATATTTAATGCCTGCATGTGGGCATGCATTAAATTTGAGCCTTAAATGCCAATATATCTTTGCAACTTAGATTATAGATTAGTCGATACTTGGTAGGTCTAATCTAAACTAATTAGTAGGTACTCGATAGAAAAAAGATGGGCACGTCTGGACGAGCTTTAACGATAGTAACCGAACAGAGGTTAACAGTAGTGACTAGTGTAGTGACTCAGTCTAGGATTACAGTCACAGAGCATGTCATATGTGCAGATGATTGATTAATGTGCAGTGCGTAAGGATGGGCAATGTATATCGATATATAAAAAGTAACGATGTTTAAAGAAAATATATCGATAGTGTTTTTGGAGTATCAAAAATGAAGGGTTTTTCTTAAATGCGTTTCTTCTCTCTCACTCCACAGATGGTTGTTTTTGGAAGCATTTTTTTTTACCCGCGCAAATTGCGTGACTACCCTCCCCCCCCCCCCTCCCCGCAACCGATTTTGTTTTCAGTAATATTTTTGAAACACGTTTCTATCCCCCTCCCTCCCATATAGTTTGATACATTTTCTTCGATATATTTCGATAGTGCTGGAGAGATGTGGAATAATATTATATTTAAAATAAAATTATTTTTTTCTAATTTTATTTTAAATAAAATGAATTTTCACTGTGTGAATACACAAACCCTACAAAATCTAATATTATATTCATCATTTCACTTTCACGCTGAAGAAGCCCATCGTAGACATGGGCGAAAGCTCCAGCTCCCACAGAACACGGCAACAGATCCCGGAAAACATCTCTCCAGCATCATTAGCCGACTGTGTAAACCTAAGCTTTTATCTTATTTCGATAGTGTTTGAAAATATCGATTCGATATACATCGATTTTATTTTTTCATTTGCCCATCCCTAGCAGTGCGTGAACAAGAATCCGGGTCACTGGTGAAGTCGACAAAATGTTTATTGCAGAATTCAAAAGATATTTTGATGGCAATGGTAACTGTGACTGTCACTCTACGTCCTTATTCCACTAGGAGTAGCTACAGTCTCCAGAATCGTGTAGAAACACAACGCAACTAGGCTCAACATACATGTGTGACATGTGGATTTAGTGGAACCTCTTTACTTTTACGAGTAATGAAGCCGAACTTACACCAAACACTCTTTTTCAAGTGGGTCTTTCTCAGCTCACAAGGTTTATCTATTTATTTAAGTTGCAGAAATCTACTAACATTTAAAATTAATATTAAATACTTAAGTGCAACAAGCAGACACGTATAAGTTCGCGCCTATACAAACCCAATCTCAAATAGACATTAGCCCTGCAACTCTTGCCGGACTTCCCTGAAACAGGGTTGTAATATTGGCAAAGTGAACCATTTTTACTGTTGAGTAGTCAGCCTCATACCAACCTGTAAGTCAAGGAACGGTTCAGGGATAGTTTCTTTTTCGTTTATTCCATCTACGAATTTATGGAATTATATCTTTACTACGTACCTACACATTTAAAAGAACGTCCCCCCAGTGCTTGTTCGGCTTATCTACCATTTGATTCAAAGATGACCTTTCAATGAGATTGTCTAAAGAATCGCATTCATCACAATCTAAGCTAAGAAAAAAACGTACGACAATGTGTGTGTTGATTAAAATATTTTCAAAAACAATTCAATTGGTCCAGTACACATTGCTCATGTGAAATTACCTCTGTTGGAGATAAGACAAAAAAGCACTGAGAGGACGAGAAGTTGGCATGTAAGAGAAATGCAATTTGGCGTTATTCTTCTTTTGTTTCCTCTGCTTTACGGCGACTCGACATTCACATTATTTATCGACTTCGTATAACAATGGTCCGTGTTCTGCTGTAGCGAACATGCTTGTAACGAACTCACCTCCTATCTCCTATAACGAGCCTGGATGTAACGGACAACGCGCAAACCGAAGGAAGTCTGCTTGCAGGATTATGGTTGACAACTGCGAAAGAGGAATCTGCTAAGAGAAGCTAGTTCTTCAGATAGACAAAGGAATTACATGATTTTAAAAACTTCTACCGGCTACATCTCCATCAAAAGGCCCATCCAGCCTTGCAGCAACTGGGTCTTGCTTGAGAATTGGCGCTTTGTAGCGACGACCAAGCTCGTAAAAAGTCCGGTCGATAGCTCAGTCGGTAGAATGCTTGCATTCCATGCCGAGAGCGAGGGTTCGATCCCAAGGTGTACTCAGCCTTCACAAAAAATGAGAACCAGCCCCCCTGGAGCTGGGATACCCCACTTCAACTGATAGTGGTTTGTGTGAGACCGACCCTCTTACCCGTAAAAATAAATAGGTCCCGAATCGCCAAATGCGACTCCTTCGGGGATAACGCAGGCAAGAAGATACACATATTGAACACTATATGTGTAGCTTAGTTGTTTTTTTTTCTAACGGCAAGGTCGACTATAAAACGCAGCTAAGCTACACACATGGTATAACTTCATGTCACGTTATCCTCAGAGGGTTTCGAATGTGGCGAGTGGAACCTTTCTTATTTGTATAGGTAAGGGGGCCGGCCTTATGCCTACCACTTTAGTTGAAGTGAGGGTTTCCCAACTCCAGAGGGGGCTGGTACTCATTTCTTGTGAAGGCTGTGTAAACCTTGCTGGTATTCTATTTTGGGTTTTGAAAAAAACACCAAAAAAGAAAAAATATTTCTGTCATCCTCGGTGGGGAGAGAAACCTCGCTCCCTGCGTGGAACGAAACCATTCTACCAACTGAGCTATCGACCGGACAAATGTGCATATAAAATTAAATTGCATTTTCATGAAATTCCCACGTCTATCTTTTAGTTTACTAGCGCATGCTGAGTCGTACTCAATGCAACTAAGCTGCACCCGCAGTGCAACTTCTCAAGAAGCACGTACGCGAGTCTTATGCAAGAGTCAGCTAGAGTACAATACACGTGATTTATGTAGCGACACTGCATACAACAGGGAGACGAGACATTTATCAAATTGCAAATATTTTGCTAGTTTACGTTTGTTATTTAAATATTCAAAAGGGTTTCTTACGTTTCAAGTAATATATATTATCTATCTACAATCTAAGTTGCAAAGATTTATTAACATTTAAAATTCATATTAAATGCATGCCAACAAACTTGTAATTTTGGCTTTTCCGACTCAAATATTGTGACGAATATGGAATTGTGTGTTTTGTTTGTTCATGTGATAATGAAGCCTGTGAAATCTCTCTAAAAATAAATCAATGTTTGGTATTCAAATAATTTGTATTTGATATTGTTCGAGATTGCTCGAGTGCTTGGTCGGATGTTCAAGTGAAGTCTCGCATGTTCCAATTCTCAATGTTTTTTAATTTTTTTTTTTAATTTATTTATTACAGAAAACAACAGCACATACACATAAAACAAGTAAAGATTTATAATAAATACTGATTAAATATGATTCGAGTATGACCATTTTTTTGCTATAAAGTAAGGGCCAAAGCGCTCTGTAGCTTTAGAAGTCAACTGACCGTTGAATTGTATGTGAACCGAATCTGAAAAAAAATGCTTAAACATAAATCACCGCAATTTTTTAAAATTAAATTAAACCCGCGAAAATCATAATAATATTGTTGTGATTTCCATAATTATATTGTAGGGATCCAGTTTTTATAATGCGCCGTTCTCAATCGTTAAGTGTGGTTGTTGATGCCGCATTTATCTGAATATGAGTCTTTTGTTTAAACACATCAATTGGACATGATGTTTTTGTACGGACAGTTTTGTATGAATGTTTTTGTACGGATAGCGCACGCGCTCAACGTGCGAGATGTTAAAATGTAAAGAAATATTCATATACAAGATACCCGTTCTACTCTATACCGCAGTTTGTAAAAAAACGTTTTTATTTTTTTTTCTCACCGAGGAAGTTGAAACTGACAAGTAACCCGAGTATGAGTAAAGACGGTCGGCCTTACGCCAACCACTTCAGTTGAAGTGGGGGTTTCCCAGTCCCGAGCGAGCTGGAACGCAAGTTTTGTGAAGGCTGAGTAAACGTTGCTCGTGTATTTTATTTTGGGCTTGAAATAAACACCAAATCGAGATATCATTTAGTTTCAGTTCCTTGACTTATAGATTGCGGCTGACCACCCATGCTGTAAAAATGGTTCACTTTTCCAATATCACCGCTCATTCAGGGAAGGTCAGCAATGAATCTTAAATGTAACATTTATTTGCAATTTAAATTAAAGATATCGACGGTTAAAAGGCAGTTAGGGCATTGTTCAGGAGAGCAGTTTAAAGTTTGAGATTGCAGAAAAATGGCATAACTTTTTTTATTGTTTATCATATCGTTAAAATCCAAACAGCTCTTAAATTAAAAAAATAAAGGCATTCATTGGCATTCCTATAAATGGGGTTTTACGATGTCACACGCGCCTTTAGGACAAAAAAGGCCAAAATCTTGTCGGTTACACCAAAATCACACTTCGAAAACGCAGTTGTTTGCTTGGGCATAAACAACGCAAAAATCATCATAGAGCGATGGGAGTTAGCGCATTAGAAAGAGCGGAATTTTTCAAATAAGATAGCATTAATTACTCATTTTTGACCAAAATGTCGCTTTTTAACTGCCTTTTAAACGTCGATATAGATTTTTGAGATCTAATCCGAGATATCAGACTGGAACGCAAGCTCTCTACCAACTGAGCTATCGACCGGACTTTGTATCCAATACTGATTGTGGCGTTGAACCGCGAACGCAAACGCGTGTGAGTGAACCTTTAATGTCCGGTCTAATTAATGGCACCATTCATTTGGCGAAACACTCTCCAGAGCAATGGAATGCAGCGCATCGATGCGCGCGCATACATGGGCTGCAACTTAGAAGCATGGCGGGGGAAGTGCAGGCATTCAAAATAAACAAACGCAGATGGGCCTGATTTATTGGGCGAATCGATATGAAAACGATAGTCAATTGGTTAATGAAACAGACTACGGTAATATGCTGGAGAGTTGCTGGCCGGGATCTGTTGCCGCGGTCTGTGGGAGCTGGAGCTTCAAGACGTTTCGCCCATGCTTTCGATAGACGTCTTCAGCGTGTAAGTGAAATGATGAAGATGATATTGATGAAACTGTGACTCTCAAGCATCATCAGCCGGTCATGTAAGCCTAAAACTCCTATTCGATAGACTACATATTCTACTTTATTCTGGATACCCAAATTCGTTCACATCACTCCGCTGTTAAAAAAACTATATTGGCTTCGTGTCCCGGAGAGGGTGGTCTACCGTGTTTGCGTGATGGTATATAAAGCCATCAATGGCTTGGCTCCACCTTATCTGACTGACATGATTTTGCCTCTTGAAATGGGTGTAAGAAGGCAGACACTCAGATCCGCGGGTGATGGAGCAGTCAATTTGGTTTAGCCGCGCCGTCAGATTCGTGCAAATTTCGGGGACCGCGCTTTCCGTGTTGCGGGTCCGGTGGAGTGGAACAGACTGCCACCCGGAGTGAAGAACTCCAAATCTGAGGGGGTATTTCGCGGAGCACTCAAGACACACCTTTTTAGAAAGTCTTATCCATGATCGGAGAGGGCCCTTGAGGTGTGACACACACAAAAAAGGCGCTCTCTTATCATTTGTATTGAAAAATAAATTAGTCTGATATTATAATAATAATACAGTAACTTGAATTATCAAGAATATTGAAGATTACTTCAATCTATAATCTAAGTTGCAAAGAAATATTAACATTTAAAATGAATATTATATTCATCGTGGTGCGTGTCTCAAACATTTAATTTAATATATTTTTATACACGGTTTTTTTTCCAATTCTAATAGCAATAAAAAATCTAATTTCGTAATTAAACGATAAAAATCGCAATAAATTGTTGATCTGAAGATATCTTTACTTTTTATTTGTATCGGAGCCCTTTTAAAAAGCAATAAATAAGCATTTTATCTCCCATAGTTGTGTTTAGATTATCTAACCTACAGTTACAGCGTGTGTAATTGCGTTACAGATGTCAGAAGAGATCGAAGCAACATCATTAGATGAAAACATGCCCTAGAAACAGGGTTGCCACCTTTAGCTAATAGCCCGGGATTCGTGAAAGAAATCGCAGTTATTAATTTATTTCAATTTACGTTGTGTGCAAGAAATAAATACAATTCATAACAATTAGTTTTGTAACAGTGTCCTTTTGAAAATGATGTAAGCAAGTCGAAAGTACTCGAGGTGAAATAAATCCTCAATTATGAAAATACAACTCTGTTTTTTATTGCAGTGGTGGAGAAAACGGTTAAAAATACTATGGTTATGTAGAGTACATATTAGGGATCACACCGATATATTTTTTAAGTAGTAAAAATAAAGATATCGAATAAGAGTTTTAGGCTTACACGGCCGACTGATGATGCTGGAGTGATGTTTTCCGGGATCTGTTGCCGTGGTCTGTGGGAGCTGGAGCTTCATCACAGTTCTCATCAAGATCTTCATCATCATCATACTTCACGCTGACGAAGCCCATCGTAGAAATGGGCGAAACGTCCGGAAGCTCCAGCTCCCATAGACCACGGCAACAGATCCCGGAAAACATCACTCCAATAAAGATATCATTGATAATTTTCAAAAATTAAATGCTGAGAATTTGAATCCCGCCAAAACGCAGCGTGGCCGGCTAGCCACGCTGTGACGTCAAAATGACGTAGATGGATCCGACAGTCTTCGAGGGTCTAACGGTACACTCCAAACATCCGAAGATCCATCGACGTCATATCCGCCCAAGTATAAAAATGACCTGTTTTATACCGGAAATCGAAAATGCGCGAATTTTAAAGAGCTAAAATTTAAAAACTAAGCCAGATATTATTTTTTTACAAACGCAGATGATTTTTTTAAATATAGTCATTTCATCATTTTATGAAATAAAAAATATATGTGAAATTACCCTATTCCTCATAAATATTCGGGTGTTTCACCAATCAAATACCGTTATTCCTTTTAAGTTCCAGTCTGCCAACCTTGTCTCTAGTACTGGCATGTGGTATCTCATTGTAAGTGGTCAGTGGTCCATATTAGAGAAGAGAAGGTCACCATACAGTGGAGCCATCTCCTGCTTGCGCCATGTGGAGGCGGACATCTCTTGATGATGCGGGAACAGATATCAGGATTTATTACCCAGAAAGGTCTAAAGACGTACTTACAATGATTTTGGTGTTATATAAGAAAGACCACAGATTTGCTGTTAAATTTTACTGTACCACTACGTTTATATTCTCTGTTTCTACTTCCTACCAATGTGGGCAGGTCATGTCGCAAGACAGGACCACGACAGGTGGCTGAAAGGATCGTCCAGTAAATAAAGTAATAAAAAATAAGTAAAATATACTAGGCTCGGCAGAAACAGGAGCCAAGACACGTACCTATTAAAGAGTTAATACGAAGAGATAACAGATCGATGTTTGCAATGAGAGCGAGCATTTGCAGTTGCTGGTCTTCTTGTCTAGAGCTACCTGCCTCATCATCTGAGAGAGCTAGAGGACCATAAAGATAAACTCTCCTGTCATTGATGATCTGTTCTGTCTGTTACTGAGTAAATGTCCTGAAGGATGACCTCTGACTCACCCAGGTAGTTGGTGCAGTGGTGCATCTCAGTGACGTTGACCTGGGCAGAGTAGCCACCAGCGTGTACCCTAGGGGCAGTTGATCTGTTCTGTCCTGAAGGATGACCTCTGACGTCACTAACTCACCCAGGTAGTTGGTGTAGTGGGGCATCTCAGTGACGTTGACCTGAGTAGCCATCAGCGTGTACCTCAGGGGCAGTTGATCTCTTCTGTCCTGAAGGATTACCTCTGACGTCACTGACTCACCCAGGTAGTTGGTGGAGTGGTGCATCTCAGTGACGTTGACGCGGCAGGCGCCTTTGAGCAGGTAGCCACCAGCGTGTACCCCAGGGGCAGTAGATCTGTTTATGTCCTCAAGGATGACCTCTACGTCACTGACTCACCCAGGTAGTTGGTGGAGTGGTGCATCTCGGTGACGTTGACGCGGCAGGCGCCCCTGGGCAGAGTAGCCACCAGCGTGTACCCCAGGGGCAGCTGCGCGCGCGTGAAGAGGCCGGACACCAGGCGGGGGCCGCAGGTGCGGGGGGCGCTGGCGGAGACCACGCCGTCCACAGCCACAGTCTGCAAGAAAACAGAGAATCAGCGCTTGACATGTGCTCAGTGGAAATGAAACACTCGAGGAGTATGACGCGAAAAACTCTTATTTATTTAATAAAGTTGTAAACTTTCACTTACACTTTCATGGTCGGTATTATACAATGAATTGTTTTTGTGATTTTTCGGCTTAGACACTCATGGTCTACATGAAGCTTTTTTATCTGCCGACGTTTCGCTTTCACAAGTAGAAGGCATTTCGTAGTCTCCTCGGTCGCCATTATTTATTGTTTATGCTTGATTGTTTGAAAGTTGAGATAGTAGATGAATTTAGATATTTGAGAAGTTTTTTGAGAAGAATGGAAAAATGACGAGAGAAATTTAGAATAGGGTGTGTAAGGGAAAGTAGTTGTTTGGTGCGATGGGAAGAATTGCAAAATCAAGCGGTTAAAGATGGATTTGAGAATGTTGGTAAACAATGGCATATTTTTACTAGCACTGGTGTATGGAAGTGAAGCATGGACTACGAATTACAGCAAAATGAGAAAGGTTGACTTATAGGTTGGTATGCGGCTGGCCACCCATGCTGTAAAGAATGGTTCACTGTGCCAATGTCACCCCTGTTACAGGGAAGGACGGCAAGAGTTGCAGGGTGAATGCCCATTTGAGATTTGGTATTTATGTTGTAGGTTCACATGAGGCATGTGCAAGCGCGAACTTGTACGTGTCTGGTTGTGGGAATGCAAGTAATGTGAATCTCTAATGTAACATATCTTTGCAACTTAGATTAGATTAGATTTTGTAGGGTTTGTGTATTCACACAGTGAAAATTCATTTTTTTTAAATAAAATTATTTTTTCTTTAACGTAGTTTAATTTTCACAATAATATGATTGTGAAAATAGTAGTTTAATTTTCACAATAATATTATTGTGAAAATAGTAGTTTAATTTTCACAATAATATTATTGTGAAAATTAAACTACGTTAAAGAAAAAATAATTTTATTTAGATTAGATTAGATTAGATATGTACAATGGAAATGAAACCCTTGAGGAGTATGACATATTTAAGAGGAATAACGAATCCATTGTGGATCTGTAGTCTGTACACAAAGATGGTCGAAAATAATTGTTTGCCCTAAGGGTTTTATTATTTTTAAATAGGTTAATTATCTAAAAGATGTTTTATAGGTATCGATTTATGCTCTGGACATAAAAAATAACGAGCAATTTTTAATTCAGTGTAATGTTCTTACGAGTGTGTTCAGTGCATTTCAAAATAATGTTATTTTCGGTGTACCCTTTCGTCCCCCCAGTGCTTGTTTGGCGTATCTACAATTTGATTAAAAGATTAACTTTGCATTGAAATTGCCTTAAGAATCACATTCTACACAATACGAACCAAGAAAAAAACGTAAAACACGGTAATGTGAGAGTTGTTTACAATATTTAAAAAAAAATCCAGTTTTCATAAGACACATTGGTCCAGTACACATACAAAAATTACTCATGTGAAATTACCTCTCATGGACATAAGACAAGCAAGCACTAAAGACACGCTTTGTTGCCTACCTCTGCATCTATAGAGCGATCGCTCCTGCATGTAGGTACTGTGAGGGTTTTTCTTTCTTTATTTATAAGATCTTCAATGTGGTGTTTGGCCGTGCTCTGAAGAATTATGACTGCTTGAGTGCATAGCGCCAGGAACCATATCACATACAAAAGAGGATAATGAACCAAAACTTTATAAACACTTTTATTTATCCACAATCACAATATATAAATAATAATTTATTTATCCACAATCACAATGTATATATTATTATATTTACCACAGCAATATTGATTACATATAACTAAAATTCACATGCTTGTGGCTCTCCCGCCAGGGAAGCTTTTTTTTTTTCTGCATTCTTTTGTTTTTCTTTTTTTATTCAAATTCAAATCTAATGTTCCATTCCACCAAACAAACAAAATCATCTCGTTACAGTACATACTCGTATAACTGATAATTTCAACACATTGATTGTTAAGGAGTCATCACATTTCATGTCCATCATTAAAATTCAATTACAACGTGTATGTTCGCTCTTTGATATGTTTTAAATTGACTTTATATGCAGATGCTTTGTTTTCTAAGTCGGCGATCTGACTGTACCTTTCCCAATATTTAATATTGATTTACTGCTTTATATGTACGTATAGTCCTACTAACGAAATACTTAATTTAAAGTTAAACAATACATCACAGATTTTAAGAAAATGCAGTTAAATTTTTTTCTGTTTTTTCAATAAATCCACTTCACACGTGGCATGTGTAAACGGAAATTGACACGTGTCTGCTAAAAGGTATGCATTACTTATGAAACTACAATGTTAATAATTCGCAACTTAGTCTGGTCGATAGCTCAGTTGGTAGAGTGGTTGCATTCGATGCCGAGAGCTCCGGTTCAAATCCGACAATCTGTCAGTAATGATTTCCCGTTTCGGTGTTTATTTCAAACTCAAAATAGGCAAGGTTTACTCAGCCTTCACAAGAAATGAGTATCAACCCCTTCGGGAGCTGGGGAACTCCTGCCTTCTTTAGCTGTCATTTAATGTCGTTTAAAATTTTACATCCTCAATGCACACAAGCATCTGCTTTCGCATGAGGGTTAGAAATAAAATAAATGTAAACATAGTATGATAAATAGTAAATATCTTAGAATAAAATTGTAAAATATTATGATATTAAATAAAAAAAAAAAAAAAAAAACTTTACAAAAAATGACAAAAAAAAGTTTCTTGTAATCTTTATACTTGAGATAAATAATAATTAATCAATAAACACGTCTATTTTCTAAATAAAAAGTGTGAATATTTTTTGATTTAATAATGATATTAATAAAGTAAACACTTGTATAGCGCCTTTTCGTCACTGAGTCACTGCAAGGGCGCTTTTTGAACATTTTGGACAAATCGAAGGCGTATCGTTTGGCCTTAGATATAGTAGATCTTTGGCCTACATACATAGCAATGTTTTATTTGATTCACTTGTAGGTGCGCGCGTGCACATGTTGAATAATAGACGTATCCACGTATTGGACAGGCACTGTTTCCCTTAGACTGTAGAGCAGTGGTCCTCAAGCTTTTTTAGACCGGAGAAAACATTAAGACCTAGTAAATTGAACTGAACTGCTATTTCAGTTAAATTTTCGTGGTATTTTAATTCACAGAATTATAGATTTGCTGCAATTAGTGTTTTTTAGGTTATGCGGCTGACCTCCCATACTGTAAATATGGGAGGTCATCCCCAAAATAGTTCACTTTGCCAATGTCAGCACTGTTTCAGGGTAGGTCGGCAGAAGTTGCAGTGTGTCCATTTTAGTTTTGGCTCTTCAGTAAGTAATTGTATGTGCGCGTGCGCCTTGCAGATTATGTAAGCTTGAACTTACATTTGTCTGCTTGTGTCCGGTCGATGTCTCAGTTGGCAGAGTGCTTACATTATACGTCGAAAGCTCGGGTTCGAATCCCGCCGAGGGCGTCAGAAATGATTTCCCGTTACGGTGTTTATTTCGAACCCAAAATAAAATACCATCCAGGCTTACTCAACCTTCATCAGAAATGAGAACTTCTTCAATTGAAGTGGTTAGCGTATAGCCGGCCCCCTTACTTGATTAACAATAATAAGGCTCCACTCTCACTTTATGTGTAACGTAACGTTTATTAGCGTATGTCTAAATCTAAATCTAAGCTGCAAAGATTTATATCATTTAAGATTCATATTAAACGCATTCCCACAAGCCGACATGTATAATTTTGCGCAAATACATGCCGCATGTGGATCTACAATATAAAAACCCAATCTCAAATGAACATAAGCCCTGCAACTCTTGCCGACCTTCCCTGAAACAGGGGGGACATTGGCAAAGCGAATAATTTTTTTACAGTATGGGTGGTCAGCCTCATACCAACCTATAAGTCTAGGAACGCATTTTCATGAATCTCAAATGTTACAAGAGTAGATTTCTGTGATGACATTCCCGCGCACCACTGGTTGAGAATCACTGAGTGAGATCGACCATATGGTGTGGACGATAAATAATTGACGCGGATCACTTGTTTGGATTACAAAGGAAATTTCTTTCTCACTTTAATTGTAGGAATATATTGTTAGTCATGTTCTAATCTCCACACTCTTTAATTGAAGCATATGTATGCAGCGAGCTGCAGCGTGTTCTGGAATACCGAAGCTTTGATAGAATACCTTTATAGAATCAACTCATTCTCAATCAAAACATATTTTTCTATAAAAAAATATCCATATACTTCTTCTTTGCATCTACTGTTACTGTATCCTGCCGCCGTTCCACTGGGGGTGGCCGGTACCTCCGCAGATGCGCCTCCACTTTTTTCTGTCCTTACAAACCACTTTCATTTTCTCAATATCCATCACCTTTTTCATACATATTCTTCTCTAATTCTCACTCTGCAGATTCCATTCTTTCGCAATCTCACCCATTTGATCTAACCATTCTTTCCTCGGCCTCCCCCTTCCGCACTTTCCTCTAACATTTCCTTTGTACACTTTTTTCGTTATTTATATATTCTATAATTTAAGTAGCAAAGATATACAGGCATTTAAGGCTCATATCGAATGCACGCCCACAAGCACGCACATTCAAGTTCACGCTTGAACATGCTGCATGTGTACTTACAAAATAAACCAAGCCTCACATGAACAACAACCCTGTAACTCTTGCCACGCTTCCCGGAAATAGGGGTAGCATTTGTAAACTGATGGCAGTGCTATCATTTCTAAAATTTTGGGGCGGGGCTTGTCACTTCACTGACATTTCTGTTTTAATTAAGTAGAACTGAAATATTTTACCAAATAGTTTAAGTAATAGTTATCCAAAAATTATATTTTAGTTAACTTGAAAATATTTGAAAAGACGGGGCCTAATACAATACATAAAATACAATGACATAATTTGTTGCGTGGGCGCACCAACTCCGAAACTCCAGAAACGCGTAACTTTCTTGTATTGTGTGATTTCGTTGTCATTTGTCATGAACCTGATAGAGATCAGAATAACTACATTGTGTTTGGGATTCGTGTGGGATTTCCAATGCAAATATCGCATCTGATAATGCCAGCGGCAGCGTGAAGGCGGCTACTGTTACAGGTATTGCAATAATGAACACACGCCTCTACACTTTCCTACAACTATTCATGCTCTTGATGGAATACCTCGTGGGAATTGCGTGTTACTCCACGCAGTCACAATCCAACACTATTTGAATTATTTACACCGATAGCTCAGTTGGTAGAGTGATTGAATTCCATGCCGACAACTCGGGTTCGAATCTCACCGAGGTGAATGGTTTCCAAAAAAAAAAACCGGAAAGGTTTACTCAGACTTCACAAGGGACGAGTACAAGCCCCCTCGAGAGCTGGGTTCCGGCAGAGTTTTTACATTTGAACAGTACGACGGTTGATTTATCTCTGGCCCTCCAGAGATTTTAGTACTACTTTATGCATATTATTAAGATCATTCTCGGGATCTGGAGAATCGTTACATACCTACCACCTTGCTGGATTTCATCAGGACATTCGATTCAGCACTTAATTAATCTCGAACAAATACAAATCATTATTAGATAAGCTTCTACTTCTTTCTAGAGATTTCATAGACTTATTATTAAACAAACACTGACAAACCAGACATTACTACTAATATCTTGCATATTATTCTTAGCTTAACATTATATGTATTTCAGGGAAGGTTGGCAAGGTTGTAGGTTCACATGCGGCATGTGCAAGCACGAACTTATGCGTGTCTGCTTGTGAAAATGCACATAATGTGAATCCTCAATGTTTCATATCTTTGCAACTAAGATTAGATTAGATATTGTCTATCAGCTGGTTATATCATGATCCAATCTACCAAATAAAATACCTCATGCTTTCCTTCACTATTTTCATACATTTCTTAATTTTTACTGTATTTTTAACCAATTCATTTCTAACTCTAGCTTTCATATTTTTTACTGTTATGCTTCTCAAGCCTTTCATCTCTATCACTTCGAAGTTACACCATTGGCATTGCATGGTTAAATACGACCGCACTTTAAAGAGTATTCGTATGTGCACAGAGAAAAATCTGTTAGATTTAATGGCCTTTTATGAAGCATTATTCAATACATAAAACTAAATAGTCTTCCATTATGAGTTACGATCGTTTACAAAGCGCCAGTGCAGCATTTTAGAGACGATAAAATGTCGCTGCTGGCAGACAATATTGTAAATCGAAGTCGTAAAATCACACACTAAAAGTTGTGCAACAATTTTTCCATAATTGGCAGTTAGCTAGTTTCGCCACTGTCCCATCAAATAAATTACGCATCACAATTTTATTATTTTCTTCGACTCTTCTTCCCTACATATATCTGTACCTTAGGGCTTAGAGCATAAACAACGGTAGTCCACTTTTTTGCGTTTTTGAGTTAATGATGCATAAATTATAACAATTAGCTGTTCTATAAGTGGTAAAAATATTGGAGTCCTAGGACTCATAGTTACTGAGATATCAAGTGTAATAAATGCGCACATAAACCACGGAAGTTCCACATACGTTGTTCACATTACTTCACATTAAATAAATATCGATAAAAGAAGATAAACAGTTTTTACAGATCAAAAATATCTCGTCTAGTTTAGAAGTTATGATGGTTTTATAAAAGTGCACATTTTCACTAAAACTCGTCTCCTGCACATTTTACTAAATGTGACTACCGTTGTTTATGCTCTAAGGTACAGATATGTGATCTACAATCTAAGTTGCAAAGATATATTATGGGGCTTCCACACGCTTGCCAACCCATCACAAGTCAAGCGCACAGTGTGTCTAGAACATGCTAGCTGGACAAAATTAGTCCATTAGACAAAATTTTGTCCAGCTAGCATGTTCTAGACGACACACTGTGCGCTTGACTTGTGATGGGTTGGCAAGCGTGTGGAAGCCCCATTAACATACTAAAAGATAGCTAACAGATAGTCTCCTACGGTACTATTCTTAGACATTTTAGTATTCCGTTGAGCCCACGCTTTGACAAACTAATGATGCCTGGGCTGGAAGTCTCATCACCACAGTCATTCTTATTCATAATTCATAAGGTCTTTATTGTTTTTTATCAATATGTACAAAGTATTACAATAAAAATAAATTTTAAAAATCTAATTACAATAAATACTCCCCAAAGTAAGCATAGCTTGTGTTTTGGGGAGGATTCCAACTTATCTTAACTTAAAATTAATCACTTAATAGATAAAAATCATAAAAAACAAAAATAATAATAATATATACACCATTTAGTCATTTACTCAGCAAAAAACAGAAAGACAAAAAATAAAATAAAATAACATAAAGAGGTAACATGTTTAAATAGAAAATACAGAAATAGGAATTATACATATATACACACATGTAGATATATGAAAAAAATAACAAAAATAATAATGATAAGAATAATATACAAAAAACCAATCAAATATAAACACTCAACTATTTACACCTCTTTCAAATATTTGCTGATCATGTACTTAATGGCCCTAGGATCTGCGTGCTTATCATGCTCATACCTGGAAAAAAGTGCATTGTACCACCTTACACCCAAATAATCGTAGTGATGTTGGCCGGTTGCTGCATTCTTTCTAGGAACTTTGATTAGAAGCGACTCTCTACGCGATCTACCACTCGGGATTACAATATCCCCCGGATTATATCCGTGGATAAAGTAATCCTTATGAACTTGGTAGAGAGCCGCTCTCTTATACAATTGGTCAATTGTTAGCACCGGAAAGTCATGATATAATTGCAATGTGGAATAGTCGAAAGGCTTCTTTAACATTATTTTGATAACCATTCTCTGCACCACCCTAAGAGGCTCGAGTGTTGTTTTAAATGTGCCGCCCCATCCGACCATTCCATACTGCATCAATGACTGTCCAAGCGCAAAATAGGTAGACTTCAAAGTTTTTACCTCTAGAATATCTCTAATTTTGCGGAATACATAGTAAATTTTCCTTAGTCTTTCAATAGTTGTTTCTACATGCTCCTTCCATCTAATTCTGGAGTCTATTTTAATACCTAGATATTTAACACTTTCCGCTTGAGAAATTAGGGGGCATGAGCAGGAGCACGCAGTTCCACTGACCAAGAAGTTAGTACAGCTATGTATTGCTATACTAAGTGAAAAAGGAAGACCCCTATTGTAGAGAGAGAATGGAATAAAATTTGTTTTTTCGGTATTCAGAGACAGGAAATTTTTGTCGAACCAATTTTTAAGTATGGTTAATTCCACGTTCGTTCTGCGAACCACCTCTACCCATGACCCTCCCCTCACAATCATAGCCGTATCATCAGCAAAGGACAGGATTGAGGATGTGATCGGCAGAGAGAATATCTCATTGACATAAATAATAAACAATATTGGTCCAAGGACGGTGCCTTGCGGAATTCCGAATCGCGTTATTTTTCTAGAGCTTACTATCTTATTAATGCGTACCTGCTGAGTTCTATACTGCATGAAACTGCAAATCCATTTCCTCACACTGCCACATATTCCAATCCTGTTTAATTTGTTCAATAGGCCAGTATGGCTAACGCTATCAAATGCCTTCCTTAGGTCGATAAATACACCCAGACATTTCTCTCCGGCATCTAGTGCCCCGTACACTATGGAAGTCAACCTTGATATGGCGTCGTCCGTGCCAACACCCGTTCTAAAACCGAACTGATTTTTATTAAGTAAACCCTCTCTATTAATAAAATCTATGAGCTGTTTTTTCACTATTTTTTCGAAGATTTTCGAGATATTGGACGTGAGAGTTATAGGTCTATAATTCGATATATTACATGCATCCCCCGACTTGAAAATTGGTGTCACCACACCAACTTTGTACACCTCAGGAAATACACCATTATTCAGGCTGACATTTACTATGTGCGTGATGGGCCCCGACAGAGATGTTGAATTCTGCTTCAAAATATCCACAGATATTCTATCATAGCCAGGAGAGGATCCTCCTTTCATATCCTTTATAATATTTAATACCGTCTCGGAATTTATTGGCTGAAATATGTTGAACCCTGGATCGATGAGAGAATCGGGTTCTATTTCCCCGTAAGTGAAATTTGGATCTATCTGTCGAGCCAGATTTTCACCTACATCTGCAAAAAACTCATTAAAGCTATTAGCCATTTCAATTGGATGTTGTGTGAGTTCCATTGTTTTACCATCAACAATTATCCTTTTTATCTGTGATTTCTTCTTTTTCTTATTAATAATCTCATTTATGGATTGCCATACATGTTTTATATTACTGCCAGCTTGTTCAACCTTCCTAGAGAAGTAATCAATCTTGACCCTTCTTATTAACAGTGTCAGCATGTTTCGATACCTTTTGTACCTGTCACTGACATTAGTGTCGCCAGGATGTCTCCGCATAATCTTATACAGCTTTTCTTTGTTTCGTATTGAAACCACCAAACCATGTGTGATCCATGGCTTCAGTCTATTATATTTGGAGGATTTGTTGCTTTGTCTCCGCACAGATATTTGCTCAACACTCGCCAAATAATCTTCAACAATATCGTGAAAATTCTTAGCACATATATTTGCATCAAAAGAATCATAAACAGACTTCCAACTTTCATTCATCAGTCTCATTTTCAAATCCTCCAAATTAATCTTTTTTATTGGTTCATCATGTCGTACAGTATCATTTAATGCATTATTACTATTCATCAATCTCTGTATGAACAAAGACGTGTGATGATCCGTAATGTCACTCTTCCAAACAACAGTACATATGTCCTCCAGTTTGCTCAGTGGCGTATTGGACCAGAAATGGTCCAGACAGGACGGAGTTTGCCCATCCACCTCTCTGCTATATAAATTTGTACACAATTTAAAATTTAGTTCTGCTAGTGCGTTCATATATTCATTCTTTACAGTACTTATGCAAGTTTTTGCCACATTTACATTAAAATCGCCCACAATAATCACATTCATACTTCGACATTCATTTAGTAGCATCCTAAGTTCGTTAATAAATTCATTAACATTTGATTGGTGTGTTCTATATACAGAGATTATGCGATACAAAACGTTATTCTTATAATAATCAATCTGTAGACAATTAACATTATTCATGATAATCTCTTTAACTCTTATATTATCATTATTACCGCGCACAAACACAACAATTCCACTATTTTTATTTATATAATAATTACTACGGAAATATGAGTAATTTGGAATATCAAACGGTTCACTCCACTCATTTAGATGCGCTTCACAGAGTACAATCAAATCAGGCAATCTATTAAGACAACTCAAATTTACTAGAAAACAATCCAGATTCTTTCGTATACTCCTAATATTTTGTTGTAATATAAATAGAGCATCATCTTCACATTTAGAATTTATAACATCATTACACTCCAATGCCGTGTGACACTCGTATTGAGCTATGTTATACTGATTATCCACCTCATGCAAAAAGTCTGGATTCATGGTTCGTGATAAAATAGTTCACTAGTAAGTACATCATTATTACAGGGTATCCCATAATACCACAAATAACTATCGCACATAAAAATCATCATTATTTCAAACAGTACAGATGTCACAGCATCTTCAAGCAGCACAAAACATATAATGTCATGTATGATATTATGAAATAATAGTAAACAATGAAATAGAACCGACCCAATGCTACGCTCACGGCGCACAACAAATATGCAGCGAGTGGCGGTATCCGCACACGGCGTATAGCACAGTACACACACGGGACCATTGCAATTTACAGATCGGCCCATTGTACTAAAATGTCGATCACGCGCTTTACATAAAAATACCTTAAAAACAAAACAACATAACGAAAGTAAGTCTAAAAAGCAGAAATACACTATATTAAATATTAGTCAATAATCAATCTTCTCTTTTGCAATTTGCAATACCCTAGCGTATGATGGACAAGATTTTTTGTCCATAGCATTGTGGCAATGGTCAAGATTTATCCCCCTTTTTTCCGCTTCAATCTTACAATTGATGCACTCTGCTTGTTTAGAACGTTTGTCGCAATTTATAAATTTGTGATTTCCCCCACAATGAGAGCACTTCGCCGGTTCTGCCTTTTTTGTGCAGTAGTTGGCGGAGTGCATGAAATTCAGACAGTGGTAGCATTGTGTAACTGGGTTGGCATCCACAACTGTGATTCTTTGATATCCCAGAAATATCTTCTGTTTCTCCGTGAGGTGTTTTCTCACTTCAGTAGACGTCTCTACCAATAGATGCGCTAGCCCCGGGCTACCTCTCACCTTGATCACCCTCTTAATAACAAAGTCTTTGTGGTCCTTCAAAATATCCTGCAATTCCCCATTCTGCATCTTAATGTCATTCCATAGGGTCTCATTATTATTCTCCGAACTGACGTTTCTCAGCACAATCCAAGGTTTCCTTTTTTTTAAAAATTCGGCTGTAAGCTTATCCGATAACCTTTCTTGAATTATTTGCTTTAGTATGTCCGCATCAGACTTTGAAGGACAGGTAATGAGACACCCACTACTTCCTTTACTTCCCTTGATTTTCCTCATTCCACAAATTCCTATTCCTAGGAGTTTAACATCCAATTTGTCCTTAAGTATTTTCTCCACCTGCTCAGGTAATAATTCCTTTTGCGTATCTCTACCACGCACTATGATCGTATATCGCTTTTCAAAATGATTCTTCGATGAGATACTTAGTTCTCTCTGAGATTTGCCTCCAACAATTGGTATCACTGCATCTCTTATATCCTTCAAATCCTCCGACACCTTGTCCACCATCGGTGTCATCATCTCAATCTTGCCTAATTTTTTCTCATTTGCCAAAATCTGCTTCGCCACCTCTTTGTACGTGCAATTCATTTCATCATACTTTTCTGCAAAGAAGGAGAGAGATTCCTTTACCTACCGAGTTTTGGTAATATTTGAATGAAGACTAGTTTTGGCTAGTAATGGCTAGTTTTAGTATTGTGTTAGAGAATAAGTCCCATGTCCCAAATGAGTTTATGTATAACTCATGGGAAATACAACTTGTTATATTATTTAAATAAAAAATATATAAAAATAAAAAGAAGACTAATCAGCTGTTCACTTGCAGCCATCTTGGATTGACATATCTTCATACAAATACATGTTTAGTTTGTCAAAGCATGGGCTCAACGGACGACTAAAATGTCCAAGAATAGAACCGCTAGTGCTTGATTATCTTATCTCTAAAAGAGGTTATTTCACAAGAGTTATGTTTGTATGTGTACTTAACCAATGTCATTTGAAGATCATCTTTAAATCAAATGGTAGATAAGCCAAACACGCACTGAGCGGACGACATGTCATTGTGTAATTATAAATTAATAATATTAACACTGCATGTAGTTTTACCGATTTCTGACCAGGTAAAAATAGGTTGGTAAATTGCATTTCTTTATGACAAAAAATATATACTTATTTTAAAATCGAATTGTGACGTCATAATTTTGTTTTTATTTTTTTATACTTGCTCGAATTTCTCAACACTTTTCGGATATCTTATTCAATTATAATGTAGACCAACAAATTTTAAGTGTTTTATTGATCTAAGTTGTTATAAATTTGGTTCAGCTAATGCACACGTTAAATGCCATATTAACGATTGTACAGCGCCGTAATTTTGACGTTTAACAACTCTCCCCCTTTTATGCTTTCTGTGATCTCTTCATTTGGGCATAACTGTCATTTATTTGACAGTTATTCACTCCTCCGGCCATTAACAAACTGACAGATTTACACAAGGCAATCAACAAATATATATTTTCATATATTTCGACACTTTTCTTCATTTAATAACATTGTAAAATATCACTTTTTAATGGATATAAAAAAAAATGTTATTGCGTAATACCTTGCCATTAGCTCATTTGTTAGGACGCTTGATTTTCAAACCAGATGAATAAGGTTCGATGCCCAAGGGTTTTTGAAAAGTATTTTTTTTGTGCACAACAGGTTTCTCAGCCATTAGCACGCTGGGAGGAACTCTCTTATTAAAATTTAAAATCTATTTAAATTGCAATTTAAGATATGTCTATATAAAATCTACATGATTTCACGTTTCGGTGTTTATTTCAAATCTTAAAGAAAAGTTTTACTCAGCCTTCACAAGAAATGAGAACCAGCACCTTCGGAAGCTAGAGAAGTATTTGGCGTAAGGCCGGTTCCCTATCCTGTGAAATTAAATAGGGCTCACACGCAACATGCCCCTTCAGAGACAAAGCGGTAAGAAGTTGAACATTATCCGCAGCTTAGTTCCGTTGCGTTAGCCATTGTGTGTGTTTTTTTTTTAACTTTTTTATATTCATGCTTTGCAAATATATATTTTTTAGTTACATTATCTTTTTCGTATAAACTCATGTGGACCACCTGCTCATAGTAATTTTTAGTACATTTTTGCGGTAGCACGCCCACTACAAAATATATAACTCTTAAATATTTTTACGAGCTATAAATTAACCAATATTATCTATCTGTCAAACGTCAAGCTAGCAAAGTGTGATGATTTTATTGCGCATTTAAAATATAGATTTTATTAATTTCCTTCACATTTTTAATGACTTACATATTTTTATTGATAGTTGAGGTCAGTTATTTTAAGTACAAAAAAAAAAGTACAATTCAATGAATGTCACTTCACATCTAACCTAATCTAATCTAAGTTGCAAAGATATGTTACATTGGAGATTCACATTACATGCATTTTCACAACCAGACACGTACAAGTTCGCGCTTGCACATGCCGCATGTGAACCTACAACATAAAAACCAAATCTCAAATGGACATACACCCTGCAACTCTTGCCGTCCTTCCCTGAAACAGGGGTGACATTGGCAAAGTGAACCATTTTTACAGCAAAGGTGGTCAGCCGCATATCAATAGTTGAATTTATTATCTAAGTTGCAAAGAGATATATCAACACTTAAAATTCACATTAAATGCATGTCCACAAACAGATACGTGTTAGTTTGTGCTTACAAATGCTGCATGTTTACATACAAATTAAAATCCAAACCTCTAATGGACATAAACCCTGCAACAAAGTAAGCCATTTTTTACAGTATGGGTGGTCAGCTTCACACCAACCTGTATGTCAAGGAATCTACAGTGTTCTACAGGGTAAAATGTTTGCAATTTTGATCGGTCATTCAATTCAAAGTAACAATCAAACCCGATGACTCTGTAAACTAGCGGTGCAATTCACAAACCATTTGATCCACAGCTGACCTACGGATCATCGTTTTTTTGTATCAGAAATTCACCGTAGGTAGAGACGAGAATAACACGGTCAGATCTTAAGTGAGACTTTTATCTTTTGTACTTAAGGTGGTCGTGAGCTTAGGTTAATCTGAATCACCCTAATAAAGCTTCGATAAGCATTTAAGTCGCACTTAGAATTGCTACATATATCACTCAGCACCACTTAAAGTAAAGTGAAAGTATTTAGAAAAACTTTCTTGACTATTCGATAAATTCCTTTCTCTGTTTTATTGCTCCTTTTGATTAGAAAATATCTTGAAGATTCTTTTTTGTAATTTTTTCGGCTGGATCTTTTTTTTTTTTAAATACAAAAGAAGTAAAAATGAATGCTATTCACCAACCTTTTTGCGTGGTCAGGTACGGGTATTAACATTAATAATTCATTTTTGTAATATTGATTGTTCGTTTAAGTTTGGTTCATTTTGTTTGTACGCATACGAGTACCGCATGTGTAAACGCGAACTTACACGTGTCTGCTTGTCGGCACGCATTTAATATGAATTTTAAATGTTAACATAGGTACCTTTGCAACTTTGATTATATATTATACATGGCTACTTAAGAAAAATGATCTGACCATAAATTGAATCATCTTGACAAGCTCTCATTTCCATTATTGTTTTTTTAACTGTTTCCGCTACGAAATATGAGATTTTAATTGTTTTCTTTTTGTGCTTTAATATGGTTAAAGCAGCAGAAATAGATGAACGGTGAGATGAAAGTCCACGATAAAAAAAAACTGTTAAAATTGCATTGTTCTACTCAAGGAATGAAAAAAAATTGTGTTTAGTATGAAGGAAAGAGTTCTTTTGTGTTATTGATGAAAAACATATTACGCACAGTTTAAAGTAGTATTTTGTTACACGTGGTTTAACTAGTTAGATCGTAAGAACAACAAAAACGATGGTTTAACAGTGTTTTGTGGAAATGAAAAAAAGTAGTTTCTGGAGTTATAGATGGAATATATTTGTGGAGTTTCTAGAGTTACGTATAAAAAATATTCGTAGAGTTTCTGAAGTAATCGATGTAAGATTTTTGTAAATATTGTGGAGTCATACATAGAAAATATTTGAGAAGATTCTGGAGCTCAAATGGAAAGTATTTGTGAAGTTCGTAGAGTTTAATATGGAAAATATTTGTGGAGTTTCTGGAGTTATACATGGAAATATTTGTGGGAATGGTGGTGCTATATTACATGGAAAATATACGTGGAAATTGTTGTGTTATACATGGAAAATATACGTGGAAATTGTCGTGTTATACATGGAAAATATACGTGGAAATTGTCGTGTTATACATGGAAAATATACGTGGAAATTGTCGTGTTATACATGGAAAATATACGTGGAAATTGTTGTGTTATACATGGAAAATATACGTGGAAATTGTCGTGTTATACATGGAAAATAAACGTGGAAATTGTCGTGTTATACATGGAAAATATACGTGGAAATTGTGAAGTTATATTGGAAAATATGTGTGAAGTTTCTGAAGTTATAGATAGAAAATCAGTTAAAGATGGAAAATATCTGTGGAGTTTCTGGAGTTATACATGGAAAATATTTGTGGAAACTGTGAGGTTATATTGGAAAGTATGTGTGAAGTTTCTGGGGTTACAGATTATAAAAAATATTTATTTAGGTTCTGCAGTTACAGATGGAAAATATTTGTGGAGTTTCTGAAATTACATATGGAAAATATTTGTTTAGATGTATATTTCCAAATGAATAAAATACTCTTGTAAATACATTATACATAAGAGAAAACTACAAGATTTATTTTTGAAATATTCATTTAATTTTACAAGCTGTTTATTTAAATTGAAAACAGTCGCCCGACGTAAAAGTTGGAGAATAAAGACAGACCGGCACTGCTTCTTACATTCTAGTTTAAAAGAAATTTCCTAATATGGAAACAAATCCAGTTTTTTTAGTAAAAATGGTATCAGAATCGGCTCTCACTCAGATCGATGGCTCAGTTGGAATAACGCTTGCCTTCAAAGCCAAAAGAAAGAGGTTCGATCCCAACTAAATACGCTGGAAATGTTTGACCGGTTTAAACCTTAATCGTAGTATCTGGTATTTAGTGTATTTCATTTTGAGTATTAATTTCCTTGACTTATAGGTTGGTATGAAGCTGACCACCCATACTGCAAAAAATGGTTCACTTTGCCAATGTCACCCCTGTGTCAGGGAAGGTCGGCAAAAGTTGTAGGGCTCATGTTCCTTTGAGGTTTGGATTTTATTTTTAAGTACACATTCAGCATTTGTAAGCGTGAACTACACGTGTTTGTTTATGGGCATGAATTTGAGAGTTGTAAATGTTAATGTATATTTGCAACTTAGATTATAGATTATAGAAGTAGAATATTCCGAGTCTAAGAAAAATAAAGAGGTATAGAGAGAGAGGACGTGAAATCAGGTGACGCGAATATGGAGCAATCTCCATTAATTAGTGTTCTAGTCCAGCAGAGGCATTGTCTGTGTGCCAGATTGTTATCATAGAGTCAATATACGCGGGAGATACTGGCGAGTGAAGACATATTACGCTGAGCCAAATGTACATAGGACACATGATGGCCTGCTGGGTCTGTAGATAAAAAACTAAAAAAAAATACACAAAATATTTACATAATATCTATTAATTATCTAAGTCGCAAAGAATATTGAAATTTAAGTTTCATATTTAATGCACGCCTACCAAGCTGGCACATGTATGCTCGCACTTACACATGCCGAATGAACATTAATTTTGCAACTTCTGTCGCCCTTCCCTGAAACAGGGAAGGCGTTGGCAAAAGTGAACCAAGTTTGTACGGCATAGCAAGCTATTCGTCAGGGAATGCAAAAAAATCTGAAAGTGAAGTTATAAAAAAAAAACTCAAATCAAAATGAAATGCCATAGCCGCCAATATTGCAAATCAATATTGTAAGTCGTCTTTCGAAATATAAAAAAAAAATGACAGCTGTTGACGATCGGAATTTCTTTACATTTTGTATTTCTTCGGTAGACTTGTCGGTGTTATGGCCGAGGGGGCCAAGTGGACTGATTCTTCTAGCGTGTTTGGAATGGAACAAAGTTGGTTCGATCCTCGTCTGGGTCATTTGACAATAACTTTGACCCTGGTTCAACAGATGATATTGGGTAATTATTAATTAATAATTCATTAAAATAAACAAGAATGAATTATTAATTGATGATATTAATATCTGTTTCTGGGTAGGCAGAATAGGCTGGTGAATTGCATTCCTCTTCACAAATCTATTAAAAAAAATACTTGTTTCGTAGACTTTTTATTATAAGTAAACACTTCACTTACCGCGAGCATCACATGGCATATAACAAGCGGCAGGCATTCATGCTAGTCCCACATCTAGTGATTATGCGCGCATACAAGTGGATCGTATTTGCATATGCAGCATGTCGAAGGACCGGTCGTGGAAGAGACGCACCGAGATGGCGGGGGCCTGATGCAATTACAAAAATTATAAATGCGTGCGCCACTTAAACAACATGGATGTCCCAAGACTACTTGCAGGTCTAGTGGATACACAACGGATTACAGATTAGAAGGTGCGTGGTTCGATCCCCTTGAACTTCGGAAGCGCATAGGGAGATGCTATGTCTTTCCAATCGTTCTGGATGGTATGGAGGGATGGACGCTCACGCAGGCACTGGAGAGACGAATGGAAGCATTCGAGATGTGTCTAATCTAAATCTAAATCTAAGTTGCAAAGATATGTATCATTTGAGATTCATATTGAATGCATTCCCACAAGCAGACACGCATAATTTCGCGCTCACACATGTTGCATGTGGACCTACAATATAAAACCCAATCTCAAATGAACATAAGCCCTGCAACTCTTGGCGACCTTCCCTGAAACAGGGGTGACATTGGCCAAGTGAACCATTTTTTAAAGTATGAGTGGTCAGCCGCATACCAACCTATAAGTCAAGGAACTGGATATCGCAACGGATTACAGATTAGAAGGTGCGTGGTTCGATACCCTTGGGTTTTTTTTTTACTTATTACTCTTACACTTATATTTGTGGGCATGCATTTAATATTAATATTTAATGTGAATGTATCTTCGTAACTTAGATTTCTGTAGACATGCACCATTTAAACAACATGGTTTACTGAAGACAGTTTGTGGTCTAGTGGTTATCGCTACTGATTACTGATTAAATAGTGCGCGGTTTGATTCCTAACAATCAAACAGGGGTGACACTGGTTAAAGTGAACCAATATTTATAGAATAACAGTGCTATTCTTAGACAATTTGGTCTTCCATTGAGCCCACGCTTTGACAAACTAATGATGCCTGGGCTGGAAGTATCATCACCACGGTCATTCTTACCTATCGAATTTTGGTAATATTTGTATTAAGACTAATCAGCTGTTCACTTGCGTCCATCTTGGATTGACAGGTCTTCATACAAATGCATCATTAGTTTGTCAAAGCGTGGGCTCAACGGTCGACTAAAATGTCTAAGGATAGCACCGTAAATGATCAGCCTCGTATCAACCTATAAGTAACGGAACCTCGTCGTATTTTGTTTCCTAATTTCTAAAATTGTTAACATTTGTGCTATGAATTTTGCGTCATGAATTTTCCATTGTTTTCTCTGACGTCACAACAAGCAATCACGTAATTGGAGATTGAACCCTGGAACGTTAAAATATCAAAACGTCAAACGCAGAGTGAGATTGCATTCGAGCAGCGACTGACAAACTTTTTCTCGTCATACCTTGGATATGAATCTGAATGAATGGGGTCCGAACATTCAAAATATCCCTCGGCTATGTAACGTCACCCATACCAATTTCCAAATAATCAGGGATTTTTTGCTAGTTTACAGCATTTATTCGATACTTCAAAATTAAAGATGGAACTAACAATTTCCTATTTTTAATCAAATATTTTAAGGAAATGTAAAATGATGCCGTTAGTACTAAATATTTATAGCCTTCAAATGAGCTGTAAGATTTAAACGGCTTTGTATTGTAACGAATATATAATTGTGTGTTTTGTTTGTTTTGTTTTGTTCTCGAAATAAATAGATGTTACGTACTTACTTATTAAATTTGTATTTGATATTGATTAGTATCGTTCGAGATTGCTCGAGTGCTTAGTCAGATGTTCTAATCTCGCAATCCTAAGTAGTAAAGTCTCAATGATTCGAAAATGATCCTTATTCTTGCTATTAAACAAGGATCAAAGCTCTCTGCAGTGAGAAATCAACCGACTGTTCCATGATGTAGGTGTAAGACGACACTGTATCAGAACCGAATCTCAAATAAATTGTGTAGAACAAATCACCGAAAAAAAAAACAGTATGGAAAACAGCGTCAGTTTCGGTGTTGGTCAGATTTGGAACAAACCCCTTAACCCTAAAACCCGGCTGAGTAACATCACATTTTTCCACAACATTTTAAATGCACCTAGTTGATTGTTCAGCACACAGTTTGATAGGCACCCATTGGGTCCGCGTGACATTTGACTGGGTTGTAAATCATGTATGGTTTTAGTGGCATCCGACGACTGCAGTGACCCCAATTGCTGGTGGCATTTACTGTAGGTAAGCAGGCAGACTCTTTACGAGCACCAGAGTGGCTCCAAGGATGTGATGATGAGCAGACAGACGACGGTCCATCGAAGAGACGACGGGGATCAAGGGGAAACCCATTGAACTAAATACGAAGTGGGCTTCTAGTAATTGTTTGCTGCCATAAACACGCAAGCAAATGATCTCTGTGTTTCATCATCACAGATAAAGTATGTAAATGGGAGCTGTAAACATGGTGGAGAAATAGCTTGATGACGCGTCATCCTCGGAGGACTATGTATGCGCTTAAAGAGATTTTCCTTGTTCCCTAAGAATGAAAAAAAAAAAACTATGAAATATCAAGTCTTATATTATCTTCCACTGTTACAGGGAAGGTTGGCAAGAGTTGCAGGGCTTATATTCATTTGAGATTAGGTTTTTTATATTGTAGGTCCACATGCGGCATGTGTGAGCGCGAAATTATGCGTGTCTGCTTGTGTGAATGCATTTAATGTGAATCTCAAATGATACATATCTTTGCAACTTACATTTAGATTTAGATATTTAATTGTAAATGTATCTGAAACTCTGTCGCCATCCTGCTAGGGGTGGCCAGAGCCTCTGCAGAGCTGCCTCCATTTCTTCCTAGCCTTACATACTTCTTGGAATTCATTCATATCCATCACCTTTTTCATGCATTTTCTTCTTTTACGCTCACTTTGTATGTCCCATTCTTTCCCAATCTCTTCAATCTGATAATTCCATACTTTTCTCGGTCGTCCCTTCCCTCTTTTTCCTTTCACACTTTCTTTGTATGTATACTTTGTCAGTCTATCATCTTTCATTCTTTCCACATGCCCAAACCAGCTCATCACATTCTTTCAGGGACTTCAAAGGACATTGTGATTGAAAAATCTGCGACAGTGGTTCAACAAAAGCACGACTTCCTTTTTACGAGCTGCAGCATCTAAGATAGAAGTGACATCAAAGAAGTTGTTTTTTGTGCTCCACTGGGAGTCAAAACTTTCAGATTACGGAATTGAGTCAGGAGTGTTTAGCAGTCATTAGACTAAGGACCGGTCTCAATAAATAATATTAGGATGATTTAAATGGTGAGCGCTGTTTTTGTGTGTATCACACCTCAAGAGCCCTCTTCGAGCTTGGTCGTCTCTGTAGAAAGCGCCAATTCTCAAGCAAGACCCAGTTGTTGTAAGGTTGGATGGACCTTTCAGTGACCGGTCTTTGCTAAAGGTTTATGAACCCAGCGAAGAGCACATTTGGAAATACAAATGGTACGAGTATATTTTTGTGCTCCGCCGGGATTCGAATCCACAACCTTCCATTTACGAGTCCGAAGTGTTGCCACTGGACTACGGACCGGTCCAAGAAATGCCAACAACACGCGGTGTACCTAGCGGTCACCCATCCATGTAGCATCCGCGCCCAATGTTGCTTAACTTCGGTGATCTGATGAGAACCGATGCTTTCAATATGGTATCGTCGTTGACTGTGACCAAAATAAGAATTGATCTGAATGCAATGTGAGCAAATAATCAGAGGATGCTTAACCATGCGAAATCGTTGAAAATGACAGTCATCAAGCCAAAACAACAATGATTTCTCGGGCATTTTCCTTCCAAAGGAGATCATTGTGGAGTCCTTCAGAATGTCGTCGTCATTTGCAATCAGGACCTGCTTGTACCGCGATGGGCTGGTCGCAAGAATACAATAATCTATTCATCTTGAAGAATCGCAGAGTCATTCCGAAAACAAGCGAAGGGGAAGACCAGGGAAAGAATGGCTTGAGAAAATAAGCGTCACTAAAATCAGGTACGCATTAGTCGCTCTGGGGGCCCTTGTGCGAGGAAAGGCTCTAGTCCCCTATATGACAAACCTCTCTGGACCGATCTGTAGTTCAGTGGTAACTCTTCGGACTCTGAATGGAAAGTTGTGGGTTTGCAAGAAGTCACACTATATGTGTAGCTTAGTTATTTTATTATCTCTGAAAATAACCCCTCTCCTTCTATTTTTTTCACAACGCAAAATATGTATAGCTTTTCCGAAAAAAAAAATGTATATTTAAATGTTCTCCATACAATATTTTTTAGCCTTTGGGCAGCCCTTTGGTCACAAATGCCTCACAAGACTACAATTAATATATTTTTATGAATGTATGAGTTTATGTCTGTGCATGTTTACCTATGATTGTGTGCCTATGTATGTTTACTTACTTGTATATGTGTATCTAGAAGTATTTGGATGGTTGTACCTACTCGTGTTTACTCGAAGCGTCTGTCCAAGACCATTCTGGCATGGTCTGGAACATGCTATACTAGTCTTTCTATAAATACGGATTGCAGTGCTATAGAGGAGTCAGTACACAGTAGCCCTTTAGTACCCAAGCCGCTAAGCCACCGATACAAAAGCTTAAAATGTGAACCTAATGTTAGCAAAATCTAAAATATTTTTTTATTAAATTTAACTCAAAGCAAATCGTAAAATGTCACAATATTTTTGTTGTATTTTATTTTTAACCAGTGTGTATTTGGGGCCGTTAGTAACACAACTAATGCTTGCAAAGACCTGAGCAAAAGAATATACGAGTATTTTTTGGACCCTTTGGGACCCCATTGAGCGAGGGGCCCTGGTTCGGTAGCACCGCTCGAACCGTCCTTAATCCGGGCCTTGCTAAAATGCATTCTTAGTATTCATTTTTGTTTTTTTTGTGTTATTTTTCCAATGACATTTAGATATTGCGGTCCGCGTTTTAATTTTGAAACATACCTGTAAGCCTTGAAGATGAAATCTGTATTTTCTTTAGATTAAGGAGGAGCAAGATACTTCTGCGATCCAGGATACATTATTCCATAGATTTTTCACTTACCTGAAACAAAGAAAAGATATAAATTAGATAATGTACACGATTATCAAAAGTAAATCTTAATAAAAACATAAGTAAACAAAAACTAACCATGAAATAAAGATTTGAAATATATTTTTTTGGATTAATTTGTGTCAAATATACTTAAACCCTGCAACTTTATCCGACCTCCCATGAAATAATGGCGGCATTGGCAATATGAACCATTTTTTACAGTTTGGGTTGTCAGCCTCATACCAACCTTTAATTGAAGTTTTTTTTATGGTTTGTGTATTAAAATATTTAAATAAAGAATTTGATTTTGAATATTCACACATAAAAATCTATGATTCACCCACCGCCCGAAGTGAATCCTCCAAACAAGCAGACACGTATTAGTTCGCGCTTAAGCTGCATGTGCACTTACAATATAAAAACCCGATCTTAAATGAACGTAAGCAACTGCAACTCTTGCCAACATTCCCTTAAACAGAGGTGACATTGGCAAAGTGAACCGTTTTTTTTACAGGATGAGTGGTCAGCCTTATACAGACCTACTCGTATGTTTAAGTCAAGGAACAAATTGTCAAATTAATTGTGATTAAATTGTGTAAAATAGATCATTGCAATTTTAATTGAATTTAACCCGCGGAAGATCATAAAATTATGGTACGTGGATCATCTATGGATTAAATGTCTGGTTAATAACACTGCCAGGACTTCAGATTACATTATTCTATAAATTTTGCATTATCCAGGTTCTTAGACACGTAATTATCTTTTCAACTTGTAAGAAGCCATCTCCCATGCTATCTGCTGATCTTGCTGCAGGGTAGTTGGCCCTCCAGACCTCCTGCATGCTAAGGAATGTCATCACCAGATCAGATGGAAGACGGGGCTTTTCCTGACAGAATACTTCAAGTAGGGAACGTTGTGCTGGTACTCAAAGAAAGCATTTTACCATATTAAATGTGGTTTCGTGGTAGAACGATACAGTGACAAAACCACACATGACATAGGGACGCATGACAGAACGACACATGACCGAAAATCACAATGACAGTACATCACATGCCAAAACATCGCAAACCTAAAACAGAAAATAACATAAATGACACAATGTCACCTCTGTTTCAGGGAAGGTCTTCAGGAGTTGCAGGGTGTATGTTCATATGAGATTCGGGTTTTTATATTGTAGGACTACATGCGGCATAAGCACGAACTTAAACGGGTCTGTTTTGTGAAAATGCATACGTGAATCTCTAATGTTACTTATATTTTGCAACTTAGATTAGATTAGATTAGACACATGACAAAACACCATACACGGCATGACAAAAAAGTGAGACATGAAAAACATAAGAGAATGGAACTCATGCATATATTTTTGGTAAAACTTATGAAAAAATTAACGCGCTTGATAATCATTATTAGATTTTAAAAAACTAACTAAGCTGCACATAAAGAGCAACTTCTAGCCGCGTTATCTCCGACGAAGTAGCATATGGCTCAAACTGAATCCAACCAAGACTGAGTTCATGTGGGTCGCCTCTCCGGGTCGGCAGCACCTCTTGGGTACTCAGCCAATCTTTTTCTCTGGTGCAAGCATAATACCATCCTCCACCATATCCGTCCTTGGTGTCTTACTAGACGGAGCACTATCGATGGAGGCACAAGTGTCCAGGACAGTGAGCACAGCTTTCTTCTATATCCGCCAATTGAGCCTCATCTCAAGATGTTTGCCTGTGGATGCTGTCAAAAGCCTCGTAGCTGCTTTCGTCGTCTCCCGATTAGACTACTGCAATATCATATATGCTGGACTACCGCAGAAATTGTTTGATCGGCTGCAAATGGCTTTCAATGCTGCTGCCAGGGCAATTTTTCGACAGGGAAAGAGCTGTCATATTTCGCCACTGCTGAGAGAACTGCACTGGCTGAGGGTCCGAGAGAGGGTGGAATTTAAGTTGTGTCTCACTGTGCATAGGGCCCTGAACGGCACTGCACCCCCATGTCTCGCTGAGCTATGCTCTGTCGATGGGACTTCAAAAAGACCACTACGCTCTGCCCTTACTGCTGTCAACAAGGTTATAGTGCCCAATAGAGCAAACACATCAAACTTTGCAGACAGAAGCTTTGCGGTGGCCGGGCCGGTGGCCTGGAACAATTTACCCATCGGTGTTCGCGCGAACCAGCCTACCACCACCTTCAGAAAGGAACTGAAGACACTACTTTTCTCGAGAAGCCATGGCGCCCTTGAGATGGTCCTGGACCATTAAATGGCGCCACAGGAAAGAAATCATCCATCATCATCATCATCATGGCGCGTGGAAGTAAAATAAATGTTTGTGTTGTTTGTGATGTTTTGTCACGTAATGTTTTGTTCATGTGCCGTTTATAGTATGTTCTGTTTTAGGAATGTGATGTTTTGTCACGTAATGTTTTGTTCATGTGCCGTTTATAGTATGTTCTGTTTTAGGAATGTGATGTTTCGTCCTTGTGTTATTTTGTCAAAGTAATGTATTTTCTGTGTTGTTTTGTCATAGTGATGTTTTTGTCAAGTGATGGACTGTCATGTGCCGTTCTGTCATGTGTCGTTTAATCACTGTGTCATTGTAACCTGTCGCCGTTAAATGTATGGAAGGTAAAAGGCGCCGTATTACCTTCTATACAGTTGGAGGTAAGCGCTGTGGACTCAGCGGCGATATTTCAATGAAGGTAAATAGTTTTTACCGTCCTTGATTGATTACAAAAAATTACAAAAAAATACAAAAAAAAACATGGATTAGGTTTAAATCTTCTGAAAATTATTCTGAACGGAAACATTAAATAAAATAAATATTGCGATGATTTATTTCTTGAGCGCTGTTTTTGTGGGAATAACATACTCGTATCAACAGCCCTCTACAAACTTTGTGATCGATATAGAAAGCGTAAACTACACAAGCGAGACCTAGTTGTTTTAAGGTTGGACGGACCTTTGGTGACCGGTTTTAAGTAAGATTTGTTTTCAGCCCTGCGAAGAGTATATTTTGGAAATTAGATGATTATTTTTTGTGGTCCGCCGGTAATCGAACCGACAACCTTCCGATTACGAGTCCGCGTTACGTTGCACAATAGGTTATGTACGGGTCAAAGCATGTTTATTATTATTTAGCTGCAAATATTTGCACAATGATTGAATATAAGTAATTATAAAAAATTATAAAAAACACAGAGTTTTATTTTCACAAATTGAGTTTTTATTTCCACCTCAAGTACTTTCGACTTATTCACGTCATTATCAAGAGGATATGTATCCTCTTGATAATGACGTGAATAAGTCGAAAGTACTTGAGGTGGAAATAAAAACTCAATTTGTGAAAATAAAACTCTGTGTTTTTTATAATTTTTTATAATTACTTATAAAAATGAATTTTCACTGTGTGAATACACAAACTTTAAAAAGTCTAATGATTGAATATCTGGTCTTTTATTGAAACGTAAAAATCAAAAGTGTTGCCTACCTGCGCTTGAAATGCTGTGCCCGCCCCTGGTTGGACTGCGTTTAAACGATAAGTTGGATGTAGACCTCCAGGCTTGGATAGAATGGCGATATACCTTAATCTGTTCCCGCATCTTATTTGCTCTATTAATTGACTTCTTTAGTCTTCACATACTGACGTGTATTTAG
Source organism: Agapetus fuscipes (assembly GCA_951799405.1). Taxonomy (NCBI): domain Eukaryota; kingdom Metazoa; phylum Arthropoda; class Insecta; order Trichoptera; family Glossosomatidae; genus Agapetus; species Agapetus fuscipes. The sequence goes on from OX637348.1 coordinate 16,675,440, forward strand.
TATCATGTAAGCAGGATCAAAAAGGTAGCCAAGAACTGGTCGAAGAGTGGTTTAAAATGAGAAAATGTGTATCAGAATAGAAATGCCTTTTAAAATTATAGCGCAGTACTAAATTCAAGATGGCTTTTAAAGAGCTGAAAATTATAAATGCGATTTTCTCAAAAACGGCTCCAACGATTTTTTTTTTAATTTTCCGTGTGGACGTTTCTTAATATATTGTAATCAAAATTAACTATGACAACACTCTTGCTAATCTATGTCTATGAGTTGCCGTATAAAACGTATAGCCGACAAGAGTAACAAATTTCTTGGACATTGGGCCGCGTTAGAGGGGAAAATCCAAGCCCTCCATCCACTTCCATGCTTCTGGCGTGGCTTCATGGAGGTCTTTTAGGCCAGGAGGGTGTCTTCTGATGGGGCACTCCTCCACTGTGTGCCAGACAGTCTGGTTCTCCGCCCCACAGTCACACCCTGGAGATGGAGCTAATCCCCATCTGTGGAGCAAGGAGTTGCAATAGGCTTGCTCGGTGCGGACCCTATTTATGGTCGTCCACAGTGCTCTCCGAAGATTGAACCCTGGGACCCCCTGATAGACAGTGATTCCATCATATTTTTCGCCCATAGCCCCTTTATGCGGGAGTAGATAAGCCCGAAATACGTAAATAGATAATATGTCGACGTGAAAGTAAAAGGGCCGGCCTTATGCCACCCCCTTCAGTTAAATTAGGATTTATTAGCTCCCGAGTGGTATGGTACTAATTTTTTGTGAAGGACAAAAGTTTCGGTGTTTGAAATAAGCACCGAAGCGGGAAATCATTTCTGACACCCTTGGTGGGATTTGAACTCAAGCTTTCGGCATGGAATGCAAGCACTTTACCAACTGAGCTATCGACCAGACTTTTTTTTTCAGTAATAAATTTGTATTTGAAATATTAACACATGTTTTAATTTCATTCAGCTACTGCCGTCTGTCATGTAGCGCATAATCTACATGTACAGGATAAAAAATAAAAGTTTCTGTCACTCACTGTAGAGAGGTACGCGCATACAAGGCTACCTACAGGTGGCAACTAATCAAGGATAATAAAAAGCAGCCCATGGGCAACTGTAAAGAGACACAGACTGCGTACGTGAGAAACTTTATTTTGATGATATATTTTTCTAAAAGATGAAGGTTCTATATATTGATATTGGAAATGTTGCTTTTAATGTAAAAATAATAAGTACAAATAGTTTTTCTTAACGAGTTGATTTATTTTCTCGAGCGCTTCTAATCAACTCGCGAAGAAAAAAAGAGCCGCAAATACACACCCAAAGAGCCGCATGTGGCTCGCGAGCCGCAGGTTGCCGACCCTTAGTCTAGTGGTAGCGCTTCGAAATCGTAAATGAAAGGTCGTGGGTTCGAGTCCCGGTGGAACACAAAAAAATATACCATTTAAAATTTCAAATATGATCTTCGCTGGGTTGCAAATTTCGTATACCTTTACCAAAGACCGCTCAGTAAAGGTACATCAAGCCTTACAGCGAGTCTTGCTTGACACCGACAACTATGCTCCCAGAGGGCTCTTGATGTGCAATGATGCTATTGATGGCAAATAAATCATCCTAATAATAACAATATTACTCAGTCGCTTCGTATGTGATCTTTTAGCCATGAGATGAAGGAATAAAGTTGTTTGCCATAAACTGGTCCGTCCATACTTTTCACGCTCATCTCTCACTTCTGATAATCCTCTGGTCCACGAGGCGATGAGATTCCCGATTAGTTGCGTTCACTCACTTTAAAGTCAAGTAACGCATTCGTACTTAGGTGATTAAGCTCTATAGTATGTTTATTTGACTTACTCCCTTTCACACGATCCGGTTTCTGTACGCAAAGTGTATTTAAACCACGCCGGATCGTGTGAGGTACGGCTATTTCGAGTTTGAAAAAAATCTGTCACTTTAAAAAAAAAAAAAAATCGTGACGAGGAATGCAATTCACCAACTACTTTTTCCTGGCCTTACCATTTTCTTGGTGGGGAATAAACCCCTATCCCTTTGATTTTTAGTGTATGCGTCCTACCAACTGAGCCATCGACCGGATATATCATATTATTCCCGATATCTTGTTAATATCATTTAAGAAATCTTACACCTATTTTTGGATATTTACTAAATAATATTTCAGATAGCTTGTACACATTAATTCATACATCTTGTATTTATTGTACCGAATATCTTGTTCATTATATTTCGGATATCTTGTAAATAATATTCCAGATATGTAAATCGTATTATTTCATATATCTTGATTTATTATATAGAATTATATTGTGTATAATATTTTGGATATGTCGTACACATTATTTCGGATATCTTGTACACATCATTTCGGATATCGCGTACATATTATTCCGGATAACTTGTAAAGTTTATTTTTGATATCTTGTACAATATATTGTGTCGTATATCGTGTACATATTGTACATATTATTTCGGATATCTTGTCCATACCATCGCAAATATCTTGTTAATATAATTTCGGATATCTTGTACCTACATATGATTTTACAATAATTAATACACCATATTCGAAATGAAACCGGTAATATAAGTTGGGTGAAGAAGATTATGGACTTATCATGATGCGATTATGTCTCTTAGGATAATAAATAGCTAATGGTGAATGAAGATGCTTGCGATATTTTTATTCATCGCCTACTTAATAACATAATTTATCTGATTGCTAAATAAATTGCAAACAGAAGGACGACCAATGTCAGACGAAGTTTTTTTTCTTGTTTTTGTTCAAGAAAAAATATTGAAATTTAAATTGGCGGAATCAAGTTTGAATACACCATGTGCGTTAGAACAGAAGAGATTGAGTGTTGTTTCTTAATTTAATAAGTCGTTTGAGCAAAACTAATCAAAGGTAAATCTACCAGAGTCGCTGACTATCAAAGAACAAAGATAGGAGTCCTGGACTAATCAGAAAGTACTCCTCACACTCCCGAATGATCTTCTTTTATTTGGTTCACCCTGTCGACCGTGCGCGACTTGTGATGCAGTCGAAGAGACCAGACACGTCTCTTCTCACTCGAGAAATAATAAGTCCTGAGTACTTCACATAGAATTATTGTTACGCAGCGAGTAGGTAAGGATAGATAGGGATAATAATTGGCTAAAGGAGTATGGAATTTAGTAGTCTGCGACCATAGACAAAATGCCTACCCACAATTCGCTCAAACACAAATCATATTTTGAAATTAGCGTGTGGAGGGTTATAAAGGAATTTCTTGAAAAATATTTTTCTGGATTAGCTAGAGTCTTGTCACAGGATCCAGTTGCTGTAAGACTGGATGAATCTATGTTAATTAAACTATACTTCAAGGGCTCTTTGGCAACGGTGCTTTGCAATAAGCTCTTATCATCATCATACCGTGATCATTTGATGCAAAAGCAAATTTCTAGAATTCTAGCTTCGCATTTCTGAGCGTTAATCACTTAATTGATTCAAACACTGTAGCGTAGCATATCTATATTATTAAGATTTTACTTGATTTTGTTGTACTCATATTATTACTGCTCGGAGAGAGAAGGATCTGGAACATAATATTATGCGGCCGACTTCATCCCCGCCTGTTGTAAGGGATGGAGTAGGGAAGCTTGAGGGCCAAGGGTAGTGAAGGTTTTCCCCTCCAGGGGGAGATCAGCTGCCCAAATCATATAAAAGGCCAACCAGTGGACGAACTCGTCAGTTGAGAAGGATCCTATGGGCTCCAACCCACCTTCTCTCTCCCCCCGACGTCATAATGCTTCTGTGCCAGGACATACATGACTGAAGGGGTTATTTTATGTATATTATATATCACACACTCCTTGAGCAAATAGGCCGAGCAAGCTTCTTTTCTAGGACTTCTCACACCTATGTCTCACCTCCCTGTACCTCCCGAGCGACTAGGCCGAGCGAGCTTCTTTTCTAGGACTTCTCACCCCTATAGCTCACCCCTTTTTACCTCTTGAACAACAGGGACAAGCGAGCTTCCTTTCTGGGACAACTTGGACCTAAGTTTCATCCTTTCACACCTCACAAGCAAGGCAGCGTGCTTTCTTGACCTCCTTGGCTTACGGGTGGAACCCTTTCCCTCTTTATCACAATTATAATCATTATCCTATTGTCAAAGGGTAATTAATAATGCTCACGCCTGTGACTGGCGAAAATATGCATAGTATGACCTGCTTGAGGTCATTCCCTTTCAATGTAATTATCACAATATTGTAAGGGGTTGGTTTCCCCGCAATTTCCCTGATCATGGGATGATAACATACTGTATTGTTAACTGATCTATTATTGTTCTGATTACTGTTTTATATGCTTTGATACTGTACATTTTATATTCAATTGAACTCACGAATTAAATGTAAAGGCAAAGAATCAATAAATGCATCACACCCAGTTTGCGCGTTATAAAATGGCGCCCAACTTAGTGGCTTGAATTAAATGTACAGTGAAAGCTAATTGTGTAATATCAGTCAAATCAATAATTTCAAAAAAATTGCAAAATCAGATGGAATGCAAAATTGTCACTTCCGCATTGATATTATGTGGGTCATGTTACGTGACGCAATGTCTTTGTACTTAAACAATAGGGGGAGATCCCATATGGGATGGCTCTCCATTGAGATTTTTTGTCAACAAAAATCTTTGAAAAAACGGGAAGTCAACAGAAACCCGTACTAATGGTTTTAAAATACCAATTGTCTAATCTAAACAATTGAACAGTGGTTGAATTATGTCATTTTCAACAAATAATTATCTTGCTTTGTAAAATTTTGTTTTGTGATGCACATTCCTTTGCTTGAAGATGGTCGAAAGTTCACATCTGGCACGAGAATACACAGACGGATGACATTCCTGGGAGACCGGTGGCGCCCGTCCTGAAGTGGCCACATGTGACACAAAACAAAGGACTGACCTAGAAAAAGGGACGAGCTTCAAGGACCACCAAAGAAGATTGCATCTTACAATTTAAAATTGTTGAACACAAAAACTAATGATTTGAAAAACTAATTCTCGCTTAGGAAAATACATGGACTTGCCTAAGGAGAAGAAAGCCTGCACTGGAAGACAAGTTCATCACCGGAAAACAACACATGTCTTCGCACCGGGAGACTGCCCTGCAGCGGAAGATGGACTTCCTCCGCTGACGAAAAGGACCCGCTTCTAGAAGACATGCTGCCCCCAGTTGGTGACTCATCTTGCCAAGCAGCCGTGAAACCATTCACGCTGGAATACTGCCATGCAGCCTCGTGAGCCACCGTAAGCACAGTTATGGAGAACTGCCAACCGGCTTTGTGCGCTGCTGTGAGCGCAGACATCCCTGCCATGCAGCCTTGTGCGCTGCTGTGAGCGCAGACATCCCTGCCATGCAGCCTTGGGCGCTGCTGTGAGCGCAGACATCCCTGCCATGCAGCCTAGGGCGCTGCTGTGAGCGCAGACATCCCTGCCATGCAGCCTTGTGCGCTGCTGTGAGCGCAGACATCCCTGCCATGCAGCCTAGGGCGCTGCTGTGAGCGCAGACATCCCTGCCATGCAGCCTTGTGCGCTGCTGTGAGCGCAGACATCCCTGCCATGCAGCCTAGGGCGCTGCTGTGAGCGCAGACATCCCTGCCATGCAGCCTTGTGTGCTGTTGTGGACACAGACATGGACCACTGAACCTGCCATGCAGCCTTGTGTGCTGCTGTGAACGCAAACATGAACAACTGAACCTGCCAAGCGGCCTTGTGAGCTGCTATGGACGCAGACATGGACAACGGATCCTGCCAAGCAGCCTTGTGTGCTGCCGCGATAACAGCTACGGACGGCTGTTCCTGCCGACCAGCTTCCTCAGCTGCCATAATGGACCAGAGATATGGACCTCAGCCACCAACTTCACCATCATCCTGCCGAGAGGATGACCACACTTCCTAGAGCCTGTCCGGGACGGCCTTGGCTCTAGGAGGGGGAGTCTGTAGCGTAGCATATCTATATTATTAAGATTTTACTTGATTTTGTTGTACTCATATTATTACTGCTCGGAGAGAGAAGGATCTGGAACATAATATTATGCGGCCGACTTCATCCCCGCCTGTTGTAAGGGATGGAGTAGGGAAGCTTGAGGGCCAAGGGTAGTGAAGGTTTTCCCCTCCAGGGGGAGATCAGCTGCCCAAATCATATAAAAGGCCAACCAGTGGACGAACTCGTCAGTTGAGAAGGATCCTATGGGCTCCAACCCACCTTCTCTCTCCCCCCGACGTCATAATGCTTCTGTGCCAGGACATACATGACTGAAGGGGTTATTTTATGTATATTATATATCACACACTCCTTGAGCAAATAGGCCGAGCAAGCTTCTTTTCTAGGACTTCTCACACCTATGTCTCACCTCCCTGTACCTCCCGAGCGACTAGGCCGAGCGAGCTTCTTTTCTAGGACTTCTCACCCCTATAGCTCACCCCTTTTTACCTCTTGAACAACAGGGACAAGCGAGCTTCCTTTCTGGGACAACTTGGACCTAAGTTTCATCCTTTCACACCTCACAAGCAAGGCAGCGTGCTTTCTTGACCTCCTTGGCTTACGGGTGGAACCCTTTCCCTCTTTATCACAATTATAATCATTATCCTATTGTCAAAGGGTAATTAATAATGCTCACGCCTGTGACTGGCGAAAATATGCATAGTATGACCTGCTTGAGGTCATTCCCTTTCAATGTAATTATCACAATATTGTAAGGGGTTGGTTTCCCCGCAATTTCCCTGATCATGGGATGATAACATACTGTATTGTTAACTGATCTATTATTGTTCTGATTACTGTTTTATATGCTTTGATACTGTACATTTTATATTCAATTGAACTCACGAATTAAATGTAAAGGCAAAGAATCAATAAATGCATCACACCCAGTACGCGCTTTACAACACTTAAAAGTTAATTAACTGCCGAGCACCATTAATCAACTTACGATTAACTGGCACATATTACAAATTCCATCACACACAACATTATACGACGCCATGTAACAGGGACGTTAGATTCTGGTCGGGTTTTCAATGTTCCGACCTCATTGTACATTGTACCTGTGTTTGATTTTTTTGTCAATAGCCCTTCCTTGACTTATGTATAGGTTGGTATGAGGCTGACCACCCAAACTGTAAAAAAATACTCACTTTGCCAACGTCACATCTGTTTCAGGGACGGTCGACAGAAGTTGCAGGGTTTATGTTAGTTTAAGGCTTGGACTTTAATTTGTTAGCATTGTTAGACCAAATTTACAGGTGCCTGTTTATGGGCATGCATTTAATGTGAATTTGAAATGTTAATATTTCTTTGTTACTTATATTATAGACTTTGCCACACCGGTTAGAATAGCAAGATGATGGACTCCAGGTAGAAAGAGAACATTCTGGTTGACCTTGAATTTGGTTGAAAGGCCTTGAGAAAGGGGTTTGTCAATAGCAAAAAGTCCCTCTTTTAATGAACGAATTGCCATGATAATCGCTATTATTTAGTGTAGAAGCACTAGAATAAGAAAAAACTTTTTGTGCAGAATGTTACGGATATAACAGCACTTTAATTTAATGATGATGAGTTGATGATTTCTTTATTTCTTGTGCAAATGATGCCAGAAATTTGCTTGTCTTCAGTGCATTCAGGAACTTTTCATGGTCCTCTAGCTCTCTCACATGATGTGGCAGGTGGTTCCAGGACAGAGGACCAGCAAATGCAAAAGCACGCTTTAGCACCAAATATTGTGTTAACTCTTCTTATTGATTCTTCAATCTTTGGTTTGGCTCCAGTTTCAGCCGAGCGCAGTGTAAGGCTTTTTTTGCCGAGGGTGACTGGTTTGATTTAGTTGCAATCTAAGTTGCAAAGTTAAATTGACCCACAAACAGGCAAGTGAAAAATTGCGTTTATAAATGCTGCATGTGCCACTTACAAAATAAAGACTCATCTCAAAATGAACACAAAATCCTTAAACTTTTGTGTTGACTATGGCAAAGGGATCCATTTTTTTAAAGTATTGGTAATCAGCATGATACCTACCTCTAAGTCAAAAGATTTCATCCCGACCATCATCATAAAAGACAAGATCCAAATAACATGTTATCCTTATGAACCAGGATAGTCAGTCGAGAAACCGGATGTTGGTTCCATGTTAGCAGTGGACCACTTAGCGTTAGTATCGGCCATTACTTAAGCAGTACTTGCAATTACAATAAACGTGTTTGTTTAAGTAAATACTCGGGCACACTGCAAGTTGTGCTCTGATGCAAATTGATGGCAGCAAACACCGCCTTTACGAGGCTGCCGAGCGGGTCCGCGACCATTCCGCGAATATATATGCAAAGCGCAATAACTTGAGAAGTCTATGGATGTTTTATTGAATACTATTGGTATGAGTTTTCACTTTGACAATGCCCCCCCTGTGTCAGGGAAGGTGGGCAAAAGTTGTAGGGCTTAAAAGTGTTTTTAGGCTTTCATGGCCGGCTTCAGATGATGATGATAAGGATGCAGAATCCATCTTTCCCGGGCTTGTAGACCATGGCCCAATATTTCTTCTGTAGGCTGCTTTTTTTCTTTTTAGAAGGCTGCTACGTTTTGTCAGTGAACATGTAACTGACTTCTTCAAGGCTCGTACTTAAGTACGGAAGAAATAATGGACCATGGTCTACAAGCTCGGAAAAATGGATTCTGCATCCTTATCATCATCATTTGTAGGGCTTATGTTCATTTGAGGTTTGGATTTTATTTGTGCGTACACATTCAGCATTTGTAAGCGCAATCTACACGTGTTTGTTTGTGGGCATGCATTTGAGAGCCTTAAATGTTAATATATCTCTGCAACTTAGATTATAGATGAGAACTTGGTGTTTTCACGACTCATTCCTTTGCCAGACTTGAGGAATGAGTTACCGGTATCTGTGTTTCCACCCCAATTTAACCTTGCCCTGTTCAAATCAAATATCAATCGCCATTTTCTTTAAGTGTCTCAAAACAAAGCAACGCAACACACATTACCCCCTGGGTGCTGGAAAACCCCCCTACAACTGAAGTGGTTGGCGTGAGGCCGACCCCTTTATCCGTAAAAATAAATAGGTCCCGAATAGCAACATGCGACCACTTCGATCATAACGCAGGCTAGAAGGTACACTATATGTGTAGCTTAGTAACGTTTGCGTTGCAGACACGTATTATTCGCGCTTACGCATGGTGCATGTGGATTTACAACATAGAAGCCCAATCTCAAATTAACATCCTGCAACAGTCCTGCAACTCTTGCCGACCTTCCATTGGTAAAGTGAATATTTTTTTACAGAATGGGATGTCAGCCTTATATCAACCTATTATTCAATGGACATAAATACTTATAATGAATTAAATTTAAGTGTTTAACTACAAACAATTGTAAATGTAAAATACTATATATTAAATAAGAAATTATACAAACTTAAAAAAACACAGAGTTTTATTTTCACAAATTGAGTGTTTATTTCACCTCAAGTACTTTCGACTTGTTCACGTCATTATCAGTGTTTATTGTCTTGTATCCTGCCGCCATTTCTCTAGGGGTGGCCAGTACCTCCACACAAGTGCCTCCACTTGACTCTGTCCCTGCATACTTCTTTCATCTCATCTAATTTCATCACTCTTTTCATGCATGCTCTTCTCTTGTTTCCACTCTGTAAATTCCATTCATTCGCAATCTCACTTATCTGATCAATCCATTCTTTTCTAAGTCTTCCCCTTCCACGCTTACCTATTTTTACCTAGTTTATAATAACACCTAGTTTATAATAATCTTACCTAGTCTTACCTAATCTTACCTAATCTTACCTAACTTACCTAGTTTATAATAATCTATAATCTAAGTTGCAAGGATATATTAATTTAAAGTTCTCAAATGCATACCCACAAACAAACACGTGTAGTTCGCGCTTACAAATGTTGAATGTGTACTTACAAATAAAATCCAAACCTCAAATGAACTTAAGCCCTACAACTTTTGCCGACCTTCCTTGACACAAGGGTGACATTGGAAAAGGGAACCATTTTTTAGTGTCCACTTGAAGAAAAATGGATTTTCACTTTGCGAATACACAAACTCTAAAAAGTCTACTATATTAAATGCTTCTATTTTTTTGCAATCTATTTATAGATGGTGCATCTAAAAATATGGCGAGAGACTGCATGCGGATCAGATCCCATAGCAATCATTTTACAAGTTTATGATTGTCATACAGAAAAGATCATAAAAATATTAATTGCAGTTGAAGATGTGTCGACAGGTAAAAACCCAAAGCAATTAATATTTAAAAAATGCATCGATTCTTGCATTTAGGTAAAAAAATAATGATGCAAATTAAATTTTAAATAGGAATCTATAATCTGTAATCTAAGTTGCAAATATACATTTAATTTAAGGTTCATATTGCTTACATTCGCACGAGCAGACATGTAAAAGTTCGAGCTTCAACGTGCCGCATGTGGACTTACAACCCAATCTCAAGTGAACATAAGCCCTGCAACTCTTGCCGACCTTTGCCGAAACAGAGGTCTATAATAATCTATAATCTAAGTTGCAATGATATATTAACATTCAAAGCTCATATCAAATGCATGCCCACAAACAAACACGTGAAACTTCGTGCTTAAAAATGCTGAATGTGTACTTACAAATTCAAATCCAAACCTCAAATGAACATAAACCCTGCAACTTTTGCCGACCTTCCCTGGAATAGGGGTGACATTGGTAAAGTGAACCGTTTTGTATACTATGGGTTGTCAGCCTCATACATACATTATAGATTTATGGCCAGACAGCGAAAATCACATCCTCCCTTTTGACAGATTGATTGTGAAGGCGCTCCCGAGAGGGCTGGAAGTCTCATCACCACGATAATTCTTATCCACCGAATATCGGTAATATTTGTATGGAGACTAATCAGCTGTTCACTTGCGGCCAACTTGGATTGACAGGTCTTCATACAAATATTACCGATATTCGGTGGGTAAGAATTACCGTGGGGATGAGACTTCCAACCCAGGATACTACTCTACTAAGGTTTTATGGTTGTTTACTTTCTCCACTCCTGAGGATCCCTATTGTCCCATTTTTACAATATGTAGTTGCAGCGTCCTTGGTTAGTGTGAATTACATTTTGTTTAATCCAAGAACTAAGCCAGGACTAAGACTCGAGAATAATGCAATGAAGAAGTGAAAGTACATAGATGGAATGTAAAACTTGTAGATTTATGTTTTACTACATTTTAATGGTGAAAGGTTACAAAGGCACAGGGACAAAACGGCACATAATATATAATGACTCATGACAGAACGGCACATGACAGAACGACACATGACAGAACGACACATGATAGAACGACACACGGCAGAACAACACAATGATAGTACATAACATAAAAAACATCAGTATGACAAAACAACAAAGAAAATACATCACTATGACAATACATCACATGACAAATCATCGCAAACCTAAAAAAGAACATACCACAAACGGTTTTGTCTTGTGATGTTTTGTCATTGTGATGTAGGTATTTTATTGTGTTGTTTTGTCATATGTCGTTTTGTCATGTGATGCACTGTCATTGGGTCGTTCTGTCATATGTCGTTCTGTCATGTGTTGTTCTGTTATATGTCATACTGTTGTGTTGTTCTGTCATGTGTCGTTCTGTCATGTGTCATACTGTCATGTGTCGTTATGTCATGTGTCGTTTTGTCACTATGTCGTTCTAACATGGAACCCATTTGAATACCGGCAGCTTATTGGAATTTAAATATGAAATACATAAATTACCGGTAAGTCGGTCTCAATCATTAATCACCTGCAAAGTGCATAATTACACCTGCTGGACAAAATCTTACATCAACTATATAATCTATAATCTAAGTTCCAAAGATATATTAAAACTTAAATTTCAAAGCAGACACGTGTAAATTCGCGCTAACAAATGCTGCGTGTCTACAAGCCTCAAATGAACAAAAGCCCCGCAACTTTAGACAACCTCCCATGAAACAGAGGTGACATTGGCAACGTGAACCATTTGTTACAGTATGGGCTATCAGCAGGCATGAGTCATAAGTCAGAGGAATACGAATAATTAATAACATTTAGGTGTTCACAATAAATCTATATAAAAAAGTCAGTGGGGATATACATTTCAAAAAATGAAAATTTTTAAAGGAATGAGCCGTCAACATAACTAACATTGACCATAATCTAAGATCGACTTTCATCTTAAATAGACTATATATTCATAAATCGAATTTTATCTCAGATCGAGTATAATCTAACATCGACTATAATCCAACATCCACTGTAATCTAACATCGACCATAATCTAAAATCGCCTGTAAACTAATATCGGGTATTATCTAACATTGACTATAATCTAAGATTAATTATCATCTTACATCGACAATAATCTAACATCCACAATAATTTAACATAGACTATAATCTAACATATACATAACATAAGATAATATCATCGCATGTATTTAATAACGGTTGTCAAATTTGCTCCTAATTATTTCAAAAATTCTCTATAAAAAGTTTACTAAATTGAAAAGAATTGTGCATACTGTGTACCTTGAAGACACTTTTACATCCTGGATAAATCGCAGCCTTCAATCAACAGTGAAAGTATGATATTTCATCTCATTAAAAAAATAAACTTGAATCAGTCATAAAAACAATACGGATTATTTTCGCAAATCATTGGTGACGTCAAACAATCATCCAATCCTAGACAAGCTGTTCAGTCATAACTACCCGGCACCACACCAATAAGCAGCGAGATACACTAACACAACTACTGTGCAAACAGGGTTGCCACAATACTTGTTTTGTATAAATCTATCAATAAATCCCAAAAGTACGCTTGTTCTTAAATATTTGTGATGGATGCACAGGAGATAATTACTATGGTGAAAAACGCTGCTTGTGCCCTATCCCAGCTCATGACTGACAATGGAAAATTCACTAGAGATCTTATTGGAAAAGTCACTCCTATTTCAATTGAATTCATGGCCGCAATGAGTACTGCTACAGCCAAGATCGCCAGTCAAGAAGCAGAAATTAGGCATCTTAAAGAAAGGTTAGCTCATCTTGAAATCACAGGCTCATCGGGCAAGACGGCGGAAGTATGCAACACTTTAGCTGAACTGGCAGAAAGAGATTCACGCTCGAAAAACATTTTAATTTTCAACGTTCCAGAGGTGAGCGCAGATCTTCCTGGACGTGAACAGAATACTGAAGATTTAGATCAGACAAGAAAAGTAATCCATGGCATTGAATCTTTGAACAACATACCTATAGCAAGAATACAACGACTTGGTATCAGGCAGAAGGATAAAGCAAGACCTATCAAGATAACTTTAAATGACAGTGAAGACGCAAGAACGATCTTTTTTAGCAGGTTTCGGCTTCCTAAGCATATCCGAGTTAAACAGGACCTCACACAGATGCAAAGAGCTATCCTAAAAGAGACATGGGATGAATTGGAGAGCAGAAGAAAAAAGGGAGAAACTGATCTTGTAATCAGGTTTGTTAACGGAACACCAATGATAGCCCGGGACATCAAAAAAAACTAAATAATATCAGCATTTATTCTCAAAATATAAGAGGTGCAAGATCGAAATTAACAACATTACGTCAAAACATACCAGTTTTGAACCATTGTATTTATGTATTAACAGAAACATGGCTTGATAGCACAATTAAATCGTCTGAATTGTCCTTCTCTGCGTACAATATGTATAGATGCGATCGCAATCAAATCACGAGCAGAAAGGAGAGGGGAGGAGGAGTTTTAATTGCAGTGAAAAAGAATATTTCATCCATATCGATCAGGATCCATAATAATAGCATTGAACAATTGTTTGTCTTAATTAAAGTACATCATTATCAAATTATAATTGGGAACGTTTATATCCCACCAGCATCACCATCAGAATGTTACAAAGTGTATTGTGAAGAGGTAGAGAGAATACAGAGCAAACACCCAACAGCCAGTTTCCTATTGTTTGGAGACTTCAACTTACCCAGAGTCAAATGGTCACCAAATATAGGCACATTTCCAGTTAATGAAGATAACAATGAAGGCGCCAGAGAACTAATAGAATCAACTATTTTTCTGGGATTAACTCAGCGAAACTTTATCTGCAATTCTAGAAATCGCCTTCTCGATCTAGTTTTTTCTAACATTGATAATTTATATGTAGATCTATCCAATGATGAATTAGTACCAGTTGACACTCATCATCCTCCATTACATGTTAATATATTTCTGAAAGCTACAAAATGTAACAGTAGGGAAACCTTCTCATTTAACTATAACAAGGGGGACTATGATAGTGCGATTGACTTTCTTTTCAAATGCGACTGGTCATTTCTACAAAATGAGGACATTGAATATGTGATCGCTGTGTTTTATGGCATTTTATACGATACTATAAATAAATTTATACCACATGAGAAATACAGAGCTAGCACATATCCTATATGGTTCTCACGTGAACTCATTGAGATGATCCAGGAGAAGAAGGCGGCACACAGAACTTACAAAGAATCATCTAATATTAAGCACTATAATGCGTTTAGAAATCTGAGAACCAAGTGCAATACATTAAAGGTGGTATGTTATACCAATTATATAAAAAAAGCAGAGAATACAACGACCGACGCTAAAAGTTTATGGAAATTTAAAAAGTCATTGTCCAATAGTGATAATGATTACCCTGTACAGATGTTTCTAGATCATGAACGTGTAAGTGGAGTAAACAACATTGTTAACAAATTTGCTGATTACTTTAGTAATGTTTATGTAGACAATTTACCTAATGTGACTGATCCCTGTCGTGTTGGTAATAAAATGATCGACCTGTCTCAATGTCATATTCCAATAAAAAAATTAGAAATTAAATTGTTCCAACTTGATGTAAAGAAATCATGCGGCCCCGATAATGTACCACCAATTTTTTTGAGAAGATGTGCCGATGCTCTTATTATCCCTCTTCTGATAATTTTTAACAAATCCTTACAAAACGCAGTTTTTCCATCTGTGTGGAAGATTGGCAATATCACACCAGTTTTCAAGAAAGGTGACAAAACGGATATCTCAAACTACAGACCAATATGCCTTCAATCCTCTATGGCGAAACTATTTGAGTCTCTTGTGCTGGAACAAATTATGCCTTCTATATCTTGTATCATTGAGCCTCAACAACATGGATTTATTTCGGGCAGGTCAACTCTGTCAAATCTAGCTATTTATGAAAATGCTATAGCCGAAAGTCTTGCACATGGATGTCAAATGGACAGCATATATACGGACTTCAGCAAGGCATTCGACAAGGTGCCTCATAGCATCCTTCTTAATTAATAAGCTATCCGTATTAGGATTGACGGGTGCTCTGCTAGAATGGTTTAGAAGCTACTTATCGGGGCGATTGTTGCGAGTTAAGATAAAGGATACCATTTCAAATAGTTTTGAGGCAACAAGCGGCTTGCCGCAAGGGAGCCATCTTGCACCAATACTTTTCCTCGTTTATATTAATGATTTGGCTGGCGAGATGAGGGATGTAGAATGTTTGTTTTTTGCTGATGATCTCAAAATATTCAAAAGAATAGAACATGTAGGTGACTGCTATATACTTCAGAACAATTTAAATGAACTGGGCAGGTGGTGTCACAGAAATAAATTATTCTTAAATGTTGAAAAATGTCAATGTATAACTTTTTCTCGAAACAAAAATCCCATGCACTTCAACTACTGTATCGAAAATGACAAACTGGACAGGGTAACGGAAATAAGAGATCTTGGGATTATCTTTGATGAGAAATTATCTTTTGTGAGCCACATAACAAAAATGACCGGAAAAGCATTGCAAACGCATGAAAGAACCATGTAAGATATACCACGATGACAAACGACGACAAAGCCTTGTTCACAAATCCGCATCATCGATGACAAAGCGAACACAGCCAAAAAAAAACCCTGACAAAATCACGTGAAAATCATGTTGAAAAAGCCTAGAAGATAAAGCAGTGTTTACAAATCCGCATCGACAAAACTTTAAAGCCATAGTTTGCTCCCGAAACATGGATGACAAACCGAACAAAAATTAAAAAACGCTGACAAATTCACGTGAAAATCATGTTGAAAAAGCCTTGACGACAAAGTCGCATCGGCAAATCCATGTTGACAAAACTTTGAAGCCATAATTTTGTTTCCGAAAAATCGTTGACAAATCCCGGCAGAAAATAAAGCTGATAGAAATTACGTGGTTCACATTTAAATTTGGCTGCGAAGATCTGAGAGCCCAGACACCTCTGGACATGCAATGTAGTAAATCGGACTTACATATTGGGAGGAAGGATGAGTTGGGAGGTAAGTCCTGTGACTCCCATCTCATCCTGACTCCGTGCGGCGGGCCTGAGTTTGGGTCTTGGACTTTAAAAAATTAGAGACCTAACTCGGTTAGACCGTGGATGCTCAGCTATTTCACTAATGTATTGTCATTGTGATGTAATATCATATGAGGTTATATCATGTGATGTTCTGTCATGTATCGTTATTTCATGTGTTATTTGTCACTGTGCCGTTCTGTCATGTAACCGTTTTTATATATCCGGTAAATTTAGCGATGTTCGTAAACGTGTAAGAAAAGTATTATACTTTTGATAGTTTATGCCGTGACTTAACATGAGTTCGCCCACGCGTACACAATCATTTGTCCGGCGTACGCGCATGCGCAAATGGCCAGAATGTCGCTCCCCAGTGCTTGTTTGGCTTATCTACCATTTGATTCAAAGATGACTTTCCAATGAAATTGCCTAAAGAATCACATTCTACACCAGGGGTAGCCATACTTTTTCTTGAGGAGATCGACCTAGCAAAAATTATGAATAGGAGATCGACATTTTAACTGTTTAGCCCACCAAATATAACTCATAATTCATAATGTATAAATATTTATTAAGAAAACAAATTAGAATAAGTAAAACTACATTGAGTTCAAAATGTCAAATCTGTATTAAATTTTTAATCTCTAACATTACAAAAAGAAATTAAAATAATACTGGTACAATATAAAAATAAAAATTATCTTGATGCTGATGTTGAAGCGTGACATTGGTGGTCCTCCACAAAATGTTCGTAGTTGGGGATATTCTCAGTTAAAGCTAGACGCAAGCAGGCTGTCAGGTGGTCATTTGTGAGACGAGTACGATATTTGGATTTTATTCGAATTTATGCGAATGAATGGAATATCCAGAGTCATAATAAAAGAAGAGCTTGCATGAAGAAGGTTATGACTCTGGGGGAAATGAAAGAAGTATGTAAGGACAGAAAGAAATGGCGGTTGATCTGTAATGTTGGCGGCTAGGGTTTATTAAAATGAAATTTGTTTTATGTTTTAAGTTTTTGATGTCCATGTATATTATTATTTATTGATTTAAAAAATGTAATTTGTCGTGTATGTTCCTTGACTTATAGGTTGGTATGCGGCTGACCACCCATGCTGTAAAAAATGGTTCACTTTGCCAATGTCACCCCTGTTACAGGGAAGGACGGCAAGAGTTGCAGGGTGTATGTCCGTTTGAGATTGGTTTTTATGTTGTAGGCTCACATGAGGCACGTGCAAGCGCGAACTTGTACGTGTCTTGGTTGTGGGAATGCATGTAATGTGAATCTCCAATGTAACATATCTTTGCAACTTAGATTAGATTAGATTACTTTCATATGAGAAAGTGCAGACTCGCACAGAGCAGTTATTTGCTATATTAACGGATATTTCATTTCGGGTATAGATGACCAGTAATGGGGCTTCCACACGCTTGCCAACCCATCACAAGTCAAGCGCACAGTGTGTCGTCTAGAACATGCTAGCTGGACAAATTTTTGTCTAATGGACTAATTTTGTCCAGCTAGCATGTTCTAGACGACACACTGTGCGCTTGACTTGTGATGGGTTGGCAAGCGTGTGGAAGCCCCATAAGGATTACTGCCAGAAATATGTGAAAAATTTAGCTATCCTCGGCGATCGACCTTAAAACCTCCCGCGTTTGGGCACCTCTGTTCTACACAATCTGAGCTAAGAAAAAAACTAAAAACACAATAATGTAAGAGTTGCTTTAAATATTTTTTATATAAATTTCCAGTTTTCATAAGACACTTTGATCCTGTGCACAAACAAACATTAACGCAACTAGCTACACATATAGTGTAACTTCTTGCCTGCGTTATCCCCGAAGGGGTCGCATGTGGCGCTTCGGGACCTATTTATTTTTACAGGTAAGGGGGCCGGCCTCACATCAACCACTTTCAGTTGAAGTGGGGGACATTGCTCATGTGAAATTACCTCTGATGGACATAAGACAAATAAGCACTAAGGGGACGATGTGTAAAGTGTGTTTGGTGTCACGATAAGTCACGGACCAACACGATAGTCTTCGGCTTAATCAGTGTATGTTATTATCTGAATATCCGAATTTGTCAAAATAATAAATAAATCGATGTGTAGATGATAAACAAAACTGTACGTATAAGCATAAGCGAATAATTTTTCTGCTCTTTAATACATAATTCTGTTTTAAATGTGTAAAAAATATTTAAATATCTTTCCATAAATCTAGCATAAGATAGAGCATAAGCGATTAAATTAGTAATAAAGATCAGTGAAATCTTAACTTATTATTTTTGATAAATTATTATCAAATTTTCAAAAGATTTTTGTGAAACACTGTGGAAATTCATTTTAAAAAATTTATTATTTTTCAATAAAAAATAAAAGAAATTAAAAACTTTGTTTTATTCCACTTTGATTGTTTTTGAGTATGTTACAAATATTTTCGGAATTTCTTCCATCTTCGGGTAACTAACAATTACTAAATTTTAACTTAAAAATTAAAAGACAGTGGAGTGGGATCTATTGGTGGCAGTGGTAAGGGAGGGGGTAGAAAGGTAGATGTGTGGGAGGGAGATGGTGATTTTTGGGGCGGAGCTAATATTGTTAGGAGAGGAGATGTAATGGTGGAAAGTTGAATATTAAACATAGAACTTTTATTTTTGTGTTTGTTAATCTCTAATATTTCTAGTATTTCCAATTTTTTCCCTTTTTGGCAGCATTTTGGGGTTTGAAATAAACACCGAAACGGGAAATCATTTCTGGGATTCGAACCCGAGCTCACGGCATGGAATGCAAGCACTCTACCAACTGAGCTATCGACCGGCCATCGTAAAAAATATATATGTTTTGTCGGTGCTTGTAAAATGTGTGACATTAAGTAAAAATCTAGTCAATCAAAAGCTAATCGTTGATCCAAATGCCTCTGTTTTCTGTTATTTCGAGCCTTACTTTCGGCCGTTTATCCAAGATTCCTATCCTTGTCAAATCCCGACCAAATTGTTCAGTAGGTACTCTTAATAAGTTAGTGCATATAAAACGAGATTGGATCGCAGTTTTGTAGACGATTCCAAATTAAAGTTCTGAGAACCAACTCAAGGGTCGTTTCCATCTCCCCACGCTGAAATTGTGACTGTAAAACGTATTTTTCTTGTAACTGTAACTCTCTGGCCATTTCGAAAAAGGTAACTGTTCCTTGACTTATAGGTTGGTATGCGGCTGACCACCCATTCTGTAAAAATGGTTCACTTTGCCAATGTCACCCCTGTCTCAGGGAAGGACGGCAAGAGCTGTAGGGTGTGTGCCCATTTGAGATTTGGTTTTTATGTTTTAGGTTCACATGCGGCATGTGCAAGCGCGAACTTGTACGTGTCTGGTTGTGAAAGTGCTTGTAATGTGAATCTCCAATGTAACATATTATATTTGCAACTTAGATTAGATTAGATAACTAGAGCCTTTATCAAATTGTCACCACTTCTTTCTAACTTGTATTCTGAGTAGAAAACATTAACATAACCTTTTTTTTTATATGGATTTGTGAAACGAATGCAATTCATCAACCTATTTTGCATGGCTTTTTACATTTTCGGTGTCTTGCCTATTAATTCTGGAATTCGATTTTTGTATAAGAACGGAAATCAATGGAAGATTCAGGTGTTCACTTTCTTATGAAAGATATTTGACGACTTTAATGAAGATACAGAAATATCTTTCGTTTTCTTAATTAGTATATATCGGAGATAGTCACGTAAGGCACGATTTTTTATATAATGCCACACGTAGATAAAATAAAATATGGAAAAAAATGTTTCTTGGCTTTGGGATATTTCCTACCATACTCGTACATCGCCAGTTACTGATTTGAGGAATCGTGGATACAACATTTTATTGGGTGTAACTTCTTATAGTAAGTGAACTAATTATAAGGAAATCATGGAAATCTTCTAAACTACAGGATTTTCACGCTGTTGTAGAGTTTTCTCTCGTAGAAAATAGGAAAAAAGGTTCATTTATCTGAGAAATCCATGTTAACTGAATATGCCACTCATTCAGTTTTACTTCTGTTCTGAGGTGTCGATATATTGAAAAAAAATATAAAGAAGGAAATCATGATTATCTTGGACTACTGTTCAAAAGGTGCAGGGTTCGAATGGTTCTTTGAAACAAAAAACAGACATTCCCCAAATTTTCAAATTTATGTGGTGAGAATATTTTTTAGTAATAAGCGATAAATTCAAGATTAAAATAAAATATTCTTTGTTAAAATTCACATGAGTTTATATTTTTTAAAACACTACCGGTTTCGGGAGAAGCAATACCTCCCATCTTCAGGTGTAAATATAAACTAACATACAATACATTATGACGTGAGGATTTGAATTACATAGGGGGAGGGGGGGGGGGTGTTATGTGGGCGAGATGTAGTAGGAAACATAGAAAGTAGGGGAGAAGTGTTAGGAAATATAATATTATTTAAGAGATTATTTACTGAAATAATATTTTTTTGGATTTCTAGGTTTTCAAAATTATTCATGATTTTACCTTTGTAGGGAATGGGGTGAAGGAGTTCCCTACAAAGAGAAGCCCCCCCCCCCACCCCCTCTGTAATTCAAATCCTCACGTCATAATGTATTGTATGTTAGTTTATATTTACACCTGAAGATGGGAGGTATTGCTTCTCCCGAAACCGGTAGTGTTTTAATAGTGCAGTAACTAATAAATTGTTGGTATGCAGCTGACCACCCATGCTGTAAAAATGGTTCAATGTCTCAGGGAAGGACGGCAAGAGTTGCAGGGTGTATGCCCATTTGAGATTTGGTTTTTATGTTGTAGGTTCACATGCGGCATGTGCAAGCGCGAACTTGCACGGGTCTGGTTGTGAAAATGAGTGTAATGTGAATCTCCAATGTAACATATCTTTGCAACTTAGATTAGATTAGATTAGCATTAATTGTATCAGATATGGAGATGTGTTGAGTGTTATTGTTTTTTAAATGTACAGTGTTAGATCTTATGTCGGAAATACAAGAAATATGTGCACACAAAACAATGGGCAGTTCATTTCCTTTGATGGAAATAAATCTCTGATGTTCCGGACTGATTGGCTGTCAGCAGTGCATGTTTTAGATCTTCATTAAAAGCGGGAATGCAAATGAAGTTAAAATAAATGTTTGGTGTGAGGTTGACCACCTCAAGTGTGAAAAATTAACGAGTGTACAGAAATATAAGTGTTTGTATTAAAAAAAAAAAAACAGCTGTATTTTTAACCAGTTTGATTGTGTAATGCCGTAGCGCTTTTGGCCTTTATCCAGTCATCGTCAGGAGCCTACTGAATTACGAAAAAAAATGCAACTAAGCTGCACATGTATTGCAGCTTCTCTGCGCTGTCCATATAGCACTACTTCTCATTTATTGTGAAGGCTGACCTTGCCGGATTTTTTTTTTGAGTTTGAAATAAAATTCAGACACCTTCGAACCCTCGTACTCGGCATGAAATCCAAGCATTTTACCAACTAAGCTATCGACCGGACCAATAACAAAAATAAAAATAACGCTGAATCAAAATTCAAAATAAACAAGGGCGTCCAACGAGTATGGAATTCGTACAAATACCAACCGACTGACAAAAAGAGTGTATAAAGGGAATGTAATAGGTAAGCGTGGAAAGGGAAGACCTAGAAAGTAATGGATTGATCAGATAAGTGAGATTGCGAATGAATGGAATTTACAGAGCGGAAACAAGAGAAGAGCATGCATGAAAAGAGTGATGAAATTAGATGAGATGAAAGAAGTATGAAAGGACAGAGTCAAGTGGAGGCACTTGTGTGGAGGTACCGGCCACCCCTAGAGGAATGGTGGCAGGATACAAGACAAGACAAGACCAAGACATTTTTCGACCCATAAAGTCGGAGAGTCTATGTCACTCCTTTGTTCTTCTTTTCTACAAACTGTTTACGCACGCAAACAACAAACCAGTCGTGAAAGATTCTCGTTTTGCTGTCTAGCTCCCTTGCACTTGCTTAGTTTGAATGCATCCGTCCGTTTTCCTCGCAATATTTTTTGATTGACGGTAACTCAATTCGCAGCCTTATTTCTTTTCTGTTATCATTTAACAGGATCAGCAGGTTACAACTCGGTGTATTGAATTATCGTCGGCTTGTTTATGTGCTATGTAGCCCGAGTATAAAGCTTGACGTAAACTCACCCGGATTGCGTAAATTGAAAAAAATGTATAAAAAATAAATCGCTCTCTAGGTGTGCCATCGTATATTTTATACAATTTATATTTACGCACTCGAGGTGAGATTAACGTATGGCTTACACTCGAGCTACTGTCTCTGCAGTGACCGTCAACTGTATCCTTAGTACGAGTTGCAAAACTTGAGAAAAGTAAAGTTTACGGAAAATATTAAAGAGTGATATCTCCCAAAATCTGCCGTTTTTGTTTCTTACACTTTATGGTCTTAGCAAAAAAGTTACAGTGATGAAGAAAATCAAGTTCAAACAAATAAAAACGGCAGAATTTGGGGGAAATCACTCTTTAATAATTGCCGTAAATTTTACATTACTCAAGTTTTGCAACTCGTACTAAGGAGTACTGTTGAGAAAACGATTGTCCACTTGTACGTCAGTGATTTGGTACCTACTAGAGTGCGGTGACTTGATAAAATCAGGTGTGATATTAATGAAATTAAAATTGAGAAAATTTATTTATTTGTATTATTATTTAAATAAATTAAAAAGCCGGATATTTTTACAAATTGTTAGTGGAGAATCTCAGTGTTCCGAGGTTTCGTTGGCTATAATCTATAATCTATAATCTAAGTTGCAAGGATATATTCATTCAAAGCTCTCAGATGTATGCCCACAAACAAACACGTGTAGTTCGCGCTTACAAATGCTGATTGTGTACTTACAAATAAAATCCAAACCTCAAATGAACATAAGCCCTGCAACTCTTTCCGACATTCCCTGAAACAGGGGTGACATTGGCAAAGTGAACCATTTTTTACAGTATGGGTGTTCAGCCTCATACCAACCTATAAGTCAAGGAATACGAGTAATAAATAACATTTAAGTATAAGAAAACAACAAAACCTTAAAAATAAATCTATACAAAAAAAGTAAAAAATGTCTTGTGCAAAAAATGTAGCAAGCCAATAAACCAACATTAAAAATCAGCATTGCAGATTAGCCGCCACTTCTTCCTGTCCTTGCATACTTCTTTCATTTCATCTAGAGTCATAACTTTTTTCATACAAGCTCTCCTTTTATTATGACTCTGGATATCCCATTCACTCGCTATTTCGAAAATTTGGTCCATCCATACCTTTCTCGGTCTTCCTCTTCCACGACATCCATCAATTCTTGCAGCATATACTTTCTTCGTCATTCTTTCCTCATTCATTCTCTCCAAATGTCCAAACCATCTAAGTATACTTCTTTTAATCTTTACTTTCACACTTTCTCTTACACCGCATTCCTCTCTAACAAAATCATTCCTCACCCTATCACTCCGTCTTTTTCCAATCATACTTCTTAAGTAATCCATTTCTACCGTATGGACTTTACTAATCTCACTTTCACTCACCGTCCAGGCTTCACTTCCATACATCAGAGTGGGCACTAGTATACCACCGTGCACCGCCAGTCGAACATTTTTTGAAAGATTCTGGTTTTTGGCGATGCTAGCGGCAGCACCCAGTACGCACCTGCCTTTCATTATTCTTCTTTCAAATTCACCGGTCATTTTTCCATCTTTTTCAAACTTACTTCCCAGATATACAAACTCATTTACGATATCAACATTCATTCCATTAATTTTAAATTCATAATTCATACTTTCATCATCTCTTTCAAAAATCAATACTTTCGTCTTACTTGCATTCAACTTCAAATGGTTACCTAACAAAGCTTCATTCAATCTAGAGAGCATTGTTTGCAATTCTACTGCAGAATCAGATACAAGAACTGCATCATCTGCATACAGTAGAACACTCACTTTGCTCTCTTCTATCATCAATCCACAATCATTAAGTCTAGCATCCCTGACACACTTGTCCATCACTATGTTAAATAGCCATGGACTCATCACACATCCTTGCCTCACACCCTTATATACTTCAAACCACTCACTATACTCACCATCAATACGGACACATGCCTTACTATTTTCATAGTTGGCATGCACCGCACCTAGGAGAGCCCCATTCACTCCGTATGCTTTCAAAACATCCCATAACATACCTCTGTCCACTGAGTCAAAAGCCTTTTCCACTTCTTAGTCAAAATCTTCAGGAGGCGTATGCTTGTTCGGAGGAGTTTCATCCTTGCCCTCCGCCGAACAAGGATATAATTTTGTACATTAAATTTTTTTCAAAAAAATATATTTATGAAAATGAATGCAATCCACCAACCTATTCTGCCTGGCCAGAAACATGTATTAATATCATCAATCAATAATTCATTATTGTTTATTTGAATATATTTACTAATTAATAATTACCCAATACATCTGTTAAACCAGGGTCAAAGCTATGGTCAAATGACCCAGGCGGGGATCGAACCAACGTTGCTCTATTCCTAACACGCTAGAATGATCAGCCCACTTCCCTCTCTCGGCCATAACACCGACAATATATAAGGATATTTAAGTGATGTAAACTTAACCTAAATTCGATTGTATAATTTATTTAAGTTACAAATAGACATGGTCTCTAGAAAAAGCTACATTCTACAGACTTTAGGCTATAGATATTCTATAGCTCTTTTCCATAGCTTTTTTGTTGACATAGTACATGTGTTCCCATCCCTATTTAAACTTGTCCTATTCAAAACCAATATCAATCGCCACTTTCTTTCAGTGTCTTAAAACAAATTCAACGCAACACACAACACAACACTACGCAGCTAAGAGCCCTGCTACAAAGAATCAGGACATCAACCGCCACATCAGCAACCCCTCTGTAGCACCACAACAAGTGTCTTAAATCTAGGGAGTCTGCCGCACAGGATTCCTTTAAAAAAATATTATGGCCATACCCAAAAAAACACATAACTGTAACTGTAACTCTGTCGCCATTACGCTAGGGGTGGCCAGAGCCTGTGCAGAGCTGCCTCCATTTTTTCCTATCCTTACATACCTCTTTCAATTGATTCATATCCATCACCTTTTTCATGCATTTTCTTCTTTTAACAATTAAGTAATACTTTGTTTCGAATTTAATATTTTAAAAAGCCGTCGCAGTCTGGTATTCTGTCCGCTGGTTTATTGGCTGCCGGAATGCGCTGAGCCAACTCCTGCCCACCTCCCATACAGCGTAACAGCAGGAGTATCAGCTCTTACATCAGCTCCTCGGCCAGCAGAGATCTGGAGCAGCAGCGCCAACGTAATGTTCTCCACTCTGTTTACTGCCGACAGACTTGCAATTTGCCCATCCTGACTAATTATGAAACGACAGATAAAAATATATATCGCATTGTTGTTGTTGAGGGTGACAGGTTAGAACGGCACAGTGACAAAACGACACATGACATAACGACACATGACAGAACGACACTGGGACAAAACGACACATGACATAACGTAAGTAGTGTGGTATACTATATAAGTGGTACACACGAATAAACTCCCCCCCATTAGGGTTACTAATGGGGGGAATGAAAAAAAAAAAAAAAAAAAAAAAAAAAAAAAAAAAAAAAAAACATGACATAACGGCATGTGACATAACGACGTATAATGACACAACGGTACACATGACAGAACGACATATGTCAGAATGACACATGAAAGAACGACACATGACAGAACGACATATGTCAGAATGACACATGACAGAACGACAGTCACAAAACGACAATTAATGACAGAACGACACAATGACAGAACGACACATGAAAGAATATCAAAATATTTGATTAAAAAATATTAATAAATAATTTTTAGAACACTTAAATGAAAAAACTTTGTTTAAATTAAATTAAAATAAAATTGTGACTCTGTGTATATAGGACAGACTGGAAGAAGCCTGAAGGATAGGTACAAAGAAGACAAAAATGGTGTCAAGAACATCCACATTAATTCCGAGATGGCAGACCATGCCAGAAATGAGGGACACTTTTTTGATGATAGTAATCTACATCTTATTTCAAATTGCCAAAAAGGAAAAAAGATGGACATCCTAGAAACACTAGAAATAAATTCATATTTCAAAATTAATAAAAATAATCTAATTAACGTCCAGATCCCGCCCATATCTTCCCCCCTCCTTTCAATTTTAGCCCCGCCCCCTCCCACATAAATTGCATGTCTTGTTATTAGTTTTAAGTTTAGTATATAAGAAACTGAAGATGGAGAATGATCTCCGAAAACGTTTTTTCAAAAAATAAATACTCACAGTGGATTTAAACAAAGTTTTTTTCATTTAAGTGTTCTAAAAATTAAAAATTATTTATTAATATTTTTTTAATCAAATATTTAAAATGGAATTCCACAATGTTTCACCAAAACAATTTGAAAAGTTAAAGAATATCACATAACAAAACATCACGATGACAAAACAACACAAGGATAAAACATCACATGACAAAACATAACATATCTAAAACAGAACATACCATAAACGGCACATGGAAAAATATCAATTGACAGAACGCCTTTCTTGTGACGTTTTGTCATAGTGATGTTCTGTTTTGTGTCGTTCTGTAATTTGTCGTTCGGTCATGTGTTGTTTTGTCACTGTGTCGTTTTAACATGGAACCTGCTGAGATAAAGTCTGCCGGGTCCAGCTTGGGATTGGAATAGTTGTATAATGTGTCGATAAATAAAGTCACTTGATAGTTTATGTATTGAGAACAAACTCAACAAAGCTACACATATAGTGTCACATCTTGCATGCGTTATCGCCTAAGGGGGAACGGACAAGGAGGCAGGCCGGTCGCTCTCCAACCACTTCAGTTGAAACGTGGATTTCCCAGCTTAAAAGGGAGCTGGTTCTCATTTCTTGTGGAGGCTGAGTAAACCTTGCCGGTATTATATTTTTGGTTTGAAATAAACTCCGAAAATGGAAATCATTTGCGATACCTCGCTGGGATTCGAGCCCGAGGTGTCGGCATGGAATGCAAGTATTCTAAAAACTGAACTATCTAACAGCTGCACTTTATTTAACAAACTTGATCGTCGTCACAAAGGCTGGATGGACATTTGGTGACCACTCGTTGCTAAATAATGTATTTGAATTTTTCAACCCAGCGAAGAGCATATTTGAAAATATAAATGTTATTTTTATGTGCTACGCCAGTATTCGACCATATGACCTTTCATTTACGAGTCTGAAGCGTTACTACTAGACTACGGACCGGTCGCAACTATTTAAAATCAAATCAAGGAAGAACGAAAACAAATTGATAAAAATAGATAGATGGTAATAATTATACTCTAATTTCTTGTTTGTCTGCTTTCTTGTTGGGCGATATGGCCATATGGGAGTAGATGCTGATTACAGTTAACAAACTTTTTTATTATCCAACTATGAGCGTACATGGAAGCTACTTACATGAAATGAACTTTTCCCTTGGCGAAGAGATCCAGAGGGAATGAGATGTGAGCGAGTCTTCTTAGATAATTGAAACGGATTATTGTAAGTGAATCGTTTTCCTGCAGTTGGCAGAAAACTTTACCAACAGACACACATTTTTGTAACGATTTTCTTGAGATGAAATTGAAGATGTTATGAACAAATATAATCTAAGTTGCAAACACAAAGCAGACACGTGCAGGCAAGTTGACCAGTCCGTAGTCTAATGGTTAGTGCTTCGGTGGTCGTGGGCTCGAATCCCGGCGAAACACAAAAATATATTATTTGTATTTTCAAGTTTTTTTTTCCTCCCCAAAACACAAGCTATGCTTACTTTGGGGAGTATTTATTGTAATTAGATTTTTAAAATTTATTTTTATTGTAATACTTTGTACATATTGACAAAAACAATAAAGACCTTCTGAATTATGAATTAATTATGAATTATGAAAAAGTATGCTTTTCGCTGGGTTGAAAAATTTATATACCTTTACCAAATAATAATAATAATAAAATTATAATATGCATTTATTCCAGCTTAGTCATGTGGAGGGTGCAATACATGACCAGCCATAAAAAATTAATACATCAATAGAAAAAGTACATGGAAAATTACAAAAATGTAGAAACATGAAAAATGTGATGAAATATATGAGAAAAAAGACTGGTCAAGGACTGGTCATCAAATAGGTCCATCCAGCCTCACAGCAACTGGTTCTTGCTAAAGAATTGGCCCTTTGTATAGCAATGACCAAGCTCGAAGTGTGCTCTTGAGGCGAAGTGTGAGGATTCACACAAAAACAGCGGTCATTGAATAAATCATTCTAATAGGTATTATTATAACATATTTGATGTATAATGTAAGTTGCAAAGATATATGTATTAAATTTTAGATTCATATTAAATGCATTTCCACAAGCAGACACGTATAAGTTCGCGCTTACACATGCTGATTTTTTATCGGGGTTCAAGGAGACCAAGGTCCGGATTTGGCTGCAGAATCTTTGGAGAAGAAGGCAAAGAAAAATGACAATGGCCAGGTTTATTGCTGGTCGTTAATACCCATCGGTACCGGCACATGACGCAACTGGAAAGTGACGTGTTTATCGCGCGTCGCGTGAGATTGACAGCTTTATGGACCATGAGGAGGCCGCACACAAAGCGACACGTTTCAATTCAAAACCTATAAATCTGTATCGCACCAATAGACACGGGAATTATATGAAATAATAAAAGGTTACACATATAAAAGACCGGTCCGCAGTCTAGTGGTTAACTATTCTGACTCGTAAACGGAAGGTCGTGGGTTCGAATCCCGGCGTAGCACAAAAAATACAATTTATGTTTCCAAATATGCTCTTCGCTGTGTGAAAAATTCATATACTTTTAACAAAGATCGGTCACCAAAGGTCCATCCAACCTTACAGCAACTGGGTCTTGCTTGAGAATTGGCGCTTTCTACAGCGACGACCAAGCTTGCAGAAGGGATCTTAGGGTGTGATACACACAAAAACAGCGCTCACCAAATAAATCATCCTAATATTATTATTATTATATCGAACTGTAGCTTGTTATCTCAGTTTACATTTATACTGAAAAAGTGCTTCAAATCGGTTAAAGGCTAGCTTCATAGTTCATATCAACCTAGGACCAGTCATATAAATCCCAGTCTAGGGCTGGAAGTCTCATCCCCACGGGAATTCTTACCTACCGAATATCGATAATATTTGTATGAAGACCTGCCAATCCAAGATGGTCGCAAGGGAACAGCTGAATAGTCTTCAAACAAATATTACCGATATACGATCATCATCATCATCATCATCATTGGCACGACAACCCGGGGTGGGTCTTGGCCGCCCTCAGCAACCGCTGCCAGCGCTGTCTATCCAACGTCTTCCTCCTCCAGTCCCACATTCCCACTGCACGGCAATCCGCCACCACTCCATCCAGCCATCTTGAACGTGGTCTTCCCACTGTCCGGCGTCCCTCCGGGTTCGTCATCACAATCGTCTTCTCCAGGCTCCGATGGTCCATTCGCTGAATGTGCCCCAGCCAATGCAGTCTGTTGACCTTTATTGAGCGGACCACATCAGCGTCCTGGTACAGCTTATACAGTTTAGAGCTATATCTTCTTCGCCATATGTTTCCGTCCTTTATTGGACCATAAATACGTCGAAGTATTTTCCTTTCGAAGACGTTGAGAGAGCATTGGTCACGCTTGGTCAGTGTCCAGGTTTCGGAGGCATATGTGAGGACTGGTTTACGATATACGATAGGTAAGTATTACCTTGGTGACGAGACTTCCAGCCCAGGACCGGTCATATAAACCCCACTTCTACTGATAATGTTAATGACATGTCAATAGTGATGATTGTCCACGATCAATTGTCACACAGAGAGCAAGTGTAACCTTTTTGGCATTGTAACAACGGGCTTGCCAGGCACTTAGAGGTGTCGCAGAACAGCTTAACGACACTTTGCATACAAGCAACAGGACCTCCCAGTACCAGACGGCCGTGAAAAATTGCAATAAAAAATTTAATGGTGAGACGTGCCAATATAAAATTTTATAGAGCATCTTTCAATGATGAGGTGACATTTCAAGCTATCATAGTCTTAGATAAATGCACGCAACGCAACTAAGATACACATATAGTGTAAGTTATTGTCGCGTAATCCCCGAAGGGGTCGCATGTGGCGAGTTGAACCTATTTATTTTTACAGGTAAGGGGGCCGGCCTTAGGCCAACCACTTCAGTTGAAGTGTAGTTTCCCAGCTCCCAGGGGGGCTGGTACTCATTTCTAGTAAAGGCTGAGTAAACCTTGCCGGTATTTTATTGTGGGGCTTGAAATAAACACCGAAACGGGAAATCATTTCTGAAACCCTCGGTGGGATTCGAGCCCGAGCTCACGGCATGGAATGCAAGCACTCTACCAACTGAGCTATCGACCGGCCTTTTTTTCTATTTTCTACGACAGAAAATACTGTTATTATACTGTTACTTATTATTTGACCTGGGTCTACTTTTAATAAAATTGCAATTTAAAGATCTTCACAAGATATATTTTACACACATTTAGGACAAAAAAAGGCCAAAATCTTGTCGGTTACACCAAAACCATACTTTGAAAGCGCAGTTGTTTGCTTGGGCCTAAACAACACCAAAAAAATCATCGTAGAGCTATGGGAGTTAGCATATTAGAAGGAGCAGAAAATTGTAAGTAAGATAGCATTCATAACTCATTTTTGACCAAAACGTCGCTTATGCCCTACTTCCTTTTAACCGTCGATATGATTTTCTTAACCCAGCAAATTGCATATTTGAAAAATTAAATATTTTTTCTTGCTCGCCGGGATTTGAACCTTCCAATCATGAGTCTTAACCACTAGACAATAGACATAAAAATAGTTGAGTAAATTAAAAGATAAAGTTGATTGAGAAATATTTGTGAATAGAGGTGTGTGATAATATTATTTGGAAGTGGTTTTGTGAATGGAGTGTGCTACCACTGAATGGTTTATTATTGTAGAGAGGTCGGAATATTTGGAATGTTTCCTGCGAGCGTATTAAAACTGGAATTCAAATGCGATTTGTATCGGATAGACAGTGAAGGTAAACCGGTGGTACGAGGGAGAAACAAATTCGCAAAAAAAAAAACTTTGCCAAAGTCACCTCAGTTTCAGAATGTTTGCTATAGTTGCAGGGCTTACCTGCCACATCATGTGAGAGAGCTAGAGGACCATGGAAAGTTCCGGAATGCACTGAAGACAAGCAAATTTCTGGCATCGTTTGCACCAGCGCCCTTGGAGTGACTACATCACGAAACGGCGCTATAAAGAAATCATCAACTCATTATCATCATCTTACATATTATGTACGTTTGAGATTTGGGTTTTATTTTGCGAGTTTAGTTGCGACATGTGCGCGAGCTTAAATGTGTCGGCTCGTGGGCATACATTTAACATGAATATTAATTAATTTTATAATTTTTTGATTAATTAAAAACACTGTTTATTTTCACGGATAAATTTATTCAATTTATTCAAAGATGACCATCTAGGTCGAAAACGTTAGTAATTTGTTTAAAGATTTTAATCTTATTGAATAAATTTATCCGTGAAAATAAACAGTGTTTTTAATTAATCAAAAAATTATAAAATTAAACAATATGAATTTTCACAGTGTTAATACACAAACAATACAAAATATGAATATTAATGTTCAATCTATAAACAAATCCAGTCCACTTAAACTAAACCGCCTTTTCTATAAGGGACTTAACTTATAGGTTCGTATGGGGCTGTCTATCCATACTGTAAAAAATGGTGCAGTGGTAACATACCAACCTATAATTCAAAAACAGTGGTAACGCTGGCCAATTGAACAATTTTTGACAGAATGGGTGATCAGCCAAATACCAACCTATAAGTCAAGAAAAATAATATCTTGTAAATCTATTGACAGTAATATTTAAAAGCTGTGTCACACGTTTGTTGAATCTTAAATGAATAAATTATTTTCAGGGCTATTTTGAGAGTTTTAATTGATCAGAAATAATAATTGTTTGCCACGACTGCTTGTGAGTGTTGAAAGCGATCAGCATTCCGTTTGGCAGAATGTTTATATCACTGAGATGGGCTCCGGCCATCAGGAACAACACTAATGATTTTTGTTGTATTTTAGCATTAAGTTGTCGCCGGACAACTCACACGCGACAACTTAGATTATGCGACAATAACAATTGAGACAAAGTGGTGTGGCGCCTTCGTAAACAGACAATTTAAAATCCTTTTTCGGAGATCTGATGCAATAGAAACATTCAAGTCTGTTAATCGATAGCGGAAGCGCAATTTCCATACAAATTTGCAATCTGTAGGTAACGATTAACTGTAGTCACGTAACGCAACTAAACTACACTTGTATTGTAACTTCTTGACGTGTTATCCCCAAACGGTTTCACATGTGGCGAACGGAAATTTAATAGCCTCAGCCGCCAACATTGCAGATAAACCGACACTTTTTTCTGTTTTTCAATTTATTTTTTATTTCATCCAGAGTCGTAATTATGTTATACTTTTTGGAAGTTTGCGAATC
Source organism: Agapetus fuscipes (assembly GCA_951799405.1). Taxonomy (NCBI): domain Eukaryota; kingdom Metazoa; phylum Arthropoda; class Insecta; order Trichoptera; family Glossosomatidae; genus Agapetus; species Agapetus fuscipes. Next base: position 16,708,571 of record OX637348.1, read on the forward strand.
TTGTGTTTTTTTTTATTGACAAGTGGGTTCATCCCCCTCTCAGCTGTCGGTTGACAGTTGACAGCTGACAGTTGACAGTTGACAGTTGTCTGTCACAGTGATTAAAGTTGGCACCGCGAGTGTCAGCCATTGAGTAAGTGTAGCCAATCGGAGCAGACAATATTGTCTATTACGCATAATCAAACATTCATTCACAGAGTCATGTACAAGCAAATCTGACCTACGAGTGACTTGAACTGCGAACGACTTGTTATACGAATGATTTTTTTATTTTTTTATTAGACAAACAAACAGTTATACATGTAATATATGGGATAAACAACATAGTTATACAATTTTAAAAACCAGCAAAGAATTTCAATTATATAAGGGTCTTCTTCTTCTTCTTATTCTTCTTCTTGTGCCACTTCTAACGAAGATCGGCGATCATCATAGCTATTTTGATTTTTGGTGCTGCGGCTCGAAACCGGGACTTGGTGCTTCTGCCGAACCACTGTTGCAGGTTCTTCAGCCACGATGTCCTTTGGCGTCCCTGAGATCTTCTCCCCTCAATCTTACCCTGAATGATAAGACGAACGAGACGGTACTTCTCATTTTTCATAATGTGACCGAAGAACATCAGCTTTCTCTGCTTAATGGTAGGCAGGAGCTCCTTTGTAGTGCGCATTCACAAAAAGACACAATAAAAAAAAAACATTGTCGTGAATTGAAAAATAAAAAGTGCAGTACAGCTAGCGTGATCCGAAGGAGTACTGAATCAACCGAGCATTCCACCCTGGGGTTTCTGGAGCGAAGCCCTATTAACCACCGTCTCAATACTCCAGCCAGCAAAACAGTGATTTGTGGAAGCGTCTTTCTTTTTTTCTTAAAAAAAATAGATTTGTGAAGAGGTCTGGCCAGTTGCCTTTATGCGAAAGCAAAAGCTTATGTTCATGCAATGACATCTGTTGAAACAGGGTCGAAATTTTTGTTAAAGGGCTAGTCGTGATTCAAACCAGCGTTTTACTGTGTTATCTTTTTTGTGTTTATCTTTGCAGCTTAGATTTAGAATGCGGTAAGACCTACCGACGGCCATCGAGACTTCCACCCTTGGATATAACCATAAAACCATACGGTTTCATGTTTAAATGGACGTTGAAAAAAATGCCTAATGTGCCAGAAAATCATGTCAAGTAACGTTGAAGGCCCAATGATGATGATGATGAATGATTTCTTTCCTGTGGCGCCATTTAATGGTCCAGGACCATCTCAAGGGCGCCATGGCTTCTGGAGAAAAGTAGTGTCTTCAATCCCTTTCTGAAGGTGGTGGTAGGCTGGTTCGCGCGAACACCGACGGGCAAATTGTTCCAGGCAACCGGCCCGGCCACCGCAAAGCTCCTGTCTGCAAAATTTGATGTGTTCGCTCTTTTGGGCACTATGACCTTGTTGACAGCAGTGAGGGCAGAGCGTAGTGGTCGTTTTGAAGGCTTATCGACATAACATAGCTCAGCGTGACATGGTATACATGGAGATATAAAATAAAATGGCGGAGATGTTATTTTTAAATGAACTCTAAACCAAAAACAATCAATGCTGCTTGTACCCACAGACCACGCAACGATAAAAATGCTATAAAGTCTAAGATATTCCGGAACATCGCGGTCCACAAAATAATATAATCTATTACTTGTATCTGTCTACGTATATTTCACATTCATATTCAGTTCATCGACTTATCGATCGTTATGAGGCTGACCACCTATGCCGTACACAATGATTCACTTTGTCAATATCACCCCTGTTCCAGGGAAGCTCGAAAAGAGTCGCAGAGTGTATGATTTGATGATTGCACCCGTCCGTAGCCCAGTGGTAACACTTCGGCCTCGTAAATGGAAGGTTGTGGGTTCGAATCCCGGCGGAGCACAAAAATTATACCATTTGTATCTGGGTTGAAAAATTCATAAACCTGTACCAAAGAACGGTAATCAAAAGGTCCATCCAGCCTTACAGCAACTGAGTCTTTGTTGAGAATTAGCGCTTTCTACAGCGACGACCAAGCTTGCAGAGGGCCCTTGAGGTGTGCTATACACAAAAAAACAGCGCTCACCAAATAAATCAGCCTAATTTAATTGCAGGTTTGAAATTTGAGCTTTTCTAGTTTGGTATGAGGCTGACTCCCCATGCTGTACAAACTTGATTCACTTTTGCCGATGCCTTCCCGGTTTCAAGGAAAGGCGGCAGGAGTTGCAAAGTTTGTGTCTATTTTGTATGTATACATGCAGCAGGCGTTAGCGTGAACTTATACGCGTCTATTTGAAGGATTTATTCAAATATGAATCACAATAATGATAAAACATCTTTGCGACTTTGATTATGGATAGATAACACGTTTTAGTATGTTCGCAGGCCTGGTTTACTGGCAGGTGTCGGAGAAACATTGATTTTCCATATTTCTCCTCAGTAAGCTGTTTTTCCTTCTGACACGGATCATAGCTTACCATGTCCTGGGCATAAACATGTCAAACACAGATTAGTAGGTCTTTCGGCTTTCTGATACAAGAATACGTGTTTGGTTAACTTAATATTATATATTGTTATGATTTTACCGGGCTTAATTTATTAAAATTGCAAAAATTATTTTAAGATGCGGTTCGTACAAAGAGTTGCTTTTCAACTGTATACTCGTATCTCGATAGCTTAGATACAAATCTGGCTACAGAGCATCTTGGTCTCTATATATCGGTGGGAATAAGAGTTATTCACGAAGCATTGGGGTAGGGTATATAATGGGATACAGGAATAAGATGACTTAAATGAAGTGGAATGGGACATGAAATGGGACAAACGATAGGGCATCGAATGGGACAACCGATAGGACATGAAATGGGAGAAACGATAGGACATGGAATGGGACAAACGATAGGACATGGAATGGGACAAACGATAGGACACGGAATGGGAAAAACGATAGAGGACATGGAATGGGACAACCGATAGGATATGGAATGGGACAACCAATAGGACATGAAATGGGACACTGTAATGGAAAAGATTAATAGAACATGGAATGGGACAAAGCATAGAACGTACAGTTTGACACTGAAATGAAAAAGAAAAAAAGGACACAGAACAGGGACAAACAATAGGACATAGCATAACACAATTATTGAGACATGAAATGGGACATTTAATGGGACATGAAATGGGGTAGTTAATGGGACAGAAGGAATTTCATTGGCGCTACTTTATGGTAATCGAACGCAAAACAAAGTGCACCAATTAAACGCGGGACATCCCGAAATAAAATGTCCGGACACGAGCTACGGTAATGCGTGGATGTTTTTAAATCCGGGCTATTCCGGGACTGAACTCCGAGTGGACGCGGAAATTATGGAATCAATAAAACATGGGTACGCAGGCACCTACATGGCAGGGGCGGGCACTCCGTAGAAGCCAATGTAGGCGGCAAACTCGAGTAAATATGCATACACGGCCTGTATGTATGTGTCAGAAGGACCCACGGCGTATGGACTCTCTTGCAAAGTTTTTTTTTTTCGGAAGGTTCATTCAGTCTTACAGCAAATGGGTCTTGCTTGAGAATCGTCAATGTCTATGGCAACGACCAAGCTCGCAGCGGGCTCTTGAGGTGTAATGCACAGAAAAATAGCGCTCACCAAATCAATCATCCACTTTTTTTAAAACTATGGACAACAAAAAAGAATGGGAAAAATCTAAAGTAGGTAATAATTAAAATAAGCAGTCGGTTTACAGAATGCTATGTTTCGTGCCGAGAGCTCGGGTTCAAATCCCACCGAGGGTGTCAGAAACGAAATCCCGTTTCGGTGTTCATTTCAAACCAAAAAATAAAATACCGGCAATGTTGACACAGCCTTCACAAGGAATAAGTACCAGCCCCTTGGAAGCTGGGAAAGCCCCACTTCAACTGAAGCAGTAGGCGTGAGACCGGCCCCCTTACCTGTAAAAATAAATAAGTTCCACGCGCCACATGCAAACTCTTCGGAGAAATCGTGGCAAGGAGTTGCTCTATGTGTGTAGCTAAGTTCGTTTTTTATATAATAGCCTTACAGCGAATAAATTAAAAGTCTAAATAAAAATCACGCCGGACAAATAGTCTCCCAGAGCGAATGCTAGGCGTGGGCGAAATGTTCTTTATAGACCAAAGTGACACGACACTAATTACATTATTATATATGTAGAGAGAAAACACAAGAAAGATGAGACAGAACGTTCATTAAAAAGTGATTTGGCGAATTTACTAAATAAATTAAAAAAAAAAAAAAAACATTTTGCTGAAAGTTAGTTGAAATAAAAAATTAATGTAAGCATATGTAATTTTAAATTAACGAGTTTAAGAGCGCTTTATACCCTAAACCTGTCGTCTTATAAAAAATATGTTTCATAAACCTCATGGTCTCTTAATAGAGTAACAGTAGACAAGGTAGACAGTATAACTTAAAACGTGTCACCACAAAAAATATATTTTAAAAACACGTTTTTTTTCATGTTTTTTTTGTGGTTTTTGAATTGTTTTATTTACCACCACTAGTGGAATGGCGCCTGGATACGGAAACAGTTACAGAACTATCGCTGACAGCTTGGTTTTGATTGCAGGCGTGGAATTAGTAATTAATGCGATCTCTATGGAAGATGACAGGTCAATATAACGCCTATCATTTACGCGTTACTGTGATCGAATAAGGAGTCAGAGCCGGCGCTAGAGTTAAACTTAGTAAGCGATACCCCAGGGCACCACAAATCAAAAGTGTAAATATAAATAAGCAATAAATGGGTGATCATCCATACTGTAAAAAAATGTTTACTTTGCCAATGTCCCAGGGAAGGTCGTCAAAAAGAGCAGGGTTTATGTTCATTTAAGGTTTGCATTTTAATTTGTAAATCAGGGAAGTTCGGCAAGAGAGGCAGGGCTTACGTTCATTTGAAATAGGAGTTTTTATGTTGTAGCATTTATAAGTGTGAATTCGACCAAACAAAGGTCGGGTAGATTCGACCAAACAAAGGTTCTATCGAAAGAAAAATTCTTGATTCCCAGACTTGTAAGAGAGGCCATTGAAATTTATAGGCATCCTAACTTCAACAGAGACGACAGTTTCAAATTGTCCAGTATTTGGAAACCTACACTCAACTCACTACTGAAACCAGTACCTAAGTTTCAAGTCGAAGACAATGATATAATTAGTGCCGTGTGTACAGGAAACATAGTGCCATCTAGTGACGTGGAATCCAAACAAAATGAAAGTGGAATTTGTAAAAGACCTAAACATAATAACTACCTTCGTTCGAAGGTATGCAGTGATTTGTGACAATATTGTTTTCAAACTCAGTTCATCCTCAGTAGTCGTGCAGAGAGGATGTTCTCCTGAAGACGTTGGCTACGTCGCCGACGAAACGTCGAGAATGATGTAAGTTCTTTCTCAACGGTTCGTGAAATATCCGAGTTAAATTAAGTTTTGAAATTTGTTTAGTTTTAAAATTAATATAATTGTCAAAATGTCAAACGACCGTAATTCTAACATAAACCTAACTGCTAAACAAAGCTTATTTCAAGGTTTTTCCCAGGGCCTTCATATCCTACGACCAGCCCTCGTTACGATGTCCGACAATTGAGTGATCGCTGCTTGTAGATACGTGTCTGTTCTGGTTATTCATCACATCTCTCTTTCCTCGGTCTTTCTTCTCCACTTTGTCTTTGCTTCGTCATTATTTGGTTAGATGTCTGCTTTACAATTTTTTAATTTTTATTCTTACTCAAAGATGATTGAGAGATCGAAAACGTTAGTATTTATTAATTATTAAACTACAATTAATAATTAATATTTAAAAAAATGAAATTTGTTGTGTATGTTCCTTGACATATACATAGGTTGATATGCGGCTGACCACCCATGCTGTAGAAAATGGTTCACTTTGCCAATGTCACCCCTGTTTCAGGGAAGGTCGGCAGGAGTTGCAGGGTGTATGTTCATTTGATATTCGGGTTTTTATATTGTACGACTACATGCGGAATGTTTAAGCGCGAACTTAAACATGTCTGTTTTGTGAAAATGCATAAAATGTGAATTTCTAATGTTACTTATATTTTGCAATTTACATTAGATTAGATTTTTATTTATTAATTAAAATAAAATGAATAATTGTAAAAAAATAAAACAGTGTTTCATTAGAATTTTTATAAAATTTTGTAACAATCATCCCAATATTATTATTGATATTATTCTCGAATAATATTTGCAGAGTTATGGCACAAATTTAAAATTAGCATGATGAGCGTGTTGCCATTAAAAAAATGCCAATAAATCACCGTCCAAACTGGTAGGTTCACGCGTACATCAAACTATTAGTGCTCGCTGGGGATTACAGCAAAAAAACACAAGCTGGATACAAGGTCAGGAGTTGGAGCTGGCTTGGAGCCAAGAGTGGGAAGTAAAGAGGAAACTCCTGCAAGGAAAAGGTGGAAAAAATGGTCCTAAATGAAAATAAGTCGGCGCTATGCTTTTGGCAGAATAAGAAACACAGAGCTACGGATAAGTCGGGAGTAGCCGATGTCATAGAGAGAGTGGCAAAACTAAAATGGTCCTTTGCGGAACATGTTGCTAGAACCACCGACCAGAGGTGGACGAAGAGATTGGTAGAGTGGAGACCTCGGGAAGATAAGAGAAGCAGAGGGAGACCTCCCACGAGATGGTCGTATGATAAACTAAGGCTTGCTGGAGACTGGTATAAAAAAGCGCAAGACAGAGATGGAGGGAGAGATATGGAGGAGGTCTATGTCCAGCAGTGGATGGAGATGGCTGTATAAGAAGATGGTTGTGGCAACCCTGCAAGGGTCATATATATATATACAAGGATAATTTATTTATACGGTACATATAATAAAAGAGCGCCGTTTTTGTGTGTGTCACACCTCAAGGGCCCTCTCAAATCATGGATAAGATTTTTTGTAAAGATGCGTCTTTAGTGCTCCTTTAAAGACACCAACAGTTTCTGCCTTCCTCACATTAGGTGACACTTCTCCATGGCGACAGGAATTGTCTGCTCCTATGCAGTTTTGCTCTCCATAAAAAAATACAAGGATTCTCTGCTGAGTTTTTGGCTACCCTTTAGCGGAAAAGTGACAGCATTATTGTATAGTTACAGCTTAACGGCCGAGTAGATAAGGTGGCGCCTTGTTAGCATATGTTTGAAATAAAACTGCGCCGGGTAGATCCCCGTTTGGCACTATTGACGATAGTTTTGACACCGAATTGACAAATGTCACGTTAAAAAATGATCAAATGTTGGTTGATAATCTAAATCTAAATCTAAGCTGCAAAGATATGTATCATTTGAGATTCATATTAAATGCATTCCCACAAGCAGACACGCATAATTTCGCGCTCACACATGCCGCATGTGGACCTACAGTATAAAAAACCCAATCTCAAATGAACATAAGTCCTACAACTCTTGCCGACCTTCCCTGAAACAGGCGTGACATTGGCAAAGTGAACCATTTTTTACAGTATGGGGGGTCAGCCTCATACCAACGATAAGGTGATAATTTTAAGCTTTCACTTTAAATTTCATGGTTGACGTTAGATGTCAGTATATTCAATTAGCAGCATTTTCCAACAAGTAAATAGCAGTAAGCGGACGCAAAAACCACCGCGTCGGTTTGATAACCAGCCTTGAGAATGATTTCTGCTTGTGAAAGCGAAACATCGGCAGATGGAAAAGCTGCGAATAGAAGTTCTAACCCAAAAGGATTCAAAAGAAATTGTCCAAATGATATTTGTTTCTGACCAGAAAAAGGTAAGCAGATTGCACCAACAAAGTGGTCTCTGCACACCGCCACGGGAGAGTCAGCACAGGTGTATGGGGAGATGATTGCCACCTTCCAAATTGGCAGCACCACTTTTGATCATCGGACGTTGGTGGCCAACATTGAAGAAGACGTTATATTGGGAATGGACATACTGGACAGATTTAGGTGCAGTTTAAATTTAAAGAAAGGGTCCATTAAAATTGGAAATGAAGAAGTCATCCTGCAAAGACGGAAAGAACTGGCTGCACGTGTTATCCTAGCCAAGAATACCGAAGTGAAGGGGCGATCCGAGATGATAGTGAGTGCCCGCCTGGATTCCAGTAGTACAAATGACCAAATCTGTATGATAGAACCGGAGAACATGGACAATGTTAACAAAGGAGTCATGGTGGCAAGAACAGTGATTCGCGCAAAGGAGACCATTCCTGTCAAGATCATGAATGTGAACAGCTACCCAGTTAAAATGAATGAAGGTTTTGTTTTGGGCAGATGTGAGAGGATAACTTCCATTGTGCAACAGATGACAAACATGTCATGCGAAGGAAACAAATTGTCAACACAATTGGAAGCCCTGGTCCACGACGCTTCCCAAGGTCTAACCGAGGAAAACAAACGGAGAGTGAGGAGTTTGATCTGCCGCTACCAGAACATTTTCGAGGACTCTAATGGCCGTCTGGGAAGAACCAAGGTAGTGCGACATAGCATAGACACCGGAGAAGCGAGACCAATAAAACAGGCTCCAAGAAGACTACCCTTTGCAAAGCGGGAAGAAGCTGACAAGATCATCAAAGACATGAGCAAGGATGGCATCATAGAACCATCAAGTAGCCCTTGGACATCCCCGGTGGTACTGGTGAAAAAGAAGGATGGTACCACGAGATTTTGTGTGGACTACAGACTGCTCAACGATGTTACGAAAAAGGATAGTTACCCTCTGCCAAGGATTGACGACACCTTGGACACATTGGCAGGATGCACCATTTTTTCCACATTGGACCTGAAAAGTGGCTACTGGCAAGTTGAATTGGATGCCAAAGATAAGGAGAAAACTGCATTCTCGACTGGATCTGGACTTTGGCAGTTCACCGTGATGCCATTTGGCTTATGCAATGCCCCCGCCACGTTTGAAAGGCTTATGGAGAATGTGCTGCGAGGACTGTCATGGGAAACCTGCCTGGTATACTTGGATGACATAATCATCCTGGGAAAGGACTTCAACCATCAGTTGAGAAATCTGGAGCAAGTTTTCGGGCGACTACAAGACGCTGGACTGAAGCTCAACCCGAAAAAGTGTAACCTGTTCAAGAAACAAGTAAATTACCTGGGACACATAGTTTCTCAACGTGGAGTTGAAGTTGACCCTGCCAAAATCAAGGCAGTAAGAGACTGGCCCGTGCTGAAGGACAAACATGAAACTAGGAGTTTCCTGGGGCTGTGCACTTATTACAGGAGGTTTGTGCCAAGATTTGCGGACATTGCAAAACCGCTCACCAAGCTTACGGAAGAAAACACTCGCTTCCATTGGAGTGATTCCTGCGCACAAGCATTTGAAGAGCTTAAGGGAAGATTAACAAGTGCCCCCATCTTGAGCTACCCACGAAAAGATGGAAAGTTCATCCTGGATACCGACGCTAGTAATGTGGGGATAGGAGGCGTCCTTTCCCAAATACAGGATGGGCATGAGACTGTTCTGGGTTACTTCAGTAAAGTGCTTTCCAAGCCAGAACGAAATTATTGCGTGACCAGACGAGAGCTTCTTGCCGTGATAAAATCAGTGGAACACTTCCGCAAATACTTGTACGGGAGAAAATTCACACTACGGACTGATCATGCTGCACTGGTTTGGCTTCTGAAATTCAAAAACCCAGAAGGGCAAGTGGCTAGATGGATTGAAAGGCTCCAGGAGTATGATTATGACTCCGAACATAGACCTGGCACGCTTCATCGAAATGCGGATGCATTATCCAGACGACCATGCGCCAGTGACTGCAAACATTGCAGCAAGATGGAGGACAAGGTAGCAATTGTCCAAAGGACGACCACCGAAGATGAGGACTGGCAAGATGAAAAATTGGCGCAAGACCAACTGAATGATCCGGACTTGAAGTATGTGATGGAATGGGCGCGAGAAGGAGAAAGGCCAACCTGGGAAAAACTCGCCCCCTTATCACCAACTGTCAAGGCTTATTGGGCTCAATGGGGATCCATAGTGATAGAAGGAGGGTTTCTGAAACGAAAGATCGAGAAGGAAGACGGCACACTTAGAAGAAAGCAAACCCTCGTTCCGAGGAGCCGAGTACCGGAAATCCTTGGACTGCTGCATGGAGGAACTTCTGGAGGACATCTAGGCGTTAAGAAGACGCTGGAGAAAGTGAAAGAGCGATTTTACTGGATCAACTGCAGCGAAGACGTCAAAGATTGGTGTCGAAAATGTGTAACCTGTGCAACGGCCAATGGACCGCAAAGGAAAAGGCGAGCACCAATGCGTCAGTACAATGTTGGCAGCCCCTTTGAAAGAATTGCCATCGACATAGCTGGCCCATTTCCTACAACTGAGAAGGGTAACAAGTACATCATGGTGGTGATGGATTACTTCAGCAAGTGGGTGGAAGCTTACTCAATCCCTAACCAAGAGGCCGTAACCGTGACTGAAGTTCTAGTTACCGAATTTATCAGCAGGTTTGGCGTACCCCTGGAATTACATTCTGATCAGGGAAGGAACTTTGAAGCTGCTATCTTCCAGCAAATGTGTGAGCGGCTAGGGATCTACAAGACCAGGACCACTGCGCTACATCCACAGTCTGATGGAATGGTGGAAAGGATGAACCGTACCGTGGGGAGGTACTTAGCCAAAGTAGTGTCCAGCCATCAGCGGGACTGGGACCGACATCTGCCTTTGTTCTTATTGGCTTACCGGTCGGCTGTTCAGGAAACGACGAAGAAGACTCCCAGCAGCATACTGTTTGGGCGAGAAATGCGACTTCCTTGTGATCTCAAATTTGGCTGCAAACCAGGTGAAGACCTAGCCGGAGAAGACTATGTGACAGACCTTCGCAGGAGGCTGGATGACATCCATGATCAGGTCCGCATGAACATCGGGGAAGCCAGCGATCAAATGAAGGAGCGCTATGACACCAGAGCTGACAGCATGGGGTACAAAGCTGGTGACTGGGTGTGGCTTTTTGACCCCAAGAGGCGCCAAGGATACTGTCCGAAACTTCAGCGTTCCTGGGACGGGCCGTACGAGATCTTGGAGCGCATCAACGATGTGGTCTACCGCATAAAAAAGAGACCAAACGGAAAACCAAGGGTCGTGCACTACAATCGCCTCTCACCATACCTAGGCGATAATGATGACCAACCAGCCCAAAAAGTACGACAGTGCGTCGCATCCGAAAGATCACCAGCCTTTGAGACGTTTTGGGAGAACGCGAAGGCAGGGCAGAAGTTTCGCCATGGAGTGACCACAGAAGTCCACAAGGACTTATTTGAGGTCACTAGGGACCACACACTGGCATGCAGTGTACCGGAAGATCTAGATATGTCTAGAGGAATTGCACGGGTCTTCCGATACAAATTCGGAGAACCGCAACCCTCGAGCAGCCCGCAAGGAAGAGCTCTGAGACTACCGAAGGGGCGTCAACAAGCATACTGCCTGGTTGTCCCGGATTCCAGCAACCTGGAAGAGGACTACAAGGCATTGTGGGACGGCCTTGTTGAGCTGCGTGACTACATGTTGGAGGATCAGCAGGCGCGTCTGGCAATACCGAAGATGGGTGGCGGCCGCGCTAATCGAGACTGGCGGATAATCCGGAGTATGATTGAAGCAGTGTTCTCGGGAGTCGGCATCAGCGTCATGGTGTGCTGCGAGCAAGCGCAGCCGAGAGCCAGTGGGGAGAAATCCGTGGACTGCCACTTCTTCCTGACCACAGGGTGTCGACGTGGATCAGCATGCCCCTACCTACACAGAGTCAAGACTGTTCCGGGACGAAACAGTCTAGGTGGGGGGTAGTGTTATGTAAATATAAATATTGAAATAAGTATGGGTAGTTATAGTTATAAGAATCCTCAAAAGTATTGGTAGGTAAGATCGATAATTATGTATAAGTGTAGAATTCTCTAGGCTAAGTAGGTACTTGTTATAATTATAGGAATTCTGTATTACATTTGTAGGTAGGATTTTGGTTGTGTCTAGGTAGTACGTGAAACATCGAGAAGTAATAATTACTCTGGAACCGTCTGGCGACTTTAGTTCTAGATCATACTGCTCTACAGAGTATAAAGGTGCGAATGGCCTGCAGAGCGGGCCAGTATCATAGAGACTTACAAACACATCGAAGTCATCTGATCAGTGAACCAAAACCAAGTGGAATAATCGAGAAAGTAGTGTGAAAATAAATTTTGTAACTGTGTAAAATAAATAACTATTGAAGAAGACCTGTGCATTTTTAATTTGGAAAGACAATTGAACCCTAATTTCGTAACAGTATGTTTTTGAATCGCATTCCTCTCCATGTTTTTTTTTACTTAGACTTGTAATTTTATGTTTTGTATTTTTAAACCGTTAAGCCACACGCCCAATATTTTTTTAACTGTTGTTATTTCTAATATAATATATTATTTACCATCACGATGTTTTACATGTAATGACCGACTTCCTGTCTTGTTTCGCCACAGTCTCCGACTTGACGGATTAGAGTTCGATTCCCCACTTTTATTCATTACACTTTCATCATGTCGCTTGTAAGAATGCTTGTAAGTTACATGATCGCATTTTAATCCAACAGACTGTTCTATGCACAGATCACGTTCTATGTATAAAATCAACATATTGTTAACAACAAATGTGTGATTGTATGTCTGTATATGCTTACTTTTTTTTTTTTTTAAATAGATTTGTGAAGAGGAATGCAATTCACCAACCTATTCTGCCTGGTCAGAAACAGGTATTAATATAATCAATTAATAATTCATTATTGTTTATTTTATGGATTATTTATTAATAATTACCTAATAACATCTCGCTCCCCCAGTTCTTGTTTATCGTATACGCCAATCTTGTAAAATATGACTTTTTCATGCAGTTGTCTTATGAATCAAATTCTACACAATCTGAGCTAAGAAAAACCGTAAAACTCGATAATGTGAGAGTTCTTGTAAATATTTTTTAAATAAATTTCTTGTTTTCATAAGACACATTGGTCCAGTGCACATGCAAACATTGCTCATGTAACATTTTCTCAATGGCGTATACGATAAACAAGAACTAAGGCAGCGATCTGTTGAGCCAGGGTCAAAGTTATGGTCAAATGACCCAAGCAGGGATCGAACCAACGTTTTTCTATTCCACATACGCTAGAATAATCAGCCCACTTGGCCTCCTCGGCCATAACACCGAAAATAATACTTGTTTGTTTTTACTTCCTTGTTGAGTGTTTTTCTCGATGTAGGTATCAGTAAGTATCCATCATCATGTTCTTTTATAGTTAACTGTAATTATTTGTTTGTTTTCCATGACTTATAGATTGGTATGCGGCTGACCACCCATACTGTAAAAAAAGGGTTTACTTTGCCAATGTCACCCCTGTTTCAGGAAAGGTCGGCAAGAGTTGCAGGGCTTATGCTCATTCGAAATTTGGGTTTATATTGTAGGTTCACACGTATGTTTAAGCAAGAACTTATATGTGTCTGCTTGTGGAAATGCATTTGATACAGATCTTAAATGTAATAATGTAATAATCTAATCTTATCTAATCTAATCTAAGTTGCAAAGATATGTTACATTGGAGATTCACATTACATGCATTCTCACAACCAGACACGTACAAGTTCGCGCTTGCACATGCCTCATGTGAACCTACAACATAAAAACCAAATCTCAAATGGACATACACCCTGCAACTCTTGCCGTCCTTCCCTGAGACAGGGGTGACATTGGCAAAGTGAACCATTTTTACAGCATGGGTGGTCAGCCGCATACCAACCTATAAGTCAAGGAACATACACGAAAAATTACATTTTATACATCACTAAAACTAATATCTATGGACAACAAACAGAAAACCAATTCCAATTTATTAAACCCTAGCCGCCAACATTACAGATCAACCGCCATTTCTTTCTGTCCTTACATACTTCTTTCATTTCCTCCAGAGTCATTCTTCAGAGCAACTTAGATTATAGATTATAAGTACCTACCTAACATTTATTGATTTTTAGAGAGATTTTATTATCAACTCACACAGGCAAACACAGACAATCAACAACACAACTACATATTCGTAACAATGTATTCATTCTACAAAAAAAATAGTAATGACAAAAATTTAGTCACATTGAAAAAGTGTCATAAGTATGTAATTATGTGCAATATATTTAGTCTATCATTACTTTTTAATGACTTTATTAACGAAAAAAATCGTCCAGAATCTTAACAAGCTCAATTGTGGTTATGAGTCTCTAAAATGTTATTCACACAAACAATGATCCATGGGTGATCCACGGTCCAGCTGCTTTTAGTACGGAGATTTCACACTAGACACGCGCGTAAGCCATGGATTATCTGTGTGAATAACACCGTAATTCGCTAGAATTTTGATTAAACGCTTACGTTAGATCGTAGTTTTTTTTTACTGTTATGTTTATAAGCAGAGAGTATATTTTTCCAATTAAAATAACCAGAACGGAAATTGACAAATAAGTGCATGCCATTATTTTCGTGATAAAATTTTGTAAAAGAGAAATGTCGGCTGATGCTAAAGAAAAAGGTGGCTTAACAAGGTATTAAAAATTTAGGCTTGGAGAAGATTGGAAGAGGCATAAGACCCCATGGGGACCAGTGGATAGAGATGAAAAAACCAAGATAAGTCAGAAGAAGGGTAGCTGTTTTGTCTTTTGTCCAACAGAGGTAATTTCACACGAGCAATGTTTGTGTGTGTACTGGACCAATGTGTCTTATGAAAACTGGAAATTGATTTTGAAAATATTAAAAACAACTCTCACATTATCGTGTTTTAAATTTTTTTTTAGCTCAAATTGTGTGTATTGTGATTTTTAAGACAATTTAATTTAAAGGTTATTTTTAATCAAATACGGCCAGGGTACCAATTGGGTACTGATTCCTCCAAAGCACTGCAACTCGTATTTATAGAATGACTTTCCTTGACTTATAGGTTGGTATGAGGCTGACCACCCATACTGTAAAAAATGGTTCACTTTGCCAATGTCACCCCTGTTTCAGGGAATGTCGGCAAGAGTTGCAGGGCTTATGTTCATTTGAGGTTTGGATTTTATTTGTAAGTACACAATCAGCATTTGTAAGCGCGAACTACACGTGTTTGTTTGTGGGCATACATCTGAGAGCTTTGAATGAATATATCCTTGCAACTTAGATTATAGATTATAGACTAAATGCTATTCTAGCATAAACTAGACCATATCAGAAGCTTTTCAGACAGACGCTTTGACCAAATACGAGCAGTACCTACCCTTAGTACGAGTTGCAAAACTTGAGAAAAGTAAAGTTTACGGAAAATATTAAAGCGTGATTTCTCCCAAAATCTGCCGTTTTTGATTCTTACACTTTATGGTCTTAGCAAAAGAGTTACAGTGATGAAAAAAATCAAGTTCAAGCAAACAAAAACGGCAGATTTTAGGGGAAATCACTCTTTAATAATTGCCGTAAACTTTACATTACCCAAGTTTTGCAACTCGTACTAAGGGTACAGGTACAACCGTCAAATACTTATGTCTATATTCACATATACAAGGAAATAAAAACACATTGACCCAAAATCATAAGTAAACACGCGCAGACATAATCTCATACATGCGTAACAGTACGTTCAGGGGTGACAAAGAATTGGTATGACGTCACACCTCAGCCCATTGATGCTCGTGGTGTGATGTGGATGAACGTTACACCGCACGCGGGATTATTGCGAATTCCATGATTAGTTTTTAGCACACTTGGCGCCGTGCCTGCTTTCAGTAATTGCTAATGGAATGCAGACATCTGGTGCCCACAGAGGGGGCCAAACACACCGCTCTCCATTCTGCTTTTAATCCTGCAAATTCCACAACTGATGTTCCACTCGCCACTGTCCTGTTTGCTTATTAGAAGCTTTAGGCGTACGCGGCCGGTTGACACTGAAGAGTTGCTTTCGAGGGGTGAAAGTCTCGACGGTACCTATCTATCGAAGGTAGCACGACATAAAACATGACGGTGTATGAACAGCTGATTTATTTTTTGTGAAATAACAATCAGCTGTTCACGCCCTGCCATTTTTTATTCCGTCATATCTACAAATAGGTATACTAATCGTCTATCGACGGCCGTATAATCTAAATTGCAAAGATGTATCAAAAATGTAATTTGCCGTGTATGTTCCTTCTTCTTCTTCGTGTCAGCTTCACACCGTATTGGCCCAGTAACGAGCAATGTCTACAGCTCTTTGGTTTCCCGCAAAGAGATCATCCATGGAGCAGCTTGTCGGACAGGAAGGACAACACCTTGTATGTGTATGTTCCTTAAGTTATAGGTTGGTATGCGGCTGACCACTCATGCTGTAAAAATGGTTCACTTTGCCAATGTCACCCCTGTTTCAGGGAAGGACGGCAAGAGTTGCAGGGTGTATGCCCATTTGAGATTTGGTTTTTATGTTGTAGGTTCACATGAGGCATGTGCAAGCGCGAACTTGTACGTGTCTGGTTGTGGGAATGCATGTAATGTGAATCACCAATGTAACATGTCTTTGCAACTTAGATTAGATTAGAGTAGATTAGATTAGATTATCAACAATTAACATTTATATTAAATGTATGCCCACAGACAGACAAGTTCGCACTTACAATTTCTGCATGTGTACTAACATTTCAAGAACCAATCCTCAAATGAACATAAGCTCTACAACTTTGGTGACCTTTCTGAAACAGGGGAGTAAAGCATTTTTTACAGTGCAGGTGGTCAGCCTAATATAAACCTATAAGTCAAAGGACAAACCTAGGTCTTCTTAATTTACAAATTCTGCTAATTCATTTTTCGGTCACATGATGAGGTCATGTAGTATGCCATGTAGTCTTGCCGGTCCAAAGACAATGGATGATAAAGACAATCCGGGGCAAATGATTGCCATCCTTTATTTCAATATGGGTGCATTGTTTAACATGGCAGCACTCCGATGAACATTGGCAAATTACAACTGATTCTTGAAAGTGTATCCATTATGAGAACAGACTTAAAAATATGAGCATTTTCCTCTGACTAGCTTATTTCTTTAGATTTTACAGAATTACTTTGCGATATGGCACAAAAGAGTTCTACAATGAGATGGGTACCAGCATGTATGAAAAATTAATGATAAATCGATTTGAATCTATAATCTAAGTTGCAAAGATACATTGCACTTAAAATTCATATTAAATGCATTCTCATAAACAGACGCGTATAAGTTCAAGTACACATGCCGCATGTGAACTTACAACATAAAACTCAAGCTCAAATGAACATAAGCCCTACAATTCTTCCCAACCTCCCCTGAAACAGAGGTGACATTGGCAAAGTGAACCTTTTTTAACAGTAGATATTTTTTACTTGAACGCAACTTTTACTTACTTAATGAGACAAAATGGATAAATCAAATAAGCCAGATTGCAATGACTGGACCACATATAATGTGGTACATGCGAGAATAAGCTTTAGTCATCTATAAATACGGACTGTGGTGCTTTGAAGGAGGCAGTACCGCATTAATACCCAAGCCGTGGAGCCACCACTACAAAAGTTAAAGTGTGAACCATATGTAAACAAATTAAAAAATAAATTCAAGCAAAGTTTTGTTAAAGTGAATACAAAGTAATTCATAAAAAGACAATGATGAATTTTACGAACAAAGAAAAAAACACATCTGTTAATTTCTGGCTCCCTCCTCGTACAATGAGATAATTTCCAAGGACAATATTATAAGTGCAGAATGGAATGCCCTCAATTTCCGGCATTTAACATTTTCGTCGCCATTTAATATATTAAATTAATTCTGCGAATACATTAATCTAAGTTGCACATTTGTCAAATGTCTAGGAATTTCAACATCTGAACGAAGTCATAAAGGTGCGAGAATCTTGCAAGCGTGTTGACCGTAAAAAATACAAATTACAACTTAGCAACTGTGCTCGTCTGTTTTCCATGTGAATTTCACAGCTACAGTTTAGAACGGCATAGTGACAAAACGTCACATGACATAACGACACATGACAGAGCGTCACATGACAAAACATTCCTTTGCCCAAACAACTCAGAAAATACATCATTATGTTAAAACAAGACATAGACAAAACATCACATACCTAATTTTAAAGAGGAACCATGTTCGTGGTTCCTCTTTGTAGAGGACACACGTCTCTTGAGGTCGTCTGATATGACTCCGACGAAACGTAGAGAAAATCGTTCCTTTTTTTTGCATGGTCAGTAAATCTGTTTTTTTTCATTCTTTAAAATGTCTAACGACCGTAATAATAATTTAAAATCTTTAGCCACATACCTAAACCGTCACATGAAAAAACATCACATGGCAAAACATCACAAACATCAAACCTGTGATTTTTTGTCACGTAATTCATTGTGAGTGGTTGCTTTCAAAGCCAGAGGGCTAGGGATCGATGTCCATCGAGGGTATCAAATATTAGGTGAAAGGATAGAACGGCACAGATATAACGACTAATGACAGAACGACACATGACATAACGACGCATAACACAACGACACATGACATTACAACACATCATAGAACAACAGAGGGACAAAACATCACATACCTAAAACAGAACATTCCATAAACGGCACTTGAAAAAACATCACAAGACTAAACACCACAAACAACACAGTTGTCATGTGATGTATTGGCATTGTGATGTATTGGCATTGTGATGTATTGGCATTGTGATGTATTGGCATTGTGATGTACTTTCCTGCAATATTTTGTCATAGTGATGTTTTGCCATATTGTGTCGTTCTAACAAGTGTAGTTTTGTCATGTGTCGTTTTGTCACTGTGTCGTTCTAACATGGAACCGAATTTCACTTATCTGGTCCGAGCGCTTCTACCCTTTAATCTGCTTTCCTTCCTTCCCATCAAGTTGATTGAAAGCACGTTTCAGTAATACCTGTAATTGTATCTTCACTCTTCCTCAATAAGTTCCTCTCACTTCACAATTACTGTGAAAATCGTTGAAATGAAAAAAGTTCAAACAAACAAAGACGGCAGATTTTGGGGGAAATCACACATTAATAATTGCCGTAAACTTTACATTACTTAAGTTTTGCAACTCGTACTAAGGGCGCAGAACACGTGTAAGTATGCGCAAAACAAATGCGGCATGTGTACTTACAAATTCAAATCCAAACCTCAAAATATGAACATACACCTTGCAACTTTTGCCGGCCTTCCCTGAAGTAGGGGTCACATTGGAAAAGTAAACTACTTTTTACAGTATGGGGGGTCAGCCTCATACCAACCTATAAGTCAAGGGATACAAATAGTAAATAACCTTAGTTTATAAAAACAACGCAACTAAGCTACACATAAAGTATAATTTTTTGCCGCGTTATCTCTGAGGAATTTCGCATGTGACGAGTGGAACCTATTTATTTTTTCAGGTAAGGGAGCCGGCCTTACGTCAACCACTTCAGTTGAAGTTGGAGATTTCCCAGCAGAACCTTAACAAAAAAATCTATACAAAAAAGTCATTATAGATAAGTCGCCATTTTTTTTTCCGCCCTTACATTTTTCTTTCATTTCTTCCAGAGTCATAACCTTTGAGAAATAATTGAGGATGTTTCATCACAACAGGCACCGTTACGCGATGGTCTAGAACGTTATGCTTCATACTTGGGTGAATGGCAATTGAACTCAGTACCTCGAGTAAACATTCAATTAACGTACAGAGAAGTGCATCGTAACCACTCGACCATTGTTTTATGCGTGTAGGTAATTAGGATCAGACCTTGGCGGGATGCAAGTCGGACGCTCTCACCTTTAAGCCAAGTACTACTTAAATACATAAATGATTTAACTACGTCGCTTCTCATGTATGAGTCGTACACACAATGGTATTTTTCCAAATTGTTATATTTTCGCGGGTTCAATTCAGTTAAAATTGCGTTGATTTATTTTTACACAATTCACTTCAGACACGGTTCAAAAATCGATTGGCTTCTCTCTGGCCACAGAGCGTTTTGGTCCGTATTTATATAGTAAGACTAAGCATACTTCTCGAATCATCGAGAATTGGAATATAACATCAAACACTCGAGATATCTCGAATAATACAATTATCATATAAAAGTTATACGTAACATCTATAGACTTCACATAGGTACTTTATCACAGACACTAATACAGATAAAAAAAACATACAGTTACATATTCGTAACAATATTGTAGGTGTTGCAGAAAGAAGAAACAAGAGAAGAGCTTGTAAGTCACATTTTAAAGAGAAAAACCAAAGTAATAGGGCCCTCAATTAGCCATAGCACCTTTCTTAGCAACATCTTTGAAGGAAAAAAATTGGCAAGACGAACAAAAGGTCGCCCAAGAACTTCATATTTACAGGATTCAAAGCGTCCAATGGATGTCTCCTCCTACTCACAGCTCAAGAGGATGCCAACCAACAGAGACAGATTGCTGTCACAACAAGGCACTGCTTTTACAAGAGGATGGCAATCAACAGAGACGGATTGCTGTCACAACAAGGCACTGCTTTTACAAGAGGATGGCAATCAACAGAGACAGATTGCTGTCACAACAAGGTACTACTTTTACAAGAGGATGGCAATCAACAGAGACAGATTGCTGTCACAACAAGGTACTACTTTTACAAGAGGATGCCAATCAACAGGGACAGATTGCTGTCACAACAAGGGACTACTTTTCCAAGAGGATGGCAACCAACAGAGGCAGATTGCTGTCACAACAAGGCACTGCTTTTACAAGAGGATGGCAACCAACAGGGACAGATTGCTGTCACAACAAGGGACTACTTTTACAAGAGGATGGCAACCAACAGAGGCAGATTGCTGTCACAACAAGGTACTACTTTTACAAGAGGATGGCAACCAACAGAGACAGATTGCTGTCACAACAAGGCACTGCTTTTACAAGAGGATGGCAATCAACAGAGACGGATTGCTGTCACAACAAGGCACTGCTTTTACAAGAGGATGGCAATCAACAGAGACAGATTGCTGTCACAACAAGGTACTACTTTTACAAGAGGATGGCAACCAACAGGGACAGACTGCTGTCACAAAAAGGTACTACTTTTACAAGAGGATGACAACCAAAAGAGACAGATTGCTGTCACAACAAGGCACTGCTTTTACAAGAGGATGGCAACCAACAGGGACAGATTGCTGTCACAACAAGGCACTGCTTTTACAAGAGGATGGCAACCAACAGGGACAGACTGCTGTCACAAAAAGGTACTACTTTTACAAGAGGATGACAACCAACAGAGACAGATGGCTGGCACAACAAGGCACTGCCTTTAGAAAATTATGATGTCTGTGGTGGTTTTTTGAGTATTAAGTTTTTATTTAAGTAACAAAATGCTGTTGATGCTGCAAAATGAAACATTGTGTACCGCCATTCTCAAATCCATCGTCAGCCGCTTGTTTCTTGCAATTCTTCCTTTTGCACCTACCACTTGCTTTCCCTTACACACCCTATTCTCAATTTCTCTTGCTATTTTTTAATGTTTTCAAACGTTCCTACATCATAGTACCTACGTGAATATTGTTTAACTGCCTGTCAAAGGTTATTTCTAACAATTTAACACATTGAAAAATTCCTTCTTATATTATTTTTGTGTCTGTTTAACAACTGACGCTCATTTTCACACATTTGGTTATTTTCACATATCTGACAAGTGACAATGATTTTCTTAAAGCGCCTGTTCTAATGTTAAGAAATAAATCTTTAATTTATGTTTCTATGAATAAAAATTAAAATCTTTTCGAGATTTTCACGGAAATGAGTTGTCCTGGGGTGGAAGTCTCGACGACCGTCGTTAGATCTTACCGTTCCTATTTGAAGATAGGACGGAAGAAAACATGGCGGTTCATCAACAGCTGATCGTAGTTTAGTATAAAATGGATCAGCTGTTGACACGCCGCCATGTTGTATCTAATCCTATCTTCAAATAAGTACGGTTATTAGGTTACCATCGAGACTTCTACCACAACTAATTTCCGTGAAAATCTCGAAAAAACAATACTTTCTATCTGCCACTCTGAGGCGCAAGAAACTAAAAATAGTTTCTTGAGGAATCTGTTTACGAAAAAGTTAATAGTGTTATTTGTCCGTATCGCACCTAGGTCGTCATGTTTCTGATAAGGCTGGGTTTACCTTCAGAGCCGTCTAAAGTCTCGGTCAATATTTGATGGCGGATAACGCCAGCGTACGACATTCCGCATTCCCTCCAAACACGCGTAAACCATCAGAGAATAGGTGCGAAAATATATAGCTTTGTGCGCGCGTATTGTATTTGTAATTGCCTTGTCCGTCAAAAGATGCAAAATTCTAGCAGACAGTCGTAAGCTGTCAATGATCGTAGTTGCAAAGATGAATTAACGTGTTAGATTCATGTTTAATGCACGCCCCCGTGTAATACTAATTTATTCTAATCTAATCTAATCTAAGTTGCAAAGATATGTTACATTGAAGATTCACATTACATGCATCCTCACAACCAGACACGTACAAGTTCGCGCTTGCAAATGCCTCATGTGAACCTACAACATTAAAACCGAATCTCAAATGGACATACACCTTGCAACTCTTGCCGTCTTTCCCTGAAACAGGGGTGACATTGGCAAAGTGAACCATTTTTACAGCATGGGTGGTCAGCCGCATACCAACCTATAAGTCAAGGAACATACACGACAAATTACATTTATTGAAATAAATAAATAATAATATTTTTTGTATTGTTTGTGTATTAACACTGTGAAAATTCATATTGTTTAATTTATATTTTTTTTGAATGAATTCAAAACAAAACACTGTTATCTTTGAAACTTAGATTATTAGATAGTCATATTTTATTTTAATGAAATATTGATTAATAAGTACCCCATGGGCCATGACGTATGTTGATCTAGGCTTAAAGAGGTTTAAGCTAGAGGGTCGAGCGGGAATCGAACCAGCGTTATTTTATTTCAAACATGCTTAGTCGAGATGACCGTCTTGACATGCTTGAAAATAACGCCAACTTCTTCTTCCTCTTCTCATTTTTGATTGACGTTTTTTTCCGTATTTAAATTTAAAATATTTCATGATTCCTTATTGCGAACGCCGCGCAATCAAACAGTCTTATTCCGCGCGCGCGTCCCGCGGTTAACACGTCCCGGGACTTTATTCACGTGCGCGAGGAAATAATTACATTGCTGTGAGCATGCGTGAAAAGTTAACACGGTGCCTGTCATGCGGACAGCGTGTGCAACTAGTGCGCATGCCATTAGCACGTCGCCAACCTTTCCAAATTTAAATTTCGAAAAACAAATATAAAAGTTTTACAAAATCTGACTTTATTCTGTCGGGTTGCTTGGGAAAAGGAAAACAAAAATTCTGTCACTTATTGCTAAGGACCTTATTTTGGAAGAAGTATGACGATTGGCTAGAAATAGAAATTTAATAAATAAAATAAAGGAAGTCTTCAATAGCAGACTCCCTATAAAGTATCTAATAGACAATTAAGAAGCTTTATGAAGGTTTTTTTTTCGAAAATGGGTGAGGCTGACCCTCCATGCTGTACACACTTGCTTTAATTTTGTCAATACCACCCCGGTTCCAGGGAAAAGTGGCAGGAAATGCAAAGTTTATGATCATGTGAGGTTTGGTTTATTTTGTATCTACGCACGCAGTATGTGTAAGCGAGAATTTACATGTGCTTGCTTGTAGGCATGCGTTAAATATCATCCTTTAATGCCAATATCTTTGCAATTAAGATTATATATTGTACCAATAGATAAATACATGGGGAGATCATTTTCTCAGGGCGTTTATATAGTTATCTTATTTTTAAGAAAATAATCAATATTGGCGTATTTGATTCTATACGGACTCATCTTATATAGCAGAATGCAAAAAAATACTGCACTGATTTCAGTGTAGAACTCAGGTGACCAAAAAATCAAAATGAGGTCCAAGCAAACGTTGTAGTGTGAGATCTGTGCCGAGAAAAAGTTCTTAATTCAAATTTGTTCTGAGTCCATTTTCAAACTGATTCCCAACCTCTGGACGGAAGAAGAACCATCAAAAGAAGAAGACGCTTTTTTATATTTTTTTCCGTGCAATGCAAATCGCTTATTAACTTTGCCAGGTGTTTCCAACATGATGATTATTGTGTAGCAGGGCGGCTCAAGTGAGGGCCCACGCTGGGGTTATTAATTGTGAGCCGGGGGTCCAGGTCGGGGGTCTCTCTGAGCCCCCAGGGGTCCGTAATGCGCGCCGCTGACCCCCACCCGGGGGTCCGTTGTTTTAATGCGCACTGATTTAGCGTTCACGAGTCCGGACAGGGCGTGCATTCATCAACTTGCCAAAATAATCATGATTAATCAATGATGCGAATGTGTAGTGTGCTACCTCGGCACACGACCCAGATTTGATATACATCCAAGGTCGTATTTCAAAAAAACTTTTCTAAAATTAAATATTGAAATATTTGACAGAATTTGAATTTAAAAAGTTGTAACTCGTAATAAACAGTGTCGACTTGACAACGAATTTTGTCAAAAGTACTTGAGGTTATAAAAATAATTGTGAAAGTAAAAACTGTTTGTTTTTTTTTAATAAAAAAGATTATACTTCTCGTGAAATTCTTTTATTCTATTGAGAGAAAAATATTGCCTTTAACATGTAGATCTATATTTCATTGACCAATAAAATTGTAAAACTAGGTATTTTTTTTTACATTCAGTTACTTTGTATTTGGACCCTGTTATACAACAATTGATAATGGCACCGTGGTCTTCAGTAACCAATAACAAAATATTTGTCAACTCATTCCTTTACAACCCGGCCGTGTTGATGACACAATTTTGTCGTGCATCAAATCTGCCATTAATTAAAAACAAATTACAGCAAAATGTATAAAAACAAACAACCATAATATAATATGAACGATCGTATATCAAACTGACGTATATCAAGTGACTCATTTTTTTGCGCATACGCACAATGAGTCTTGTAAGCTCATTAATTCTTTTCAGTTTCATTCAGAGTCGTAATCTATTTCGTTTCACTCGAAATCCAAGTACAAAGCTTCACGCTTATACTGCACCATAAAGTTTACCAAAAATAAAAGTAAGGAAACTATAACTGCACGCTCTAATGAGAGAATAGGTTTGTGAACATTTTTTTGGTAAAACTATGATTGAGTATTAACGGATAGTGTTTGTGAGTACTCAAGCTATTGTTTTATAATAGGATATAAAGAGAGACAATAAAATAGTTGATTAAAATCTAAAGTAGTTTTAAAATACCTCATGTGAATATGGATCGGTTTAATATGCTGATTTCTTAACGTAAATAAATAAACACGATGAGATAAAATCGCAGTTAAGAAAATAATTATATGCATTACAAATGTCCACTAGAATAGTCCGCAATCTAGTGGCTAAGGTCACTGAATCAAAATGAAAAGATCGTAGGAGGTTTAATTTGAAAAAAAATAATTATCAAATAATATGGTCTTCGGTGGGTTGAAAAATCATCATCCTTTTTTCAAAGACCGGTCATAAAAGATATTTGATGAGCGCTGTTGTTGTGTTTTATCTTACCTCAAGAGCCCTCTGCAAGCTTAGTGGTCGCTAAAGAAAGCGCCAATTCTCAAGCAAAATCTAGTTACTGTAAGGCTGAATGGATCTTTGGTGATCTGTCTTTGCCTAAAGGTATATAAATTTTTCAACCCAGCGAAGATAAATGATATTTGTTGTTTGCTCCACCAGGGTTCGAACCCGCAACCTTCCAAGGCGCTTACCACTAGACTACGGACCGGTCTATGTTCTTAAATGATGCCTAAATCCAGCAGTAGCAGAGAGAGTCCGACCAACTAAGAAGAAGAAGAAGCCTTACAATCAAATAAAGTACCTGTTTTTTTTATATTGACTGTAGATTTACATGTTTTCTATCAAAACGAACAGTGGATATTCGTATCGATTGCCTACAAACAAGCTGATCTGTCAATTTACATATTAATCGATCATGTAATTGGCTTGTTCCAGTTGCAGCATGTTCGTTGACATGCTACATGCACTAAAGAACATGTCTGCCCTAGAGAACATGTGCGCCCTAGAGAAGTACGTGAACTCACATGTTTTCAATCGAAAAAAATACATGCAGAAACATGCGTTTAATCAAAAGTTAAAATAAAAATGTGTGTATACAGATAGGGTAACATAGAAAGAACATGTCAGATATTTTTTGAGGTCTAAATCAAAATCTAAATCTAAGATGCAAAGATATGTATCATTTGAGATTTATATTAAATGCATTCCCACAAGCAGACACGCATAATTTTGCGCTCACACATGCCGCATGTGGACCTACAATATAAAAACCCAATCTCAAATGAAGATAAGCCCTGCAACTCTTGCCGACCTTATTAAAATGATGGTGAGTAAGAGCTTTTGAAATATACGTTGGGCCCGGTATTTTCAAGTTGAGTTAAGTTAACTAAAATGCACTTTGTGTTAAATTGTAATATTATTTAACTCACCGAATTTCGCCAGTAAATATTTAGTTATTTAACTATTAAGGATTGTCAAGATGGCGTCGTTTTCACTGACAGCAGCTGTGATGAAACATCAAAATTGCTTCAAACGAAACTTTTTTTTGCCGTTTTCCAGCTAAATGAAGGTTTAACATTTGATTGTTATGACCAATTTTTTGTTATAAAGCTTTTGAAAGGCATAGTTATCATTTTTAAGATTTTGGGACGGGGCTTGTCACTTCGAGATTTTATTTCAAACCCAAAATAAAAATACCGGCAAAGCATGCTCAGCCTTCACAAGAAATGAGTACTAGCCACCTTGGAAGCTGGAAAACCCTCTCTTCAACTGAGTTTGGCATTAGGCTGGTCCGCTTACCTGTAAAAATAAATAGGCTCACTCGCTACATACGACGCCTTGGCAGAGAACGCGGCATGAAGTTGCACTATTTGTGTAGCTTAGTTGCGTTTACGTTCACTCTATGTCATTCTTGCCTTTGCTTTTTTTAGTCTTGGGAAATCAGGTTTGCATACGTATTTATTAATAACATAGATTGGATTTCAATTAATTTAGGCCTATTAGAAGGTCCGACAAGATTATTACAGAGAAATGTTACTTGCTAGTGTGTGAAAAAAATTGTGTGGGCTTGAAAACCATGTTATGACAGGGTTCTATCTTCATTGCCACTTCTATCGAAGATTGGTGATCATGAGTTTTTTCATCTTAGATGCTGTGGCTTCAACTTGATGCTTTTGTAGAACCATTGTCGCAGGTTTTTCAGCCACAATGTCCTTCAGCGTCCTTGAGTTCTTCTCCCCTCAATCTTACCCTGTATGATAAGATGGAGAACGGGAAATTTATCATTTCTAATAACGTGGCCAAAGTACATCAGCTTTCTCTTCTTAATGGTTAGTAGAAGTTCCTTTGTGGTGCGCATACGTTCTTGTTTTGTCGTGTCGTTGCTTTTACTTCACGGGAAGGCTTTCCATCACTTGATAAAATATATAGCTTTGTATGAGCGTCCAGGGCGTGCTGACACATACATACAGGACGAATATGAGGAGGTAGAGGAAATGTGGAAGGGAAAAAAAATTGTCGGGGTTATGACCATGGGGTCAAGTTGCTTTTTCGACTAGTGTATTTGGAACAGAATAACGTTGGTTCAAAACACGTCTGGCCCATTTGAGCATAATTTCGACCCTCGCTCAACACATGCCATTGCATGCAAACAAGCTTCTGCTTTCGCATAAAGACAACTGGCCAGGAAAAATAGATTGGGGAATTGCATTCCTCTTCACAAATTTATATAAAAAAAGAAGGAGGGGAAGACCGAGAAAAGTAAGGCTAGATCAGATTGGGGAAATTGTGAAAGATTGGGATATACAAAACGAATGTAAAAGAAGGAGATGTATGAAAAGGTCATAGATATGAGTGGATTGAAAGAGGTAAGCATGGAAAGGAAAAAATGAAGTCAAAAATGGCAGATGAAAATTAAATTCCAGATTTTTATTTCCATTTTTTTATGATTGGAATTTCAGTAGGGATGTGAAAGAATAACAAGCCAGACAGGAATAGCTACAAGCCACAAAAATCGAAAGAATTCGATTCTAGAAATCGTGATGTTTCGTTTGCTTATGAGTTATGAACGCGGCGTCGGGAATTCCTCACTTCATCTCTGGGATTAATCTTCCCAGAATAACAAGCCCTGCCCCGCGTCACCGGTCGGCAAACCATCCTGAAAATGTATAACGTATGCACGCCTGAATAGCGTAATCCAAAACAGGGATTGCGAAATGCCGGGATTGTGCGTGGAATGTAGGTGAATACCGTGGGATTGGAAAGATTGTGTACGTTAATTTAGAGAAATCTCGTTAAATGGGAAAATAATTGCATTTGAAATAAGAGGTGTTAAGGACGAGAGAGTCAAGTGTCTGATCTTTCTAGCGTATTTAGAATAGAAAAAAGTTGGTTCGATCCCCGCCTGGGTCATTTGGCCAAAACTTTGGTCCTTGTTCACAAGATGTCATTGTTATTATTAATTAATAATTCATTAAAATATACAGTGATAAAGTATTAATTGATGATATGAATACCTGTCTCTGGCCAGGCAGAACAGGTTAGTGACTTGCATTCCTCTTCACAAATCTTTTTGAAAAAAGAAAAAAGATAAATTTTACAAATTCGATGAGATTCGTATCGAAAATTTAAAGTTAACTGCAACTCTGTCGCCATTCCACTAGGCATGGCCAGAGCCTCAACAAAGCTGCCTCCATTACTTCTTATCCTTTTACACCTCGATCAATTCATTCATATCCATCATCTTTTTCATACATTTTCTTCTTTCACACTCTGCTTATCCCATTTCTTCACAATCTCCTCAATCTGATCACTCCATATCATCATTCCCTCTTTCCACTTTTTATTATGACTCTGAATATCCCATCATTCGGTATTTCGGAAATTTGGTCCATCCATACCTTTCCCGGTCCTCACGACATCCTTCTATTCTTGCAACATATACTTTCTCTAATATTTGGGAAATGTATAATTATCCATCTATTACTTTTTTAAATTATAAATTTTTAAAGAATCCGGTATTCCGAATGATTGAAAACAGGAGTCCGACAAAAGCCGGGATAAACACTATTGACAAATAAGATTAGTTGCACACCCTAAAAAGTATTGAAAATGTGAGATAACATTTTTCTTTTGAATTTTTGTGAAACGCCTGTGACGTGAAATGAGGTATTTTTATTATTATTATTTTTTGATTGATTAACTGACCTAATAAATTATCTCATTCTGAGGTGAAGACTTGTATCATAAAAATAGACGCGTGTGTGAAGAAATGTGGGGATAATGGATGACGGTCATTTGTTGGAAAATGAACTAAAAATATTAAACTTCTTCAAGAAAACATCTTCATTTGTGATGATCAAATCTTTAAGAGAATAAATAATTAAGAATCATCATAAAATATTGATTTTTCGTGACAAAAATACCTATATTTTTCTTTCCAAAAACAGAGATTTTTGCAGATCCGATAGTTTATATGGGAGGCGTCATTACGACATAATATTTTTATTAAAAAAAAAAACGGTGCGGATAGTACTTGGATGGGTGACCGCTTAGGTACACCGCGTATCGTTGGCATTTCTTGGACCGGTCCGTAGTCCAGTGGCAACACTTTGGACTCGTAAATGGAAGGTTGTGGATTCGGATCCCGACGTTGCACAAAAAATATGCCATTTATTTTTCCAAATATCTCTTTGCTGGGTTGAAAAACCTATACCAAAGACCGGTCACTAAAGGTCCATCCAGCCTTACAGTAACTGGATCTTGCTTGATTATTACAAAGGTAGCGACGACCAAGCTTGTAAACACCTATGCGGCACTACAACAAGTGTCATAGACCCCTATAGTCGAGCTAGAATCTAGGGAGTCTCCCGCACAGGATTTCTTAAAAAAAATTTTTTTTTCATATTTATCCAAAAAAATTCTCATTATGAAAAATCGACCTCTTATGAAAATTAATAATGTATATTTCTGTAATTTAAAAGAAAATAAATTGCACAGAATCTGCACTCGACTTTCTTGCAAAAATTAACCCACTGTATGACGTATGTAAAGCTATAATCATCTAGCAGCTTATGCAGTTTCAATGAAAATATAATATATCGATAATAAATCAATTTTATTCCACGGCGGTGTGTACCTGCATACCCGTGCGAGTATGGAAATAGCCATATAAATTCTTAAGTGAATAAAAAATATTTGGATGATTTATTTGGTGAGCGCCGTTTTGTGTGAATCACACCTCAAGAGTCCTCTGCGAGGTTGGTCTTCTCTGGAAAAAGCGCCAATTACACAAGAAAGATCCTCGACTCATAGGTTGGTATGAAGCTGATTTCTGTACTGTACTGTACTGTATCCTGCCACCGTTTCATTAGGGGTGGCCGGTACCTCCGCAGATGCGCCTCCACTTTTTGCTGTCATCACCTTTTTCATACATACTCTTCTCTTATTCTCACTCTGCAGGATCCATTCTTTCGCAATCTCACCTATTTGGTCTAACCATTCTTTCCTCAGCCTTCCCCTTCCACGCTTTCCTCTGACATTTCCTTTGTACACTTTCTTCATTAGTTGTTCATCATCCATTCTTTCAAGATGTCTGAACCATCTCATCGTACTTTTTTGTACTTTCATTCTCATATTCTCTTTTATACCACACTCGTTCATCACTCAAGCACTACGTACTCTATCACTCAGTGTCTTTCCAGCCATTGCTCTCAGGTAAGCCATTTCAACCGTACTTACATACTTTACTCAGCTCACATTCATTAAGCCTCACTTCCACCAACCAATATGCCATTGTGGACCGCCAATCTCATATTCTTCGTAAGTTTCCTATTCCTTGTAATGCTTCCAATCGTTTCCATTACACTTCTTCCTCTACTAGCGCGCTTTTCCAATTTTTTCGTCAATTTCGCATTCGACTCAAACTTGCTTCCCAGATAATCAAATTCTTTCACGACCTCCACTCTTTTTTCATTCAGTCTTATCTCAATTTTCTCGCATTTCTCAGTCCTCCTAAAGTGTAAAAAATAATTCACTTTGTTAATGTCACCCCTGTTTCAAGGAAGGTCGGCAAGAGTTGCAGGTTTTATGTTCATTTGAGATTTGGTTTTAATTTGTAAGTACAAATTCAGCATTCGTAAGCGCGAACTTACACGTACCTGTTTGTGGGCATGCATTTCATATTAGTTTTGAATGTTTATATTTCATTGCAACTTATATTCTAGATTATTATAGATGGTCATTGAACCCTTCTGTATGCAAACTAGGACTTTGTATGGTGGGTAAACTTTTTAGTTATATTTTGAAAAAGTAACGACTGATTATTATTGGTATTTATAAAATTTTAAGAATGGCAGCCTTTTATCTATTTTTAACCCTTTGACTACCAAGAAAATTGCTAATACATTTTGTATGGAAATTTTTCACTTTGTATGGCGGCTATACTTTTGATTCACTTTTTGGAAAAAATAATGATGGCAATATATAGGTTATTATTATTGTTTTACATTTGTTTTACATTATTTTTTTATTAACCCTCTAACTGCCGAGAATTTTTCCATTATTTTTTTCTTTTATATGGCAACTCCCTAAACCGAGATTATGATGAAGAAATTATTATAATTATTAGATAGCACTATTATATAAATGGATTCACAAAAAAATTAAGAAAAATCGTCGGAGCCGTTTTTGAGAAAATCGCATTTTAAATTTTCAGCTCTTCGGAAGCCATCTTGAATTTTCAAAAAAGTAAAAAAAAAATGATTACGAATTAAAGTAATAAGCTTGTTCTTTCTAAAAAATTTAAAACAAATTTAAATATCTTGCATTTTAATAGGTTTTTGTAATATTTTCGATTTAAAATTTCAGGTCGTGTAAACGGTGCTTTATATTTATTTTTTCAAAAAATTTTTTTTGTAAATTTGTAGAAATTTATGTTGTCCATAATATTGTAGAACATTATATTTTTGTTGACCCCTTAACTTTCGAGAAAATCACAATCGTTTGTTTTTTTCATATCGCAGCCCATAGACACAGATTAGTAAGAGTGTTGCTATAACTAATTTATTAAGTTAAAAATTAATTAGTGGCAACTCTGAAAATTTAAGAAAAATTCTTGGAGCCGTTTTTGAGAAAAGTGCTATTTTATGTTTTTTTTGTATCGCAGCCATCTTGAATTTTCAAGTTGGTGTAATGCCATGTTATTCATACTTAATACATGTCCAAAAAAGTTGATGTAGCCAAAATTTGGTATCTCTAGGTCTTATACTTTGGAAAGTGACACACACACATACATACATACATACATACATACATACATACATACATACATACATACATACATACAGACGGACGTTTTTGAAAGATAGTGTTTTTTGGCATGTCCTGCACCAGGACAACTTATTTCCGTGAAAACCTCGAAATTTTTTTTTCACACCAAATCATAACTTTCTTTTATAGCCTTCGGCTATAGCAAGAAAGTAAAAAATCGAAATATAACGCGTAATGTAACAAAAAAATATGAAAAGAACGTACGTTTTTTTCAAATATTTTTTTTGAGGATATTTTGAAGTTGTATGTATTTTTTATCTTTTATCTGTTACTGTTACTGTTACTGTATCCTGCCGCCGTTCCACTAGGGGTGGCCGGTACCTCCGCAGATGCGCCTCCACTTTTTTCTGTCCTTACAAACCACTTTCATTTCCTCAATATTCATCACCTTTTTCATACATACTCTTCTCTTATTTTCACTCTGCAGGTTCCATTCTTTCGCAATCTCACCTATTTGGTCTAACCATTCTTTCCTCGGCCTTCCCCTTCCGCGCTTTCCTCTGACATTTCCTTTGTACACTTTCTTCGTTAGTCGTTCATCATCCATTCTTTCGAGATGTCCGAACCATCTCATCGTACTTTTTTGTACTTTCATTCTCATATTCTCTTTTATACCACACTCGTTCATCACCCAATCATTACGTACTCTATCATTCAGTGTTTTTCCAGCCATTGCTCTCAGGTAAGCCATTTCAACCGTACATACTTTACTCAGCTCACATTCATTAACTGTCCACGCCTCACTTCCATACATCAATGTCGGAACCAATATACCATTGTGGACCGCCAATCTCATATTCTTCGTAAGTTTCCTATTTCTTGCAATTCTTCCAATCGTTCCCATTACACTTCTTCCTCTACTAGCACGCTTTTCCAATTCTTTCGTCAATTTCCCATTCGACTCAAACTTGCTTCCCAGATAATCAAATTCTTTCACGACCTCCACTCTTGTTTCATTCAGTCTTATCTCAATTTCCTCGCATTCCTCAGTCCTGTCAAACACTAATACTTTCGTCTTACTGGCATTCACTTTTAAACCGTTCTTACTAAAAGCATCATTCATTTTGGTGAGTATCATCTGGAGCTCCTCCGCTGTATCAGCCAACACTACGGCATCGTCAGCATAGAGAAGAACTCCAACATTCGTCTCACCCACTTTCACACCATAATGAGAAATTTCTGCTTCTTTCATACAATTGTCCATGATTATGTTAAATAACCACGGACTCATTACACACCCCTGTCGTACTCCCTTGTAAACATCAAACCATTCGCTACATTTACCATCCACTCTTTTTTATAATTTAGGTAAATTAATAAACACGCCTGATTTAAAAAAATAAAAGTCACTGTTTTACTGTAAGGCCTCATAGTGTAAGAATTATATTTGTAAAATACGACAGGCTTCGGGTACAGAGCGCTCTTGAGGTGTAATGAAGACATGAATGTGAAGAATATTTGCGTACTCAGCGAGCGCTGAGCAAAACTTTCTACGGCTCGGCTGAAAAACAGTGTTTGCGCAAAAACACGCACTAATCCTCAAAACTGATAAAAACAGAATTCCAGAATATTTAGGAATGTGTAAACAAGGATTAATGTTCAGACTTGTTTAAAGAGTAATTCATCGTTTTTACAGAATAACGTGTAGAACGCTTGACGACTGGAGTGTTTAAAATAAAACAACGCTGGTTCAAGTACCGTTGGGCCCCTTGACGATAGTTTTGAATAAGGCTCAACAGATCGTTTCTCCAGTGCTTGTTTGGCTTATCTACCATTTGATTCAAACATGCCCTTTCAATGTTATTGTCTTAAGAATTACATTCTACACAAAAAAACGTACGACACGATTATGTGAGAGATGTTCTAAATATTTTTTAAATCAATTTCCAGTGTTCATAAGACACGTTGGTCCAGTACACATACAAACATTGTTCATGTGGAATTAGTAATTACCTCGAATGGACATAAGACAAACAAGTACTAAGGTGACGAGATGTCTACAATCTACAGTCTATGTAGATAAAATATAAGTTGCTAAGATAGAGTATCATTTGAGATTCATATCTATTGCATGTCCACAAAAAGAAACGAGTTTACAAGTTTGTTCTTACACAATATGTTGCATGCGTAGTTACAAATGAAGACTCAAACATTCAATGAACAAAAAAAATGTAAATGTTACTGACTAACCCTTAAACAGGGGTAATATTTGTAAAATTGACCTTATTTTTACAGTGTGGAAATGCGGGTAGTCAGCCTCACACAAACCTTAAAGTAAGGAGAGAACATAGAACTTTGATGGAAACAATAAATGACAAAAACAATCAATAAGAAAAGATACAAATAAATTCTTACCATGATAGTAACAGCTAAAATTAAGATGGCGGCTTGTCCACACCGGAAACGTGAGTACTCCATTTTGTTTTCCTGGTTTTTGTACTTCACTTTTTCAATCCACCAATTCACAAGTTTAATTCTTTTTAAACACACACAGAGGAAATCAACATTCACTTTTTTATTTCACGTCATTTTAAATATATTTTTTATTGATTTTGACCAGCCCTAGTCGAAAAGTGGCACAGTCACAGTTATGATGTGATACTTGGGTTGCGAATAAACTTTGACTGCAAAAAAATATGAAAGCAAAAATGTCAGAGGGAGATTTGGGAAAGAAAGAACGCTAGTTATGAATAAAAAATACTTAATAAGGCGGAAGGTTTCAGAAATTGATAAAAAAAGTGCTGAGTAGCCAGTGCCGTAACACTTTTTTATTTTTATTATTGATGTATTTTTTTTTTTTTTTTTAAGGTTTTGTTGATGTTTTTTTTTTTTTTTTTTTTTATACTTAAATGTTATTTATTACTCGTATTCCTTGACTTATAGGTTGGTTTGAGGCTGACCACCCATACTGTAAAAAATGGTTCACTTTGCCAATGTCACCTCTGTTTCAGGGAATGTCGGCAAGAGTTGCAGGGCTTATGTTCATTTGAGGTTTGGATTTTATTTGTAAGTACACAATCAGCATTTGTAAGCGCGAACTACACGTGTTTGTTTGTGGTCATACATCTGAGAGCTTTGAATGAATATATCCTTGCAACTTAGATTATAGATTATTATAGAATATGTATAAATATTTAAAAAATAAAGTATATTGTATGGGTTCGTGTGATTGTGTGCCTAGGCGTATTGCTTACTGTATATGTGTGTGTGTTTGATATTTCTGGTATAATGTCGAAAAATACACTATCAAAGTATTTAGTATTTAAAATACACTATTTTGACCGGTCCTTAGCTCAGTGGTAGCACTGCGGACTCTGAATGGGAAGGTTGTGGGTTCAAATCCCGGCGGAGCACAAAAAATATACCATTTATACTTTCAAATTTGCTCTTCGCTGGGTTGAAAAATTCATAAACCTTTACCAATGACCGGCCACCAAAGGTCCATCCAGCCTTACAGCAACTGGGTCTTGCTTGAGAATTGACGTTTTGTAGCGACGACGACCAAGCTCGTAAAAAGGTCGATAGCTCAATTGGTAGAATGCTTGCATTCCATGCCGAGAGTAAGAGTTCGATCTCAAGGTTTACTCAGCCTTCACAAGAAATGAGAACCAGCTCCCGGGGGGGCAAAGGAAACCCCCACTTCAACTGAAAGTGGTTGGTGCGAGGCCGCCCCCCTTACCCGTAAAAATAAATAGGTCCCGAATCGCCACATGCAACCCTTTTGAGGATAACGCAGGCAAGATGTTAGACTATTTGTGCAGCTTAGTTTCGTTTTTTATTATGATTTTTTTTTTCACTCTGTTAATACTCAAACTAAAAGGACGAAACGTCCGGAAGCTCCAGCTCCCACAGACCACGGCAAAAGTACCTTTAGTACATGTTGCAAAACTTGAGTAATGTAAAGTTTACGGCAATTATTAAAGAGTGATTTCCCCCAAAATCTGCCGTTTTTGTTTGTTTCAACTTGATTTTCTTCATCACTGTAACTATTTTGCTAAGACCATAAAGTGTAAGAAACAAAAACGGCAGATTTTGGGAGAAATCACTCTTGCATATTTTCCGTAAACTTTGCTTTTCTCAAGTTTTGCAACTCGTACAAAGGGTACAGATCCCGGAAAGCATCTCTCCAGCAACAAATAAATAATTTAATAATAATAGTAAAAGAATTGAATGATTCGATACTATCTGTATTGAAAGATAAGTAGACAGGCAATAAAGATAACGAAAAAAAATATAAATAAATAAAATGATATACCTTTGTACTGTTGAATATATTAAAAATGTGTTATCGATTATGCACTCGAAATGAGAAGAATTGATAACAGCAATTATTCGCCAGCCTTATCGGTTAGGAATGTCTAGAAAGAATTTTGCAACGTTATGTTTGTATTTGTTGAGAAATACTTCACATTATGTTTATTATGGATTGTATAAAAAAAGTTTTTAACAATTATTTGCTACGCTACTATGCTACACATATAGTGTAACTTATTGCCGCGTTATTTCCGAAGGGTTTCGTATTTGGCGAGTGGAAACTATTATTTTTACAGGTAAGGGGGTAGGCCGTATTCCCGCCACTTCAGTGGAAGTGAGGGTTTCCAATCTCCCAAAAGAGCTGGTACTGAATTCTTGTAAATCTGAGTAAACCTTGCCGGTTTTTTATTTTGGGTTGGAAGTAAACACCGAAACAGGAAATCATTTCCGACATACTCGGTGGGATTCGAATCCGAGCTCTCGGTATGGAATGCAAGCACTCTACCAACTGAGCTGTCGAAAGGAATGCTGTTGACTTTGTGAGGAGGCAGCCTAAAGTAAATATATCTGTTCGCCTAGTGGTTAACGCCTTCACCATTTATAAGGTATTCGGTTCGAATCTTCGGCAAAATGTCTTTCAACTATCTATAGTCTACAATCTCAAAAGATAATATTCAGTTGCAAAGAGAAATTAAATTTCAGATTCATATTACGTTCCTTGACTTATAGGTTGTTATGCGGCTGACCACCCATACTGTAAAAAATTGGTTCACTTTGCCAATGTCACCCCTGTTTCAGGGAAGGACGGCAAGAGTTGCAAGGCTTATGTTCATTTGAGATTGGGTTTTTATATTGTAGGTCCACATGCGGCATGTGTTAGCGCGAAATTATACATATCTGCTTGTGGGAATGCATTTAATATAAATCTTAAATGATATTATATATCTTTGCAGCTTAGATTAGATTAGATTAGATATAACATGCATCTCCATCCAGTCCGGTCGGCGTGTTCCCATTCCACGACCTAAAAGGAATCTTTACTCAGACAGCACACGGAAGTATCATACCCTAAATCTGCCGTTATTGTTTCTTACACTTTATGGTCTTAGCAAAAAAGTGACAGTAATGAAAAAAATCAAGCATGTTTATTAATTTTTTATCTTAATTATAAAGTTTAAACAAAATATATAACTTAAAAATTGTGACCACAAAAAAATATTTAAAAAAAATACGTTTTTTTCACTTCTGTAGCTACTTTCTCGTGTGTGCTATGTTTTGGAATTTTTTTTTTTCATTCTATTTATAGAACTATACATTGTCTAGTGTAGTATCGAAACCGTTTTTTTATAATGTCAATAGTTTTTGAGTAAATATGGAAAAACTGAAACTACTTGATGAATTAATTTTTTCCGTGTGCTTGTCTGAGTAAAGATTCCTTTTAGGTCGTGGAATGGGAACACGCGTCCGGTCGATAGCTCAGGTGGTAGAGTGCTTGCATTCCATGCCGAAAGCTCGGGTTCGAATCTCACCGAGGGTGTCAGAAATGATTTCCCGTTTCGGTGTTTATTTCAAACCCCAAAATAAAATACCGGCAAGGCTTACTCAGCCTTCACAAGAAATGAGTACCAGCACTCTCGGGAGCTGGAAAACCTCCACTTCAACTAAAGTGGTTGGCGTAAGGCCGGCCCCCTTACCTGTAAAAATAAATAGGTTCAACTCGCCACATGCGACCCCTTCGGGGATAACGCGGCTAGAAGTTACACTATATGTGTAGCTTTGTTGCGTTTTGCGTTGCGTCCGTCCATCAGGAAAATATTGTCGTAAAAATATTGGAAATTATTGAAAATATGACAATATTTTCCTACCTGATCTATAATCTATAACCTGATGATGACTGAAAAGTCGAAAACGTTAGTAGTATAATTTAAAATTTATTTTTTATAATTATACTAGCAGTACCCGGCGTGTTTCACTACGCCATTTGGGCATGTGGTATCAATTTTTTTCTACAGATAAAAGAGGAAACAACAGGATCAAAAAAAAAAGTGTGCTAATCGGAATCAAGCTTCACACAATTTATCTCTAGGTTAATCTTCACGTTTTCTAAAAAAAAAGGTCTAGGTACAACTGTTAAGCAGCAGAGCCAAGCATAGGGAAAATCGATTGCGGTGCTCCATTTATATTTAAGATAAAAAAATCGGCTATGTAACGTCACTCATCTAATCTATTCTAAGTTGCATGGATATAATTGTTACATTTGGAATTCACATTTAGTGCATGCCCGCAAGCAGACACGTATAAGTTCACACTTGCACATTCTGCGTGTGAACCTACAACATAAAAACCCAAATCTCAAATGAACATACACCCTGCAACTCTTTGCTGACCTTCCCTGAAACAGAGGTGACATTGGCAGAGTGAACCATTTTCTATTTATAGTTGGTCAGATGCATATTGACCTATACAAGAAAAGAATATAAACAATAAATTAAATTTTATAATCATACAATTAAAGAACTAATCTATAAAATTCACTATACTCTTTGAGCAAAGTGAAGAAATAAATGTATTCCAAACAATCAGGAATATTTTTCAATGTAACCGCACTGTGAAACGTATGCAGTTGGGGAAAATGCTTCATACAATATGATGCACTTAAGTGTTTTTTCAACTATGTATCTCCATAATAGTGTTTAATTTATGTTGAATTTTTGACTCCCTGTCCTGTCTTTATCCCGGCCAAGTGAATTCACATTTTTTCCCCACATTTAAAATGTGCTCTATTTTTTATTTTAATAAGTGAAAGTTTTAGGTAGTGCACACGGAACATTTTCTATTGACAACAAAATTGTAAGTCACACGGCCGGGTTAGGTAAAAGGCAAACATTTTGTTTATCTTGGTTGCTTTGGACCATTGTCACATAGAAGAAAGACGTTTAACCGCCGAGAAAATGGGAATGCATTTGATGTGAATCTCAAATGATACATATCTTATTTTGGATTTGGATTTGTAAAGAGCCACAAATGTTTTTTTGCCAACAATAAATAGCGTCGATGGGGCGGGGGGAGGGTGGGGGGTGAAAAGCGAGTACAAGTAGCGGAGAGATTGTTAAGAGGCTACCGTCCTCAAACGCCGGTGAGTTTTGAGCGCTATATATACCTAGTGTTATGGTTTGCTCTCCATTCTCGAAATCCAAATAAAAGGCATGTCTCACATAAACAGTACAATGAATGTATAAATTAAGGATTAAAGATTTGAGTACATACTGTCGTGACACACAAGGCAAAAAATGATTAGTTTTTGCATTGTGTGTCACAACATCTTGTGTTCAATACTTTTCCCTCTGTCTGGTAGATGCGAGCCGTGAGACAGAAATATTTTTGTCCCTTTCTACTTTGATGTGATATGGTAACTAAAAGTTTTGCACGAGTTACGTCCACCCCGTAGAAATATTATAAATCAAACTTAGTGACATGCAGGTGTGCGGTCCTAAGATATTATTCATTTTTGATAAAGAAAGAAATAACATTTTGATATGGATTTATTCAGCTGGAAAAAGGATCTAAACAAGTGTCAAGATGTCACTTGGGTAAATAATAGAAAACGTCTTTTGGTGGGAAACACAAATAAAATGTATCCCTTCAGCAGCGTGAGAATCTTGAAGAGACACCAGGAGTCTGGTGTGAACCCCCACCCTTGTCCTTGAAACCAGAGGTTATTACACCCACGCTTAGCCCACGCCACAGAAGGTATAAAAGCACCTGGCGACCCCAAAAAGGTGTCATTCCCCATTTTCATTTCTTCCAACCTGTGTTTGTTTCTTGTAAGATTAATTTGTCTGTATTTGTCTCTGTGTAAAGTTAATAAAGTATTTTTTTTACACACACTGCAAGCCGCGTACCGTTATTGGCGCAGTCGGTAGGATTAAAATTGCCAATCCTAGTGGATTTCTGCAAATCCAGTTAATTTTAAAGTAAATTTAGAAAAATAATTTCCCCTCCCCAAAACGACTACGATATCGACGGCTCATCGACGACTTATCGACAACTGTTTGGCGTTCGGCGGCTTACCGGACGAGAGGGCGAAACCAAGGCAAAGGTGACCTGCAGCTGGACTTCAGGACGACAGGAACTTCAGCGACGGCTTATCGAAGGAGGACCTCCTGAGGCCACCAGGGTGAACTTCAGTTCTCTACACCACCAGGACCAGCTTAGCAGCGAGACGAGGATCAGCAGTACCGGCCCATGACCACCGGAATGCTGACAACGACGGCGATCGTGGCACTGTGAGTTTTTGAGAATTCCACTTGTCCAACAATCCCGTTACCTCACAGACAATTCCTTACACCCCTAACAAATACATTCTTCCCTTAAATTTATTGATACGTATTAACGTTTATTAACATTTATATACATTTATTGACATTTATTTACTTGTGTACGTGTATCCTTAAATTTGAATTCTTGTGTGTCCTTTGGAAAATATAAATTGATTTAATTGTTTTAAAAATGGCGACCAACGAAAACAACGTTGTGGTCCCAAGTACGATCTTCGATAATTTGCGAATCCCAGATGCTGTAAAAAGCATCCCTTGTTTTGATGGCACCCCAAGCCAATTAAATAGTTTTCTCAATCACGTAGATAGAATTCTCTCGATTCTACCCGTACTTGACGGCAGTCAATACGGCTACGTAATATTTGGAGCACTTAGAGCAAAAATTGTTGGCGAGGCCAACAATATTTTGAATCTTTACGGTTGCACAACAAGTTGGAACACCATTAAAGCCAACTTGATCACTCATTACGCCGATAAACGTAACGAGATTTCCCTAATTCGCGACCTACACCAACTAAGACAAGGTAATGAAACTGTGGAAAAATTTTACTCTAGAATCATTGATATATTCTCAACATTAAACAACAATGCTGAATTAAACGAAGAAACAATTGCAAAGATAGCTAAACAAAGTTTTTACAAGGATCTATGCTTAAACGCATTCCTAGCAGGGTTAAAAGAACCCCTGGGTTCAACCATTTGGTCTATGAAACCCCAATCTTTACCTGAAGCTTTCAACCTTTGCATGGAGGCTCAAAATGTATATTACTTACGAAGTAATTTCAACCAGCAGACGAAGCATGAACAAGTAAAATTTACCCAAAACAATCCGAAATATACTCAAAGTGGCAATTATTCTCGCTACAATCATAACAACTTTAAAAATAATAACTTTCCTAACAACCAATTTAGACCTAATAACCAATTTCGTGGTAATAACCAATTTCGCAATAATCATTATAATCATGGCCAATATAATAATAATAATAATTTCAAAGCTAATTATAAACCATTCAATGTATTCAGCCCTAGACCGCCTCATTTCCAAGGCAGATCTAACGATAGTGGTTTAAACCGAGTCCACCAACCGATGGACACATCCAGTGGAAACTCCAGAGTTTTCCAAAGAAACCCGACTAACGGGATATTCAACTTAGAAAGTCAAAATAAAAATATAACCCCCGATAGAAAAATCGAGCTAGATCCATACTATAGTGAAGCCGACGAAAATTTTCCACGTCGTGCCTCGAAAAAGCAATCGGATACTTAGATCTTAATAGTCATATCCTAAATTATAATAAATTACCTTATATTAATGTTAAAAAGAAAAATCACCCGGTATTAAAGTTTCTCATTGACACAGGTAGTAGTACTTCTTTTGTAGATCCAGCTATAGTCGCAAAAGAAAGAATAGAAAAAATCTCCCCCATTACGATAACAACTGTTTTTAACAAACACACATTAGATAACCAAATAACTTACCAATATATAGAAGAGTTAGATAACACGGAACCTTTAAAATTTATTTTATTCAAATTTCATGCTTACTTTGACGGCTTGATAGGACTAGATATCCTCCAACAATTAGAAGCCAAAATAGACTTAAAAGGAAATATTATGACAACTCCAAACACAACCGTGAGATTACACTTTAAACCTAATTACATGTCTAATCGATTTACAATCCCAGCCAAATCATCTAAAATGTGTAAATTACCTGTAGACGTGAAAGATGGTGATATCCTTCTACCCAAAAATTATATCACAGGAAAACTTAAAATACTTAATGGCATATACAATAGTACAGATTATTTTAGTAATATTCAAGTAATAAACGAAACGGATGAAAGTCAAGATTTTGTCATAGAACAACCTTTGAAGGTAGAACAATTAAAAAATAATTATCTAGAATTTAATAATTACAATTTTACTAACGAAGTCGACAACATTGAAAATAAAGACATTGAAAATTTAATTCGAATTGATCACCTCAATATAGAAGAAAAACGAAATATAATTACTCTATGTAAAAAATATGAAGACATATTTTTCAAAGAAGGCCAGAAATTGACATTTACCAATAAAATAAAACATACCATAAAATTAAAAGACGATATTCCTATATATACAAAAAATTACAGATACCCCGAAATCCACAAAGAAGAAGTTAGGAAACAGATAGCTGAAATGTTAGAACAAGATATAATTAGACCCAGTATTTCTCCATGGTCTAGCCCAATTTGGATAGTCCCAAAGAAGAAAGACGCTTCTGGAAAAACCAAATGGCGACTAGTTATTGATTATAGAAAACTTAATGAAAAAACTATTGACGATAAATATCCCCTCCCGAACATAACGGAAATTTTAGATAAACTCGGAAAATCTATTTATTTTACAACCTTAGACTTAGCGTCAGGTTTCCATCAAATTGAAATTAACCAATCTGATAGAGAAAAAACAGCATTCACTGTAGATAGAGGACATTACGAATTTAATCGCTTACCCTTTGGATTAAAAAATAGCCCAAGGACTTTTGAAAATTTAATGGATCAAATTTTGAAAGACATAATTAATCGCGGATGTCTTGTTTATATGGACGATATTATTATATACTCTTCTTCCCTTCAAGAACATTTAGAGACAATGACTAAAGTATTTAATAAACTGAGAGAAGCTAATCTAAAAATACAATTAGACAAATCGGAATTTCTAAAGAAAGAAGTAGCTTTCTTAGGACATATTGTTACAGCTGACGGAGTCAAACCCAACCCCGATAAAATTAAAGCTATTAAAAATTACCCAATACCTAGAACTCAGAAACAAATAAAAGCATTTTTAGGACTTATAGGTTACTATAGAAAATTCATAAAAGATTTCGCTAAAATAACAAAACCTATGACCAAATGTTTAAAAAAGGATTCTAAAATTACCTTAGATGAAGATTACAGTAATTGTTTTGAAAATTGTAAAAATATCTTATGTAACGACCCTATTTTGCAATACCCAGATTTTACAAAAGAATTTAATTTAACAACAGACGCGAGTAACGTAGCACTTGGCGCAGTTCTCTCACAAGGAACAATAGGCAGCGACAAACCTGTCTGTTATGCAAGTCGCACCCTTAACAAATCCGAACAGAATTATTCTACGATTGAAAAAGAACTTCTAGCCATTGTTTGGGCAACAAAATATTTTAGACCATATTTGTATGGCAGAAAATTTAAGATACTAACAGATCACAAACCTCTTACATGGTTAATGTCACTAAAAGAACCCAACTCAAAATTAGTCAGATGGCGGTTGAAATTAGAGGAATTCGATTATGAAATTATTTACAAAAAAGGAAAAATAAACACCAACGCAGATGCTCTTTCGAGAATAGAAATAAATATTAATGAAGATAAAACCCCACTGAGTAGGTCAGGATCAAAAGAATCCCTTGTTGTACACGTTGACGACGACCACAATAGCATAGATACGGTCCATTCAGGTGTCGAAAATATTAGAAAAGGGATAGGTTACACAGAAAGTGCTATTAATGGATTCAACGAACAAATAATATTTATTGTTGACGAAAATATAAAAGAACCCAAGAATAACTTTAAAAAACTATTCAAAACTAAAAGGAGACGTATTTTTATTCAAAAGGAATATTTAGAAAAAGATATAATAAATTATTTCAAAGAATACTTCAACCCAAACAAACTGACGTGTATTATTTGTGAGAACGAAGAAACGTTTAAAATTATTGGCGAAGTACATAAAAAGTATTTCAACGCCTACAATATAATAAAAAGTAAGGTGTTATTAAAAGATATCGAGAATACGGACGAACAAGATGAAATAATAAGAAACTATCATATTAGTAATA
This sequence comes from Agapetus fuscipes, assembly GCA_951799405.1. Taxonomy (NCBI): domain Eukaryota; kingdom Metazoa; phylum Arthropoda; class Insecta; order Trichoptera; family Glossosomatidae; genus Agapetus; species Agapetus fuscipes. The sequence goes on from OX637348.1 coordinate 16,753,527, forward strand.
ATCATAGAGGAATTACGGAAACAACTAACCATTTAGCTAGACAAGTTTACTTCGATAACTTTAAATCAAAGATCGTGAGAACAATTAACAATTGTGACGTATGTCAAATAAATAAATATGAGAGAAACCCAATAAAACAAAAATTCCATATTACGGAATCGCCTAAAGGACCATTAGATATATTACATGTGGACATCTATCACATGGATAATGCTTATATTTTAACATTAATCGATAAGTTTAGTAGATTTGCATATGCAAAAATTATTGAAGCGCGTACTAGTATAAATATTATCGAAACTATGTTAAACTTTTTTGCGGAACGTGGAGTCCCGAATAAAATAATTACCGATAATGCTAGAGAATTTATGTCTAATTTGTTCAAGGATACATTAAAACTTTATAATATAGAGCACCACGTTGTTGCTCAGAGAAACTCAACAGGAAATTCCCCTGTAGAAAGATTTCACTCAACATTGACGGAAATCTATAGAATAGTAGATAACGATCAATCAAAAAGTAAATCAACGAAACTTGCACAATGTGTTATAACGTATAATAATTCAATACATTCATCGACAAAGTTTACACCCTTTGAAATTATCAACGGCCATTTAGAAAAGAAAGGAATTTTGGATGTCGAAAATGAAAACCTAGTAATAGATGATTACTTAGTAGATAAGAAAAATAATTTTAAAAAGATTAGAGATAGAGTTTTCGAGAATAATCAATTAAATAAAGAAAAAATAATAAATAAATTAAACGAAAATTTACCGGATCCTAAAGAGTTTGCGGAAAATGAAATTATCTTCCAACGAGATAATAGAAGAAAGAAAAATGACCCCCTCTACAAAAAGAGAGTAGTAAAGAAAAATCTAAAACGAGTAATTAAAACAAACAACGCAAAAATACATAAAACTAAAATTAAACCTAAACGTAAATTTCAGATTGTGCGCGATGACGGCGCAAGGCCAAGAAATCGAGATTCATGATTACGAAAGGAATCAAGGAATCCTGGTTATGGATATCGGAGAGAGTAAGATGATCTCCAGTTACGATAATCTAATACATATAATTAATCTAACTTTGTATGAAGAAAATATAGAGATGCTAAGGAAAAACATCAATTTATTCAATAATGATTCTAGAATTAAAAATAATGATAACCTTAATATAGCGACTAACATACTATTATCTAAGTTTAAAGATCTTGAAATGAAATATAATATGATTAAACCTTATGCCAGAAATAAGAGAGGCCTAGTAAATGCCCTCGGTAGTGTAATAAAGGCAATCAGCGGTAATATGGACGATGCTGATGCACAACAAATCAACAAAGAAATTGAAATTCTTAAACTTAATCAACATAACATTGTTGATGCTTCAAATGATCAAATTAAAATTAATGAGAAAATGAATGAAAGATTTAATAAAATTACAAATCATATAAACTCTTACCAAGAATACTTGGATAATTTCTTAAGATCTAATACACTAAGAATTAATAAAGTAAGCATAGCTTTAGCATTTTTGCAAATGATTAATCAATTTAGTTATAATATTGAAATACTAAAAACTCACTTAGACGAGATTCACACATCAATTACCTTGGCTAAACTTGGAATAATTTCTAAATATATAATTCATCCTGATGAGATGAACCAAGTAAGAGAACATTTAGATAAACAAAATGTAACATTATATTCATTTGAAAATGTGTATGAACTTTTGCAATTACAAGCATATTATAATGATACTAATATAATATTTAATATTAAAGTACCTAACTTTGACCCAATTCCCAGTAAACTATATCATATCAGATCCATTCCAATTAACCAGACTAAAACCATCATTACACCTAAACCTTATATTTCCATGAACCAATTCTCACATCAATTCTACGATGAACCCTGTGCATATTTGGAAAAAGTGTTTTATTGTGAAAATAAAGTTGTGTCTGAAAATTCTAAAGAGCAGTGCATCACGAAGTTGATCCAAAATGAAAGTGCAAAGTGTAATTTGACGGAATTTGAAGAAGGTGAAATCATCGAACTGTTCGAACCCAATCACTTGTTAATCTCAACTGAAAATTACATTGATATGTCTTCAGACTGTGGAACTTCAAAGAAGAATTTAACTGGAGTTGTAATGATTACTTATAAAAATTGCAATGTAAGAGTTAATGGTATATTGTATCCAAATATTGTAACTGTTGAAAATGAAAACTTGAAACTAATATCTAATATGTTCATACCTATTGTAATAAATAATAATACCGATTATTTTGAAGAGAAACTACTAACAAAAAAATGTTAAGAATAGGAAAATAATAGGATTAGTAGAAAATAAGCATAAGCGTTATTCTTCGCAGCATAATTTTATATTTTATACATTATTGTCAATCATTTTTATATACTTTACATGTAACAAGATATTGAAAAAATTGTCAAAGAAAAGAAAGGTGCAAATTTCATGTGAAAATAATCCAAATGATCCACCAGTAATTTACCAGCCTTTATCAGTTACGAAAGTTGTTGCAGCTTTTCCATGGGAGAAAGCTTCATCTTCGGTGGGAGGAGTTACGTCCACCCCGTAGAAATATTATAAATCAAACTTAGTGACATGCAGGTGTGCGGTCCTAAGATATTATTCATTTTTGATAAAGAAAGAAATAACATTTTGATATGGATTTATTCAGCTGGAAAAAGGATCTAAACAAGTGTCAAGATGTCACTTGGGTAAATAATAGAAAACGTCTTTTGGTGGGAAACACAAATAAAATGTATCCCTTCAGCAGCGTGAGAATCTTGAAGAGACACCAGGAGTCTGGTGTGAACCCCCACCCTTGTCCTTGAAACCAGAGGTTATTACACCCACGCTTAGCCCACGCCACAGAAGGTATAAAAGCACCTGGCGACCCCAAAAAGGTGTCATTCCCCATTTTCATTTCTTCCAACCTGTGTTTGTTTCTTGTAAGATTAATTTGTCTGTATTTGTCTCTGTGTAAAGTTAATAAAGTATTTTTTTTACACACACTGCAAGCCGCGTACCGTTATTCACGCAAAAATGATTTTTGGTGTTATTTATTTTGACTAATAATGTTACATTGCCTCAAATTATACTATATGTGTACAGATCTGGGATGGCGATGTCCCTTTCACAAATTTCTATTGCACAGGGTTACTCCTCGTTCACCGAAAACTAATTTAAAAAAAGAGTTTCATATACTCTACATTATAAGAAATCTACCAATTATTTAATGTTTTAAAATTGTAATTTAAGCAACGCCCTAAATGACTACAGCATGAGTTCTCAATATTTTTCGGATGACGACTTGTATCCAGTCGTTATTCCGCTAGGGGTGGCCAGTACCTCTGTAGATATATTTCCACTTTATTTATTTGTTCATTTTCTAGTTTGGTTTTTATTTGTAAGTTCACATTCAGCATTTGTAAGCGCGAACTAACACGTGTTTGTGGGCATGCATTTGATACGAGTTTTGATTGTTAATTTAGCTTTGCAACTTCGATTATAGATTATTACAGACTGTAACTGTAACTCTGTCACCATTCCGCTAGGGGTGGCCAGAGCCTCTGCAGAGTTGCCTCATTTTCAATATCGACGAACTTTGGTCGTTTTCAATATAGCTTATTCGATCTCTGTTACAAAGATGTATTGACATTCAAGGCTTATTCATATTTAATGCACGCCTATAATATGCAGGCACATCTAAATTCACGCTTACACATGTTGCATGTGTACCTACATACATTTTTTTTTACTTTCTCTGAAATAGTGGTGACATTGGCAAGTAAAAACATTTTTTACAGCATGGGTGGTCAGCCACATGCCAACCTACAAGTTAAAGAACACAAATATATGATCAACTCAACTTAACTAAGCTACACATATAGTGAAGCTTCTTGCCGCGTTATTGTCTATCCAGACAAATTTGGTTGGTGAAGACAATTTTAATTCACAAAACTATTTATAAAGAAGAATGGTTCAACTTCAAAACTATCGATATTTTTTTTTAAATCAAGAAAAAAACCCATTAAGTTAAAGATTGCGACCCTGGTGCGTGAGCCAATGGATTCACACACACACGTCAAAATCGGGTGTTGTATGCGTAAGCTCACGCGCCGGAAATTTCTTAGACAATGAGACGTGCTCTCAGCTCTGCATCTCAAGCTCGAATGTCGTTGAAACGAAATAAACAGCCGCTTTTATTCTGTAGCTTTTCGCCTAGCAAAATTGTATGGCATTTTCGGAGCTGTTTTTTTATTGTATTTTGTTAAATTAACATGCATTATCACGAAAAAAAAATGCGGTCAACTTTGAGTTTGATTAATAAACTTACTATTCATATATATTTTTTGTATACTTTCATTCATAAAATTCAAGTTATTCATTGAACCCAGATAGCATTATTTCGTAATATTTCATAAGTTTGTGTACATTTTGACAGAATTCAATTAACTTTTATCATTTTTGGAAACGGGCAATCTGTAAAGTATACATTTCTTTATTTTATTCTGACAGTAACAGATTAAAAAAAAAAAGTAAACGTAATGGACATTTAAAACCCAGAACACCGTTTTGGACGTATTCGCTCTATGGGGTCTTAATCGATTCAGAACGATTTAGTTTTTTTCGATCAGAAGTATAATTTTGTGTTTTTTTTTATATTTGCGTATGAAGCTAAAGAGCCGTAACTTCACACCCAAAGAGCCGCATGTGGCTGGTGAGCCGCAGGTTGCTTACCCCTAACCAAACCGATATCGATCCACCATATTTGTAAAAAGTCCGGTCTATAGCTTAGTTGGTAGAGTAACTGCATTCCATGCCGAGATCTCGAGTTAGAATCCCACTGAAGTTGTCAGAAATTATTTCTCGTTTCAGTGTTTATTTCTAACCCAAAATAAAATACTTGCAAGACTTACTCAGCCTTCATAAGAAATGAGTGTCAAGCCACTCAGGAGCTGAATAACATCCATTTCAAGTTGGCGTAAAGTAAAAGTTACTGGGTTGTTCATTTTAGATTTGGATTTTAAATTATGAGTAGGTACACATGCAGCATTTGTAAGCGTGAACTTACATGTGTCTACTTGTGAGCATGCATTTTATATGAATCTTTAATGTAAATGTATATTTGCAACTAAGATTATGTATTGTAGTTGAATATAATGGTACACATACATACATACATACATACATACATACATACATACATACATACATACATACATACATACATACATACATACATACATACATACAATGTTCGGATACAATTTTATATAGAATGTATAACACTAGGATTGCCTTGGCCACCTCCAAAATATGAAATTTTACAGATTGAACTTAGACATTTATTTTTCAAATTTATACATAGAGTTGTTTTAAATGGGTAAATATAGCTTCAAATATAAATTTAATTCTTAGATAAAGATAATGAGAGTGTAGTGTATAACAAAAAAAAAAAAATGTATGTATAATTATTAATTTTGTAAAATTTTATTTAAAGTGTGGTATACTGTTATAAGTGGTACACACGAATAAACTCCCCCCCATTAGGGTTACTAATGGGGGGAATGAAAAAAAAAAAAAAAAATACATACATACATACATACATACATACATACACACATCCTTCTTTATAGATATAGATAGATAGATTGCATTCCATGCCGAGATCTCGAGTTAGAATCCCACCGAAGTTGTCAGAAATTATTTCCCGTTTCAGTGTTTATTTTAAACCCAAAATAAAATACCGGCAAGGCTTACTCAGCCTTCATAAGAAATGAGTGTCAAGCCACTCAGGAGCTGAATAACATCCATTTCAAGTTGGCGTAAAGTAAAAGTTACTGGGTTGTTCATTTTAGATTTGGATTTTAAATTATGAGTGGGTACACATGCAGCATTTGTAAGCGTGAACTTACATGTGTCTACTTGTGAGCATGCATTTTATATGAATCTTTAATGTAAATGTATATTTGCAACTAAGATTATGTATTGTAGTTGAATATAATGGTCTTCTTCTATTGGGTGGTTTCAAAATTTACCGACCTCGTTGCTGAAATATCGAGAATTGAGAACCACTGTTTATTTGATCACCATCAAACTTCACAGGATTCGTTCTAAGAATATGTTACATGTTTCCTGAAAATTTCGTCAAAATCGGATGAGCGGTTTATGAGTCTATAGGGGACATACATACATACATACATACATACATACATACATACATACATACATACATACATACATACATACATACATACACACATCCTTCTTTATAGATATAGACTAGCAGTACCCGGCGTGTTTCACTACGCCATTTGGGCATGTGGTATCATTTTTTTTCTACAGATAAAAGAGGAAACAACAGGATCAAAAAAAAAAGGTGTGCTAATCGGAATCAAGCTTCACACAATTTATCTCTAGGTTAATCTTCACGTTTTCTAAAAAAAAAGGTCTAGGTATAACTGTTAAGCAGCAGAGCCAAGCATAGGGAAAATCGATTGCGGTGCTCCATTTATATTTAAGATAAAAAAATCGGCTATGTAACGTCACTCATCTAATCTATTCTAAGTTGCATGGATATAATTGTTACATTTAGAATTCACATTAAGTGCATGCCCACAAGCAGACACGTATAAGTTCACACTTGCACATTCTGCGTGTGAACCTACAACATAAAAACCCAAATCTCAAATGAACATACACCCTGCAACTCTTTGCTGACCTTCCCTGAAACAGGGGTGACATTGGCAGAGTGAACCATTTTCTATTTATAGTTGGTCAGATGCATATTGACCTATACAAGAAAAGAATATAAACAATAAATTAAATTTTATAATCATATAATTAAAGAACTAATCTATAAAATTCACTATACTCTTTGAGCAAAGTGAAGAAATAAATGTATTCCAAACAATCAGGAATATTTTTCAATGTAACCGCACTGTGAAACGTATGCAGTTGGGGAAAATGCTTCATACAATATGATGCACTTAAGTGTTTTTTCAACTATCTCCATAAAAGTGTTTAATTTATGTTGAATTTTTGACTCCCTGTCCTGTCTTTATCCCGGCCAAGTGAATTCACATTTTTTCCCCACATTTAAAATGTGCTCTATCCATTATTTCAATAAGTGAAAGTTTTAGGTAGTGCACACGGAACATTTTCTATTGACAACAAAATTGTAAGTCGCACGGCCGGGTTAGGTAAAAGGCAAACATTTTGTTTATCTTGGTAGAGTGCTTGCATTCCATGCCGAAAGCTCGGGTTCGAATCCCACCGAGGGTGTCAGAAATGATTTCCCGTTTCGGTGTTTATTTCAAACCCCAAAGTAAAATACCGGCAAGGTTTACTCAGCCTTCACAAGAAATGAGTACCAGCACTCTCGGGAGCTGGGAAACTTCCACTTCAACTGAAGTGGTTGGCATAAGGCCGGCCCCCTTACCTGTAAAAATAAATAGGTTCAACTCGCCACATGCGACCCCTTCGGGGATAACGCGGCAAGAAGTTACACTATATGTGTAGCTTAGTTGCGTTTGCGTTTTTGCGTTTGGACCATTGTCACATAGAAGAAAGACGTTTAACCGCCGAGAAAAAAACGATCTTTAAATTTGTGGTGAGTATATAATTTTACAGAAATGCGGTTTTTGAAAAAACAACTATATTATGTATATTTTAATTAAAAGTATGTTTCAATAAAAGGTTTTAATAATAATAATATATTTCAATATGGTCTTCTAGTTGTGACCTACGAACTTTCGTTTATCGTATTTTTTATAAGTGCGGGATATAAAAGCTTTCTTACATTTCTAAAATTCAACTTGGAATACTTGAATAACATTTTTTAATTTGGAACTTTTGTCTAGGCCAGGGGTCGGCAACCTTTTGAGTCGGAAGAGCCAAAAATTACAATTTACAAATTTCAAAGCTTTTCCTTGACTTATAGGTTGGTATGAGGCTGACCACCCATACTGTAAAAAATGGTTCACTTTGCCAATGTCGCCCCTGTTTCAGGGAAGGTCGGCAAGAGTTGCAGGGCTTATGTTCATTTAAGATTGGGTTTTTATATTGTAGTTCCACATGCGGTACCTATGTGTGAGCGCGAAATTATGCGTGTCTGCTTATGGGAATGCATTTGATGTGAATCTCAAATGATACATATCTTATTTTGGATTTGGATTTGTAAAGATCCACAAATGTTTTTTTGCCAACAATAAATAGCGTCGATGGGGCGGGGGGAGGGTGAAAAGCGAGTACAAGTAGCGGAGAGATCGTTAATCGATTCAGAACGATTTAGTTTTTTTCGATCAGAAGTATAATTCTGTGTTTTTTTTATATTTGCGATTTATATTTTTATAGTTGCTGAAATATTGAGAATTGAGAACCATTGTTTATTTGATCACCATCAAACTTCACAGGATTCATTCTAAAAATATGTTACATGTTTCCTGAAAATTTCGTCAAAATCGGATGAGCGGTTTATGAGTATAGGGAACATACATACATACATACATACATACATACATACATACATACACACATCCTTCTTTATAGATATAGATAGATAGATTGCATTCCATGCCGAGATCTCGAGTTAGAATCCCACCGAAGTTGTCAGAAATTATTTCCCGTTTCAGTGTTTATTTTAAACCCAAAATAAAATACCGGCAAGTCTTACTCAGCCTTCATAAGAAATGAGTGTCAATCCACTCAGGAGCTGAATAACATCCATTTCAAGTTGGCGTAAAGTAAAAGTTACTGGGTTGTTCATTTTAGATTTGGATTTTAAATTATGAGTGGGTACACATGCAGCATTTGTAAGCGTGAACTTACATGTGTCTACTTGTGAGCATGCATTTTATATGAATCTTTAATGTAAATTTATATTTGCAACAAAGATTATGTATTGTAGTTGAATATAATGGTCGTCTTCTATTGGGTGGTTTCGAAATTTACCGACCTCGTTGCTGAAATATCGAGAATTGAGAACCACTGTTTATTTGATCACCATCAAACTGGGTTTTTATATTGTAGTTCCACATGCGGTATGTGTGAGCGCGAAATTATGCGTGTCTGCTTATGGGAATGCATTTGATGTGAATCTCAAATGATACATATCTTATTTTGGATTTGGATTTGTAAAGAGCCAAAATGTTTTTTTGCCAACAATAAATAGCGTCGATGGGGCGGGGGGAGGGTGGGGGGTGAAAAGCGAGTACAAGTAGCGGAGAGATCGTTAATCGATTCAGAACGATTTAGTTTTTTTCGATCAGAAGTATAATTCTGTGTTTTTTTTTATATTTGCGTATGAAGCTAAAGAGCCGTAACTTCACACCCAAAGAGCCGCATGTGGCTGGTGAGCCGCAGGTTGCTTACCCCTAACCAAACCGATATCGATCCACCATATTTGTAAAAAGTCCGGTCTATAGCTTAGTTGGTAGAGTAACTGCATTCCATGCCGAGATCTCGAGTTAGAATCCCACTGAAGTTGTCAGAAATTATTTCTCGTTTCAGTGTTTATTTCTAACCCAAAATAAAATACCGGCAAGGCTTACTCAGCCTTCATAAGAAATGAGTGTCAAGCCACTCAGGAGCTGAATAACATCCATTTCAAGTTGGCGTAAAGTAAAAGTTACTGGGTTGTTCATTTTAGATTTGGATTTTAAATTATGAGTGGGTACACATGCAGCATTTGTAAGCGTGAACTTACATGTGTCTACTTGTGAGCATGCATTTTATATGAATCTTTAATGTAAATTTATATTTGCAACAAAGATTATGTATTGTAGTTGAATATAATGGTCGTCTTCTATTGGGTGGTTTCGAAATTTACCGACCTCGTTGCTGAAATATCGAGAATTGAGAACCACTGTTTATTTGATCACCATCAAACTGGGTTTTTATATTGTAGTTCCACATGCGGTATGTGTGAGCGCGAAATTATGCGTGTCTGCTTATGGGAATGCATTTGATGTGAATCTCAAATGATACATATCTTATTTTGGATTTGGATTTGTAAAGAGCCAAAATGTTTTTTTGCCAACAATAAATAGCGTCGATGGGGCGGGGGGAGGGTGGGGGGTGAAAAGCGAGTACAAGTAGCGGAGAGATCGTTAATCGATTCAGAACGATTTAGTTTTTTTCGATCAGAAGTATAATTCTGTGTTTTTTTTTATATTTGCGTATGAAGCTAAAGAGCCGTAACTTCACACCCAAAGAGCCGCATGTGGCTGGTGAGCCGCAGGTTGCTTACCCCTAACCAAACCGATATCGATCCACCATATTTGTAAAAAGTCCGGTCTATAGCTTAGTTGGTAGAGTAACTGCATTCCATGCCGAGATCTCGAGTTAGAATCCCACTGAAGTTGTCAGAAATTATTTCTCGTTTCAGTGTTTATTTCTAACCCAAAATAAAATACCGGCAAGGCTTACTCAGCCTTCATAAGAAATGAGTGTCAAGCCACTCAGGAGCTGAATAACATCCATTTCAAGTTGGCGTAAAGTAAAAGTTACTGGGTTGTTCATTTTAGATTTGGATTTTAAATTATGAGTAGGTACACATGCAGCATTTGTAAGCGTGAACTTACATGTGTCTACTTGTGAGCATGCATTTTATATGAATCTTTAATGTAAATGTATATTTGCAACTAAGATTATGTATTGTAGTTGAATATAATGGTCTTCTTCTATTGGGTGGTTTCAAAATTTACCGACCTCGTTGAGCTTGTATGAAGAAGGTTATGACTCTGGAGGAAATGAAAGAAGTATGTAAGGATAGAAAGAAATGGCGGTTGATCTGTGATGTTGGCGGCTGAGGTTTGTTAAAGTAAAATTGGTTTTATGATTTAGTTTTTATGTCCATGTATATATTGTGATTTATTGTTTTTAAAAAATGTAATTTGTCATGTATGTTCCTTGACTTATAGGTTGTTATGCGGCTGACCACCCATAATGTAAAAATTGGTTCACTTTGCCAATGTCACCTCTGTTTCAGGGAAGGACGGCAAGAGTTGCAAGGCTTATGTTCATTTGAGATTGGGTTTTTATATTGTAGGTCCACATGCGGCATGTGTTAGCGCGAAATTATACATATCTGCTTGTGGGAATGCATTTAATATAAAACTTAAATGATATATATCTTTGCAGCTTAGATTAGATTAGATTAGATTAGTTGCTGAAATATTGAGAATTGAGAACCATTGTTCATTTGATCACCATCAAACTTCACAGGATTCATTCTAAAAATATGTTACATGTTTCCTGAAAATTTCGTCAAAATCGGATGAGCGGTTTATGAGTATAGGTAACATACATACATACATACATACATACATACATACATACATACATACATACATACATACATACATACATACATACACACATCCTTCTTTATAGATATAGATAGATAGATTGCATTCCATGCCGAGATCTCGAGTTAGAATCCCACCGAAGTTGTCAGAATTTATTTCCCGTTTCAGTGTTTATTTTAAACCCAAAATAAAATACCGGCAAGGCTTACTCAGCCTTCATAAGAAATGAGTGTCAAGCCACTCAGGAGCTGAATAACATCCATTTCAAGTTGGCGTAAAGTAAAAGTTACTGGGTTGTTCATTTTAGATTTGGATTTTAAATTATGAGTGGGTACACATGCAGCATTTGTAAGCGTGAACTTACATGTGTCTACTTGTGAGCATGCATTTTATATGAATCTTTAATGTAAATGTATATTTGCAACTAAGATTATGTATTGTAGTTGAATATAATGGTCTTCTTCTATTGGGTGGTTTCAAAATTTACCGACCTCGTTGCTGAAATATCGAGAATTGAGAACCACTGTTTATTTGATCACCATCAAACTTCACAGGATTCGTTCTAAGAATATGTTACATGTTTCCTGAAAATTTCGTCAAAATCGGATGAGCGGTTTATGAGTCTATAGGGGACATACATACATACATACATACATACATACATACATACATACATACATACATACATACATACATACATACATACATACATCCTTCTTTATAGATATAGATTGTATAGATTGTATTTGTGAAATTAAAAACAGTGTTTATAAGATAAATATTTGAATAACAAACCAAAAACATGAATTTTCACAGTGTTAATACACAAACCATAAAAAATAGAATTTTTTTATAGTATCGAGGGTTAGCCTTATAAAAAACTGATATGGAATTTATTTTCATATTTTTTGGGATACGCTACTGGATAATCCGTACACTGATCTGAGATTCCAGGGCGCGATAAGGTTGGCACTTTATCGTTCAGGCGTGCGCTGCTTTGTTCGTGAACGTTCATAATTAAGGGCAACCCTGAAACATGAACATTACACCCGAGTATAGCGCTTGTAAGCGATATGAAGGGGTGTAAAATAATAAGAATAATGTCAGGAATATGTGATTGTGTGTTTTGTTTGTCTGTGTGAGTTAATAATAAAGTGTGTAAAGTCTCTCTAGAAATAAATAGATGTAATAATAATATAATAATAATATAATCTAAGTTGCAAGGATATATTCATTTAAAGCTCTCAGATGTAAGCCCACAAACCAACAAGTGTAGTTCGCGCTTACAAATGCTAAATGTGTACTTACAAATAAAATCCAAATCTCAAATGAACATAAGCCCCACAACTTTTGCCGACCTTCCCTGAAACAGGGGAACATTGGCAAAGTGAACCATTTTTTACAGTATGGGTGGTCAGCCTCATACCAACCTATAAGTCAAGGAATGTAAGGTAATTATATAATTTGTTTACAATAGTTATAACTACACAGTTTTTTTTTTTGATCGGATATTACAAGAACCGTTGTAAGAGAACTTACATTATTATCGACGTTTCGTTAGCGACGTAGCTAACGTCTTCAGGAGACACCCTCTCTGTACGACGACTGAGGACGAACTGACGAACGTAACTCCAACCTAAGCCTTACTATATAATTTGTATTTGATATTGATTTGTATTGTATTTTTTTGGGTGTTTGGTCGGATGTTCTAGTGAAGTCTCGCATGTACCTATTCTCAATAATTCGAGAATGATCCTTATTCCTGCTATAAAATAAGGACCGAAGCTCTCTGTAGAGGAGAGATAAGCCGACCGTTGTATTGTGCAGGTGTAAAACGACTTAGTTTCCGAACCAAATCTGAAATTAATTTTGTAAAATAATAAAACAAGTCACCGCAGTTTTTATTAAATAATTTAACCCGTGTAAAGACATAGGAATAAAAACAGGAAAATGTCTTTCATTAAAAGGTTGATTGATGCTGACGACATGGTGGTCAACCTCATAACAACCTATGTATAAGTCAAGGAATAATATTATATCTTAAATCTATTTGCCTTTATCGATTGTACGCTCCTGGTCTCTTCTGTTTTCTCCAAAATTTCAATCACAAAAACTCGCTTAAGTATGCACTTAAGCGCCCCTGTATTGTAATTTCAACAGTCACTACATCGCCCCCTTAAAGGTTAAACTGAATAAGTGCTGATTCACTGATTTGAGAAATCGTGGATAAAACTATGCATTGTGTGTAATTTTTTATAGTAAGTGATGTAATTAATGGGAAGTGCTCATGATGAATTTCTAAACTGCAGGATTTTCACACTTTTTTAGTGTTTTCTCTCGTAAGAAATAGGGAAAAGGTGCATTAATCTGAGAAGCCCATGTTTTATTTTAGCAATCCTGTGCGGGAGGCTTCCCAATTCTTAAAAGGCTTGGGGGTCTATGTCAATGCGCTGCAAGGTAGTAGCGATTAATGTTGGTTTTAAATTGAGAAGTACTGGTAGACCATTCCATAAACGGGCAGTTTGGCAAAGGAATGAGTCATGAAAACGCCAAGTTGTCATAGTTTTGAGATCGACTATAAAGGGATGAATAAGAGTCGTACTACGAGTTTCCCTTTGTGAAATGCGAGGGGGAGGGATTAATGAACGGAGCTCATTAGAACAAGCTTCCTGGTAATATCGATACAAAAGACTGAGCATTCCAACTTTTCTTCTGTGCTGGAGCGGCTGCAGATCGGATGTCAGAGAAGGATCATTGATCAACCTCACTGCCCTCCTTTACACAGAATCAAGTTCGTCACTCAAGTTTTTGAACATACCAGATGACTGCTAATCTAATCTAAGTTTTTTTTTTTAAATAGATTTGTGGAAAGGAATGCAATCCACCAAACTTTACCTGGCCAGTTGTCTTCATGCGAAAGCAGAAGCTTGTGTGCATGCAACGGCATCTGTTGAACCAGGGTCGAAGTTAGCGTCGCGGGATTCGAACCAACGTTATTCATAAGTTATATTATAAGTTGCAAAGATATGTAACATTGGGGATTCACATTACATGAATTCTAAATTCGCGCTTGAGCATGCCGCATGTGAACCTACAACATAAAAACCAAATCTCAAATGAACACACACCCTGCAACTCCTGCCGACCTTCCCTGAACAATAATGTTAACTTCATATGTCACTTACTCAGTTTTACCTTTGTGGTATCGATATTATGAAATGGCAGGTCCGCCTAGGGTCGCGTGTCGCCCTGGGTTCGATTCACAATCTGTAATTTCCTTATGATTTATAGCTTATTGCGCCCAGCACGAATACCAAAACTGCCGAGATTACTGCCACGTAAAATGTAGGAAAAATACTTAAACATAGAAAAATAAAATACACATAAAATTAAATCATTCCAGATTCGCCTGGTCAAGATTAGGAAAGCTCGCAAAAAAACAATTAAACTCCCTATTTTCATAAAATAAAAAAAAAACTCTTTTAGATTGATGTTTGGGAATGTTAGTCTATAATCTTTAATCTAGGTTGCAAAGATATATTAACATTTTAAATTCATATTAAATGCATGCCTACGTACAAACATACCTACACGTGTCGACTCGCGCTTACAAATGCTGCATGTGTTAAGCCATATTAAATACGAACCTCAAATGAACACAAGTCCAGCAAGTTTTACCGACCTTCCTTGAAACAGGGATGACATTGGCAAAGAGGAGAATTTTTTTACAGTACTCGTATGCCTCACACCAACCTGTAAGTCAAGGAAATGCTGCGGTTTATAATCTAAGTCTATTTTATGTGGTTATTTCATTCTATAATCTAAGTTGTAAATATATATTGGCGTTTAAGGCTCATATTTAATACATGCCCACAAGCAGTCACAAGTAAGTTCGCATTTGTACACGCTGTATTTCTTCTTCTTCTTCTTGTGCCACTTCTAACGAAGATCGGCGATCATCATAGCTATTTTGATTTTTGATGCTGCGGCTCGAAATAGGGACTTGGTGCTTCTGCCGAACCACTGTCGCAGGTTCTTCAGCCACGATGTCCTTCGGCGTCCCTGAGATCTTCTCCCCTCAATCTTACCCTGAATGATAAGATGAAGGAGACGGTACTTCTCATTTCTCATAATGTGACCGAAGTACATTAGCTTTCTCTGCTTAATGGTAGGCAGGAGCTCCTTTGTAGTGCGCATTCGTTGAAGGACTTCTTCATTGGTGACTCGATCACGCCAAGAGATCCGAAGCATTTTTCGGTATAGACACATCTCGAATGCTTCAATACGTCTCTCCAGTGCCTGCGTGAGAGTCCATCCCTCCATACCATACAGAGCGATTGGGAAAACGTAGCACCTCACTATGCGCTTCCGGAGTTCAAGGCTTAAATTTCGGCACAACAGTAATTTGCTCATTTTAGCGTAGACATTTCGGGCTTGCTCTAGTCTGCTTCTGACTTCTTGACACATGTCCCACTTTTCGTTGACCACACATCCCAGGTACCTGTAATTTGCTGTATTTGTACGTACACAATAAACAAAACGTCACATGAACATAATCTTTGCAGCTCTGTTCACACGAAAACAGCGCTAAATCATCAATCAAGGGTAGGAAAAGATTCAGGCAGATCCGCAGAGGCTCTGGCCACCCCTATCGGAATGGCGAAAGAGTTAAAGTTACAGAAACAGCACTTATACTGTATATCAGGGGTCGGCAACCTTTTGTTATAAAAGGGCCAAATATTTTACGTGGGACTTAGTGCGGGCCGCACTTGGGCAGTGGTGGATCTAATGGTCAGCATTTCAGCAAATGCTGACTAGCACCCCCCCCCCCTGCCGCGGCCCCTGGGACCTCTTGTGAGTTATGCATCGTAAACACTAATCAATTGAAGTACGAACTACAAATGAAAATTACCCCCAAATTCACTATTAATTCTACCCCCCAAAATAAATCTCATATTGTAGAAACCCCGCCAATTCAATTTGGGAATCCCCCGATTCTTTCAGGTTTTCATTCAATACGCTCATTTTTATAATTTTAAATTTCTTGATAAATACTTTAATTTTTACTGCAAATAGATTTGTTGTTTTCCGGCACGTGCGTTGCGGGCCGCACCAAGACGCCTCAAGGGCCGCATGCGGCCCGCGGACCGCAGGTTGCCGACCCATGCTGTATATTATAAGTCTTTGTATAAAGATTCTCGACGAGGCTGACTGTCCGCAGTGCGGTTTCAAAAAATATAAATTTGAAAAATGTCAGTAGGTTACAGCTGATTGATGTGTCAGAGTAAATGCCTGGCGTGGATAATCGCTACCACGAAATGACTGATTATAATTCCTCGTCACAATGGAAGACTTACACATTTCAACATGGAAATCCTCTGTAAGCTTTCGATCGGTGTGAACAATGCTGTTGCAAGGCTCAATTATGTTTTAGTGGTTGCAGCAGGCCGTCCACATGAAATAAACTATAATTGAAAATATATATTTTTAATTGAATAGCGATATGTGGATATCTTACAAGGTAAAAGTGAATAAGTGACATATGAAGCTAACATGAATTTCTCAGATAAGTGCTCATTTTTTCTTATTTTCAACTAAAGAAAACGATAAAAAAGTATAAAAATCCTGTAGTTTAGAAGTTTCTCTTGAGCACTTTCTATAATAAGTTTATTTACTATGAGAGGTTACACACATTCAAATCTTTTATCCATGATTTCTTAAATCAGTGAATCAGCATTTATTCGGTTTTGCATTGAGGGTGGCGATGTTAAAGTTAACATAAAATAATGTCGAATGCATTAAAAATATTTTAGAAATATCTCCTAGATCTTTTGCCATTCTTCCATAAAATTTGCGGTGTTATTTTCAAACATCAAACCCATGGCTGATCCGTATCCTACAGTGAATTTTTCATACAAGAAAATTATGATCAGCAAATCTGCCATGGACATAATGTTTTATTTTAAAATTGGAATAAAAACTCTTTTATCAACAAAGAAAAGATTTATGTTTTACAGAATACTTTTACTATCCTGAAAAATTTAAATATAATCAAAGAAATAAAATGATATTTAACAATAAAATACTGTTTTACGACCTTTATTTCGAAATTTTAATACCTGACGATGATTATAGATCGAAAACGTTTGTAAAAATTTAAAAATTTAAAAAAAAATTGTATACGTGAAAATAAAACAGTGTTTAATTTGAATCCCAAAAATTAACAAATTATTGAATATGAATTTTCACAGTGCTAATACACAAACAATACAAAATATAATAAAATATATCTTGTCTGCGGACACTCGGCCGAAAATTGAATAAAATAAATAAAAAACCTGTGAATTTTTTGTTGTTTAGTTTGCGGTGCGCATTCCTATCGTATCGATACTTTTGAGTGACGTTCTATGGGAGCATTAAGATGATTGTAATCTGCTCCGGTTAGTTAGTGACACATGTATGTAAATGCTCATGATGATGATGATAGTGATGATGATGATGATGATAGGTATGATGATGATGGTAATGATGATGATGATGATGATGATGACGATGATGATGATGATAGGTATGATGATGACGATGATGATGATGATAGGGATGATGATGATGATGATGATGATGATGATGATGATGATAGGTATGATGGTGATGATGATGATGATGATAGGTATGATGGTGGTGATGATGATGATGATGATGATAGGTATGATGGTGATGATGATGATGATGATAGGTATGATGGTGATGATGATGATGATGATGATGATAGGTATGATGGTAATGATGATGATGATGATGATGATAGGTATGATGGTGATGATGATGATGATGATGATGATAGGTATGATGGTAATGATGATGATGATGATGATGATAGGTATGATGGTGATGATGATGATGATGATAGGTATGATGGTGATGATGATGATGATGATAGGTATGATGGTGATGATGATGATAGGTATGATGGTGATGATGATGATGATGATGATGATGATAGGTATGATGGTGATGATGATGATGATGATGATGATAGGTATGATGGTGATGATGATGATGATGATGATGATAGGTATGATGGTGATGATGATGATGATGATAGGTATGATGGTGATGATGATGATGATGATAGGTATGATGGTGATGATGATGATGAGTTGTGTAACTTTTGAGAAACAATGCGAACGATCTATGTGTAAGATTTATCATGCACTGCGTTCGATCACACAGAGCTGGAAGACTGGAGGGTCGTTTGAACGAAGGTTCAGCTCTTATTTAAATGTTAGACTTTTGTTTAACAGCAAAAATAAAATACTCGAAATTTACGGTCAATTTTACTCGATCAGGACAGTATTCTTATTTGGTTTTATTCTACAGGTCAACACATCGGATTTGTAAATATGTTTCAAATTCACAACATAGTTCAATAAAAGGTTACTTAAAAACGCAAAAAACGCAACTAAGCTACACATATAGTGTAACTTCTTGCCGCGTTATCCCCGAAGGGGTCGCATGTGGCGAGTTGAACCTATTTATTTTTACAGGTAAAGGGGCCGACCTTACGCCAACCACTTTAGTTGAAGTGGAGGTTTCCCAGCTCCCGAGAGTGCTGGTACTCATTTCTTGTGAAGGCTGAGTAAACCTTGCCGGTATTTTATTTTGGGATTTGAAATAAGAACCGAAACGGGAAATCATTTCTGACACCCTCGGTGGGATTCGAACCCGAGCTTTCGGCATGGAATGCAAGCACTCTACCACCTGAGCTCATTTTGATCCATTGCGGCCGCATTTACTTTAAATGCATCTGTACCAGGCAAAAGTCCCCTGAACCCTGCCTACTCTTCCCCGATGATAGTCAATTCTTGGGACAATATTTTTTAAAAACGATTTTATATTTTGGCATAAAGGGGCGATATGCTTTTATATCTATTACACATTATGGGCAATAGGCGAAAAAAGGTTGGAGAACACTAATCTTTTCTTTCCTTTCTTCTAACCTTTCCTCACTTGCTTTCTTTCAATGCATAAATCGTTTTTTTACATTTAAACTTCCACAAGGGGTGCTATAACAAATTTCATGTCCTTCCCTAAAGATCGGTTACAAAGGTCAACCTAGCCTAACAATACATGAATTTTGCATCTTTTGGATTTTTTTTAAGTAGAAAAATGAGATACCTTACGTGTCGGTTATTTTTGCCTGTCTTCTGTCTCTGGCTTATTGAATGGGATCAGTGCCATGAAGGTAATCACACCAGAGTCATTTGTTGCGAAATTGTGCCAATTGTGGCGAAGCCATTATAATGGGCAGGACTAAGTTGCAAAACTGCGTGCATAGACAAACGCTGCAAATATTTTACCAATAATTGTCTTCAAACATACGAGTACCTACATGGTGAGAATTTGTTGAATCTAAATCTAAGTTGCAAAGATATGTATCATTTGAGATTCATATGAAATGCATTCCCACAAGCAGACACGCATAATTTCGCGCTCACACATGCCTCATGTGGAACTACAAATAAAAACCTAATCTCAAACGGACATAAGCCCTGCAACTCTTGCCGACCTTCCCTGAAACAGGGGTAACATTGGCAAAGTGTACCATTTTTTACATCCAGTTATACAAACTAACAAACACTAAAAAATCTACAAAACATCTATAAAAATGAAAATAGATTCTTGGCCTTAGCCGCCTACATTACAGATTAGCCGTCATTTTATTCGGTCCTTACATAATCCTTTCATTTCATCCAGAGTCATAACCTTTTAATAATAAGTAATGTTAATAATATTATAATAATTTTATTATTAGAATAATGATTTTAACTTTTAACAATAGAATAATGTTAGAATATTATATTGACACGATTTACGGGCTTAATTTAAAGAAAAACTTTTCTTTAATTTTACATAATGTATTTTGAGATTCCGTTCACATTCGGTTCGAATACAGAGTGGCTTTTCAACTGTTCAGATCGACGGCTCTGATACAAGTCTTACGCTACATACAGCTTGGCACTTTTATAGTATGACATGGTCCATAACATAATGAACCTTTTATAGTACTCTTTGACTTATAGGTAGGTATGCGGCTGCCCACCCATACTGTAAAAATGGTTCACTTTGCCAATATCACCCCTGTTTCAGGGAAGGACGGCAAGAGTTGCAGGGTGTACGTCCATTGAGATTTTGGTTTTTATGTTGCAGGTTCGCATGCGGCATGTGCAAGCGCGAACTTTTACGTGTCTGCTTGTGAGAATGCAAATAATGTGAATCCCCATTGTAACTTAGATGAGATTAGATAAGATTAGACATAAAGATGGTTCTTGAAACATTTAAAACTGGAACATGCGTGATTTTGATCATACACAGCGACATGGCAACACAATTACAGTAACATGTATCAGATTAGATTTAGAAAGGAAGAAGAGGGAGTTTTCAGCTTTGAGACCTTTTTTATTTTTTAAGGAATCCTGTGCGGGAGGCTCCCCAATTCTTGAAAGTCTTGGGGGTCAATGTCACCCTGGAAGGGTGCCGCAGAGGTGTTGCTTGAGTTGTCGCTTCTGTCGTTGGGAACTGCAAGGAAGTGGCGATTAATGCTGGTTTTGAATAAAACCGGATTAAATTGGGAAAATAACACAGATGCTGGTAGATCATTCCATAAACGGGCAGTTTGGCAAAGGAATGGGTCATGAAAACGCCAAGTTCTAATAGTTTTGAGATCGAGACATTACGCATTTGAAGGCTGTACTTATATGAATAACAAACTCATATAAAACATGATAAAAGCAGGAAAAGATTTGTGTTTTGAACAGTAATATACATAAACAGGGCATTTAGGCGCAGTACAAAAAATGCTAATCAATTATGTTGATCAGGTGAGCGAGTGAGTGGGTTGAATGACCCGCAAGGAGCGCGACGATCTGTCACTGCCGGTGATTGCAGGTGATTATCGTGGAAATCATGCTCGTCAAGGAAAACACAAGTGGTCAGGTGAAAACACTGTGCTCAGAAGACGTACAAAGTGGATGTAAGAAACAATAAGTGGTTTACGGTTTATAGAACGCTTATGTAAATGACTTACATTTTGAAGACCTTCCATGTAAGTGGCTTTCTTTTAGATTCTTATAAATGATTTAAGTTTTATAGATCGTCTATGTAAGTGGCTTCCGTTTTGTAAAACGTGGCTTATATTTTGTAAACAGTCTATGTAAGTGGCTTACTTATTAAAGACCGTCTATGTAAGTGGCTTACGACTTTTAAACCGCCTATGTAAGAGTCTTACGTTTTTTAGATGATTTAGGGTAGAAACGTTTTGTAGAAGGTATATGGCTTACGTTTTGTAGACCGTCTATTTAAGTGGCTAACATTTTGAAACCCGCAAATGTAAATGGCTTACATATTGTAGACCGTATATGTCCGGTCAATAGCTCAGGTGGTAGAGTGCTTGCATTCCATGCCGAAAGCTCGGGTTCGAATCCCACCGAGGGTGTCAGAAATGATTTCCCATTTCGGTGTTTATTTCAAACCCCAAAATAAAATACCGGCAAGGTTTACTCAGCCTTCACAAGAAATGAGTACCAGCACTCTCGGGAGCTGGGAAACCTCCACTTCAACTGAAGTGGTTGGCGTAAGACCGGCCCCCTTACCTGTAAAAATAAATAGGTTCAACTCGCCACATGCGACCCCTTCGGCGATAACGCGGCAAGAAGTTACACTATATGTGTAGCTTAGTTGCGTTGCGTTGCGTCTATGTAAGTGGCTTACATATTGTAAACCGTCTATATAAGATGTTTACATTTTGTAGGCCTTCTATGTTAGTGGCTTACGTTTTGTAGACCAAATATGTAAGTGACTTACGCATTGTAGACCGTCTATGTAAGTGGATTACGTTACGTTATGTAGACCGCTCATGTAAGTGAATTACGTTTTGTAGACCGGATATGTAAGTGACTTACGTATTGTAGACCGTCTATGTAAGTGGATTACGTTTTGTAGACCGGAAATGTAAGTGACTTACGTATTGTAGACCGTCTATGTAAATGGCTTACGTTTTGTAGATCGTCTATGTAAGTGGCTTACGTTTTGTAGACCATCTATGAAAGTGGCTGAAATTTTGTAGACTACATACGTAAGTGGTTTACTTATTGCAGACCGTCAATGTAAGTGTCTTACGTTTTGTAGACAGCATATGCAAGTGGTTTGCGTTCTTACCCCGAGTGTACGTACTCCAAGAATAAAAGATTGCGGAGGCACCCAACAATTGCAGCATAAACATAAAAATGTAGTGAAAGTACTGAAAACATCTCGTGCTTTAGTTCTCACGCAAGTATTCCCTTTACGAGGTGACAGCGTATTCACGCAATTCTTTACACTCGGAGTGTTTGAGTTCTTATCTCACGGCCTTGACGACAATGCTGAAATATGAAGATAACAGAGCACGCAGCTCCATTATGTAAAGAAAACTCAACAGATTTTCGGAGGAAAAAATATAATGCGTTTGTTTCTTAAGTCCAAATGTATTCTTGCATTTTACACAATGCCTATTTTACTAGTACCTACTTGTGATTTTTTCATTAATTAAAAAAAAAAAAAAAACGCAACCAAGCTACACATATAGTGTAACTTTTTGCCTGCGTTATCCAACGATCACCTAGTGCTTGTTTGGCTTATCTACCATTTGATTCAAAGATGTCCTTTCAATGAAATTGTCCTCAGAATCAGGTTCTACATAATCTGACTAAGAAAAAAAGTAAAACATGATAATGTGAGAGTTGTTTTAAATATTTTCAAACTAATTTCCATTATTCATAAGACACATAGGTTCAATAGACACACACACATTGCTCGTGTGAAATTACCTCTGATGGACATAAGACAAACAAGCACTAAGGGGACGATAAATAAATGTTTCCTACAGCAGTGGTTGGCAGCGCTATCCGTCATGTAATGTATTATTTATCCAGCTCCTGAGGGAGCAGGATCTGTGATCCACTTGCTGGTAGATAATTATTGCTCTCTACCGGTATGAGCTTGAATCCCCTTTCACAATTCCCTTAGCGACCCGGCCAATCTCGTGAAGTGGCCTCTCAAACCATATAACACGGTTCATTTTCTTTATATGTAGTTCACAGTTCATCTATAATCTAAGTTGCAGAGATATTTTTTTATGATTTTACGCGAGTTCTGTTTAATTAAAACAGCGGTCGATAGCTCAGTTGGTAGAGTGCTTGCATTCCACGCCGTGAGCTCAGGTTCGAATCCCGCCGAGGGTGTCTGAAATGATTTCCCGTTTCGGTGTTTATTTCAAATCCCAAAATACAATACCGGCTAGGTTTACTAAGCCATCACAAGCAATTAGTACTAGCCCTCTCAGAAGCCGGGAAACCCCCATTTCAACTGAAGGGGCTGGCGTAAGGCCGGCCCCCTTACCTGTAAAAATATATAGGTTCAACTCGCCACATGCGATCCCTTCGGGCATAACGCGGCAAGAAGTTACACTATATGTGTAGCTTATATTTGTACTCTAGTACGTAATGTACGTAATGATTGGGTGCGTAATGATTGGGTGTACGTAATGATTGGGTGATGAACGAGTGTGGTATAAAAGAGAATATGAGAATGAAAGTACAAAAAAGTACGATGAGATGGTTCGGACATCTCGAAAGAATGGATGATGAACGACTAACGAAGAAAGTGTACAAAGGAAATGTCAGAGGAAAGCGCGGAAGGGGAAGGCCGAGGAAAGAATGGTTAGACCAAATAGGTGAGATTGCGAAAGAATGGAACCTGCAGAGTGAAAATAAGAGGAGAGTATGTATGAAAAAGGTGATGAATATTGAGGAAATGAAAGTGGTTTGTAAGGACAGAAAAAAGTGGAGGCGCATCTGCGGAGGTACCGGCCACCCCTAGTGGAACGGCGGCAGGATACAGTAACAGACAGATATTTGTAACTTAGATTATAGATGTAATGTAAATCTGAGTGACCTGTAAACAAATATCTAAATCTTTTTGTACAATGTGTTGATGGAGAAATGAAATCTTTTCAAAATGAACTCGTTTCAAATTCAACTAAAACAAATGTGATGTTACACGGCTGGATTGCTACTACGACTAATAGGTTGGTATTAGTTTGACCTTTTTTGCCGTTAAAATTGGTTCAGTCTGCAAATGCCATCCATGTTTTAGGGAAGGTTGACAAGAGTTGCGGAGTTTTTTTAATTACAAGTACATAAACATGCAGATGTTTAAGAGCGAACTGACACGTGTCTGCTTCCGGGAATGCATTTAATATGAATCTTAAATATAATATATTTTCGCAATGAATTATTTATTTTTATGACAACATTTTAATCTTACACATCCCTATGTTTTTATTCAATGTCTAGACTGTACCACAACGTTTACGTTCTAACTCTACCAGAGCGTTTTATCAAATAAAATGTATGGAATTCTAAAACGCTCACCAGAGGCGCAGTTTCAGTTTCCATACAATTTTTAGTCAAAGCTATTGTTGAGTTTTTATACTTGCGGCACTGAAAACTAGTGTTGTTCCACACGACTGATTGTTGATATTAATCCCGCGGCCCACTAATAGACCATTGTTAGTCCAACTTTAGACCATTATTAGACCATGAATCAGCTGCAATAATTAAGTGTTCACCCACTGAGCTTCAGTTGGCTGTACTGGCAGAATATTGGCAATAAAAGTGAATTAAATATTCAGCGTTTATTATGATTGGAAAAATAAAACCAGAGCACAGAGTACAAAACGGTTACGCAAGCTCCTATACTGTAACTGTAACTGTATCCTGCCGCCGTTCCACTAGGGGTAGCCGGTACCTCCGCAGGTGCGCCTCCACTTTTTCTGTCCTTACAAACCACTTTCATTTCCTCAATATTCATCACCTTTTTCATCCATACTCTTCTCTTATTCTCACTCTGCAGATTCCATTCTTTCGCAATCTCACCTATTTGGGTCTAACCATTCTTTCCTCGGCCTTCCCCTTCCGCGCTTTCCTCTGACATTTCCTTTGTACACTTTCTTCGTTAGTCGTTCATCATCCATTCTTTCGAGATGTCAGAACCATCTCATCGTACTTTTTTGTACTTTCATTCTCATATTCTCTTTTATACCACACACGTTCATCACCCAATCATTACGTACTCTATCATTCAGTGTCTTTCCAGCCATCGCGTAAATCGAAAATGTATAAAATATAAGACAGCACTCCGATTGAGTGATTTAGTTTTTAAACATTTTGGATTTATTTTAGACAAAAAAGTGAATTCACGCTATGTTTTGTACTCGAGGTACTGACGATTTCAAGATGATGATGATGATGATGGATGATTTCTTTCCTGTGGCGCCATTTAATTGTCCAGGACCATCTCAAGGGCGCCATGGCTTCTGGAGAAAAGCAGTGTCTTCAGTGCCTTTCTGAAGGTGGTGGTAGGCTGGTTCGCGCGAACACCGACGGGCAAATTGTTCCAGGCCACCGGCCCGGCCACCGCAAAGCTCCTGTCTGCAAAATTTGATGTGTTCGCTCTTTTGGGCATATGACCTTGTTGACAGCAGTGAGGGCAGCCGGATGGTATTCAGAATCATCTTCAGATTAATGATTGTATGAATATTCACTCGCACTCTGATGTTCGTAGACTTAAAAATAAATAAATGAAATATCATTTATTATGTGTGACTCACACCTCAAGAGCCCACTGCCAAGTTGGTCATTCAGATCACCAAGACTGCCACGTTGTTTAACCTGCGTGGGATAAGTATGTTTTTATTTTCACAGGTGGTATTACGTTAACCACTTCACTTATCGTGGGGGGTTTCCTGCTCTCGAGAGGGCTCATTTATTTTTAAGGCTGAGTAAACCTTGCCGGATTTTTTTTGGTGTTTGAAATAAACACCGGAACGGTAAAATCATTTCTGAAACCCTCGGTGGGATTCGAACCGGAGCTCTCGGCTTGGAATGCAAGTATTCTACCAACTGAGCTATCAACCGAACAGCAGGTGAACTAATTACAAGGAAGTGCTCATGAAAAACTTCTTAACTATAGACTTTCCACAGTTTTTTTTGTGTTTTCTCTCGTAGAAAATAGGAAAAAGTTGGATTTATCTGAGAAATCCATGTTAGCTTCATATTTCACTTATTTAGTTTTACCTATTAGAAGTTTGTTTTTTGTTTATTAGAAGTGTGCAAGGACAGGAAGAAGTGGCGGCTAATCTGCAATGGTGATTTCAAATGTTGGTGTATTAATTTGCTACATTTTTTGCATAGGAAATTTCTGACTTTTTTTGTATAGATTTCTTTGTAAGGTTTTGTTCTTTTTTATATTTAAATGTAATTTATTATTCATATTCCTTGACTTATAGGTTGGTATGAGGCTGACAACCCATACTGTAAAAAATGGTTCACTTTGCCAATGTTACCCCTGTTTCAGGGAAGGTCGGCAAAAGTTGTGGGGCTTATGTTCATTTGAGGTTTGGATTTTATTTGTAAGTACACATTCAGCATTTGTAAGCGCGAACTACACTTGTTGGTTTGTGGGCTTACATCTGAGAGCTTTAAATGAATATATCCTTGCAACTTAGATTATAGATTATAGATTATAGACCTTTAAGGTGTCGATGTATGAAAATACAAAGCTTAGGATAAAATAATCATAAACACAATCAGAGTACGGTAGTACTATTAAAAATGCTGTTATCTGAAGTTAAAACTGCAGTAATAAGTATTAAATACATTACGTAATTTTTTCCACAAGTATCTGATATTTTAGTCGTGAATTTCAAGAGATTAAGGGGACATTGCACCTCTTATCTTGTTTGCGAAAAATATTTTCACTTTTGTTTAATTGTTACGTACATTTGAGGCCTCCTCCAAGGTCGCTCTTTCTTACATAAAATGGATAATACTAAAATCTATAATATAAGTGTGAAAGGAAAAAGAGGGAAGGGACGACCGAGAAAAGTATGGAGTGATGAGATTGTGAAAGAAGGGGATATACAAAGTGAGCGTAAAAGAACAAAATGCATGAAAAAGATGATGGATATGAAGGAATTGAAAGAGGTATGTCAGGATAGGAAAAAATGAAGGCAACTCTGCAGAGGCTCTGGCTACCCCTAGTGGAATGGCGACAGAGTTACAGTTACAGTTACAGTAAGTTTAAAATATGTATTACCATTTCAAATTCACATTTAATGCATGCCCACAAGCAGACACGTGTAATTTCGTGCCAGCAAATGCTGCATGTGTAACAAAAAAATTATATCCAAACCGCAAATGAACATACACCATGCGACTTTTATCGACCTTCTCTGAATCAGGGGTGCTATTGGTAAAGTCAAACATTGTTTACAGTATGTGTGGTCAACCTTATGAGTGAAGGAATTACAAATAAAGTAGGTAAGTGAATGATTTTAAATCATTCTTTGATTTATAGGCTGGTGTGAGGCTGACCCCCCATACTGTACCTATAAACTTTGTTCACCTTAGCCAATGTCATCCAGGTTTTCAGGGAGATGTGACAGGGATCGCGAGGTTTATGTTCATGTGAAGTTTGGTTTATTTTTGTAAGTGCTCATGTCCGAATTTACACATGTCTGCTTGTGACCGTGCAATAATATGAGCCTTATATATCTATGATGCTAATATATCTTTGCAACTTATATATCTATGATGCTTATATATCTTTGCAACTTAGATTATAGATTATAGACTGAGAACTTTCCTTGACTTATAGGTTGGTATGAGACTGACCCACACTGTAAAAAACTGTTCACTTTGCCAATGTCACCCCTGTTTCAGGGAAAGTCAACAAGAGTTGCAGGGGTTATGTTCATTTGAGATTGGGTTTTTATATTGTAGGTCCACATGAGGCATGTGCTAGTGCGAGATTATACATGTCTGCTTGTGGGAATGCGTTAAATATGAATCTTAAGTGATGTATATCTTCGCAGCTTAGATTTGGATTTAGATTTTTAGAAGTTACACCCAATAAAATGTTTCATCAACGATTTTTCATATCAGTGAATCAGCGCTTGTTCGGTTTTACCTTTAGGTTGGCGATATGTATGTATATAAGTAGATATGTGAGAGCAGTGGGTCAGTGGTAAGTGCGGCTTGGCACGCGAGCTCAGAGGTGCCAACATTTATGAAACAAAAAAACTGCTATAAAATCTATTATGGCCTAACTAATTTATAGCTTTTTACGTGTTAGACAGTAGAGTCGGACCTCGCTTTAAAATAAGCTGGCGAGAGAGCGGAACTATGGAATTAGAAGGTAAGAAAGAACGATAATAACAATAATAGGATACTTTATTTGGTGAGCGCTGTTTTAGTGTGAATCACACCTCGAGAGCTCTCTGCAAGCTTGGTCATCGCTGAAGAAAGCGCCAATTCTCAAGCAAGATTGCCAATTGCTATGACGCTGGACGGGCCTTTGGTGACAAGTCTTTGGTAGAAGTTTATGAATTTTTCAACTCAGCGCAGAGCACATTTGAAAATGGTATTTTTTTTGTGCTCCGCCGGGATTAGGACTCACGACATTCCATTTACGAGTCCGAAGCGCTTACCACTAGACTACATACCGGTCAGTTAGGTTGGTAATAATAATTAATAACATGAAGTTGTCAACAGAATACATGTGTCCGATCGGTAGCTCAGTTGGTAGAACGCTTGCGTTCAATGCCAGACGGCTAGGCGTTCGATCCCCACCAAGGGTGTCAGAAGTGATTTCAAATTTCGGTTTTTATTACAAACTTAAAACAAAAATACGAATTACTCAGAATTTACAAGAAATTATAAACAGTCTCTTCAGAATCTGGGAAACCGAAAACCGTCTGCGTGTAAGGCTGACTCCTTAACTGAGAAAATAGATAGTTTCCACACGCCACACGCGACGGCTTCGGGGAAAATGCTGTTAGAAGTTTCACTTTATGTGTAGCTTAGTTATATTTGATAGTTTCTTCATTTCGACACCTTAAAGGTAAAACTGAATAAGTGACATATTTCTCAAATAAATACACATTTTTCCTAATTTCTACACAAGAAAACAACGAGCACTTCCTTATAATTAGTTCACTTAGTATAAGAAGTTACACCCAATAAAAATATGTTTTATTCAAAATTTCTCAAATCAGTGAATCAGCACTTATTCAGTTTTATCTTTAAGGTGGCGATTTGTAATGCTGTTATTGGTTGCTAGAACCCTCATTACACAGACCTGAGACGTTTGCCCGATGGGAACAAATATACGTTTAGAGCAGCCGACTTCATTATTGTTTTTAATGCAAAATAAATTCAAATTTATTTGCACGCCGTATCGGCAATAAACCTTCAATCTGTATTGCGTATTTGCCAAAGTCATATTCTTCCATTTTCTGTTAACGAGGGCCATTACCGGAGCAAACATGCCAGCCTTTTATTTTTGTTTTCTCCCAAGGTGAACAGCCTCACGCTTATTATTTAATTTCTTATGATGTAAAGTTTTACCCGGTTCCCGAATGAGCGGATTCTTAACTTAAAAACATAACATTTTAAATGTTAAAAACGACCATCTACTACTTTGCAAACACATGAGAGAAAAAAAGGTTTTCTTTTTTTTAACAATTTTTTTGTTTTTTTTGTTTGTGAAAATTAAAATATTAATAATAAAGCCTAGAGGTTGGCTAACCATAATGCAAAATTGTTTCACTTGTGCCAATGTCACCCCAGGGAAGGTCAGCAAAAGTTTCAAGGTGAACATTCATTTGAGCTTTGGGTCTTAATTTTGTAAGTCCACATGTGGCATGTGATGATGTGTAAGCACGAACTTATACGTGTCTGCTTGTGGGAATGCATGTAATGTATCTCTGCAAATAACAAGAATATGGATTATAATATATTAAAATAAAAAAAATGAATTATTTACCTTTCACTTTGTCAATGTCACCCCTGTTTCAGGGAAGGACGGCAAGAGGTGCAGGGTGTATGCCCATTTGAGATTTGGTTTTTATGTTGTTGGTTCACACGCGGCATGTGCAGGCGCGAACTTGCACGTGTCTGCTTGTCATAATGCATATAATGTGAATCTCCAATGTAACATATCTTTGCAACGTAGATTAGATTAGATACCAGTTGTTTTTTCATGAAATTCTTCTTGTTTGTTTAGAACGGCGTCTTTCTCTAGCCATAAAATACAACATGAAAAGCATTGAGGTGTTATGTTAAACGTGAACAAAATCCAACGAATTATTCACAAAAATTAAATACGAATATTAGAGGTTGTCCAGTCGATAGCTCAGTTGGTGCTTGCGTCCAAAGCCAGAGGGCTAGGGATCGAATCCTACCGAGTGTATCAGATATCAGGGGCGTGCATCCCATACAGGCACATGCGCCTAATAGGTAGGCAATACATGGTGCGAAACCATTTAACCTTGATATTCAGATTTAAAATTCAAAATTTAAGTTCGATTGGAGCCATCGTTAGCACTTCAGAAAATATAGAATGAGCTATTTTTAAGTATTTTAATGTATTTGCCTATACCCAATGTACGCGCCTGCCAGGCATTATTTCCCGTTGTGATTTTTCTGTATACATTTTTTTTCAAAATAACCTGAGAACCTGATCCCTCAGAAGGTGGGAGAAACCTGTAACTGTAACTCTGTCGCCATTCCGCTAGGGGTGGCCATAGTCTCTGCCGAGTTGCCTCCATTTTTTCCTATCATGACATACTTCTTTCAATTCCTTCATATCCATCACCTTTTTCATGCATTTTCTTCTTTTACGCTCAATTTGTATATCCCATTCTTTCACAATCTCCTCAATCTGATCACTCCATACTTTTCTCGGTCGTCCTTTCTCTCTTTTTCCTTTCACACTTTCTTTGTACACATACTTTGTCAGTCTATGATCATCCATTCTTTCCACATGCCCAGACCATCTCAACACATTCTTTTGTACTTTAACTTTCACATCCTCTTTCAAATTCCATTTTTTTTTACCCATTCATTCCTAACTCTATCCCTCAAAGTTTTCCTGTCATACTTCTCAAATGCTTCATAACCACTGTACATACTTTACTCATTTCGCTTTCATTCACTGTCCATACTTCACTTCCATACATCAAAGTCGGTAACAATATGCCATTGTGTACCGCCATTCTCAGATCCATCGTCAATCGTTTGTTCTTTGCTATTCTTCCTATTGCACCGACCACTTGCTTTCCCTTGCACACCCTATTCTCAAGTTCTCTTGTCATCTTTCCATTCTTTTTAAACATACTTCCCAAGTATCTAAATTCATCCACAATTTCAACTTTCGTAACAACCTCACTTCAATTAAGTGATTGGCATAAGAGTGAGCTCCTCACCTGTAAAAGTAAATAGGCTCCAGTTGACACATGCGAAACGTTCGGAACAACGCGGCAAGAATAAGCATTTTGTAATTATTTTAATTGTTTCTTGACTCATAGGTTGGTATAAGGCTGACCACCTATGCTGTAAAAAATGATACCCTTTTCCAATATTACCCCTGTTTCAGGGAAGGTCGGCAAAAGCTGCAGGGCTTATGTTCATTTGAGATTTGTAAGCGCCAACTTACACGTGTCTGCTTCTGGGCGTACATTTAATATGTATTTTAAATGATTACATGTAATTGCAACTTAGATTATAGATACGAAAGTAAAAAGTCTATTTTGCGTTCCTGGACTATATTTTATTTTGCCGGTTCAGAGAGCAAACACGTTAAGTCCACTTTATTACGGTCTACGAGTATGTAGTTCCATGTTAGGGTTGGAAGCTTTTAAATAAAAAATGTGTTTTGTGAAAAAAAACATGGTTAGTCTTGATAATAAAACTGGCAGGACAAAAATTCTACGACATAAAATATAAAAAATAAAAACGGAAAATGGAGTTGTATAAAATAAGTGCTACTACCATCAAAAATATTTTGGGGTTACATAATTAATAAAATCGTGTTTTGAAAATAAATTTGCAACTTAGTATTCCATAATTTACAACTGCATTAATGGGGTCGGAATACTTTTGAATTTCAAACTTTTTTCTCGGCGAGCAAGCGTCAGTCTTGTATTGGACTGCCGTCCGTTACAAGCTATAACAAAATGTTTTCATGCATTTTCCCTAGCAACTCGGTCAGGAGACGACACCATTTGTGTCTATGTGAATTCAAGTGCAAACCTTGTTGAAGATTAAATTATATTTTGACATCATAAAAAGTATTTGTGAGTAGGTAGGTACTAATGATTAAAAAATGTTTCTATAAAGTGTGTGAAAAATTTGTTTAATTTAAAATTTTGAAAAAAAAATGTAAATCTTCCGATCTATATAAAAAAAAACTTTTTGTTTTTTTCAATTGCACCTACTAAATATTTATTGTATTCAAAATATTTTTGAATGTATGCAAACCATACGAAAGAAGTATTATTGTTGTAAAAAAGTAGGTACCTTATAAAATGCCTTTTTGTAGAAAAAGTCCATGTAGTTTACATTTAAATCATTTTAACAATCACTCACAACTTTATAAGTTTACCACTTTTAATTAAAATAATTATTTAAAACACTTATTCGAGTTATTTTCCGCGTATCGATCTTCGTCGCGTGTTTTTACGTTTTTTAAGCGATACTAGTACACGCTCCCGCTCACACTACTTCCTTCAGCAAACGCTGAACGGCGACTGAGATCAAATTCAAAAATTACAAGCGATCTACGGGAAAATTCACGTCGTGTATAATAGAGCGCGGTAAAAGATTTGTACACAACACGTAGTTTACGTTAATTGCGTGCATTATAAAATTATAAATAAAGTAGAATATATTCTTATGTACAAGTTTTTTCCTTTTATGAAAAAAAGTGTTCGAATTTTGAATTTCAGATAAGGTTTACACACCAAAGAAAAAAAAACTTACCTTTTTACATCATGGCGCTATTTATTGAGGATAACTTGATTGCGTACTTACCTGAAAAAAGGGAAAAAACATGTATATTGGAAGAATATAATATGTATTTATTTATTTAAAAATTTGAGGGCTTGTAAGTATTTTCCGACCGGTCCGTGGTCTAGTCACTAGGGGTAACGCTTCGGACACGTAAATGAAAGGCTGTGGGGTCGAATCCCGGCGGAGCACAAAAAAATACCATTTCTATTTTTAAATATGCTCTTCGCTGGATTAAAAATTCATCTGCCTTTATCACAGACCGGTCATCAAAAATCCATCCATCCTTACAGCAACTGGGTCTTGCTTGAAAATTGACACTTTTGTTAGGGATGACCAAGCTCGCAGAGGACTCTTGAGGTGTGATTCACACAAAAACAGCGCTCACCAAAAAGAATCATTCTAATATCTAAATCTAAATCTAAATCTAAGCTGCAAAGATATGTATCATTTGAGATTCATATTAAATGCATTCCCACAAGCAGACATGCATAATTTCGCGCTTACACATGCCGCATGTGGACCTACAATATAAAAAACCCAATCTCAAATTAACATAAGCCCTGCAACTCTTGCCGACCTTTCCTGAAGCAGGGGTGACATTGGCAAAGTGAACCATTTTTTACAGTATGGGTGGTCAGCCGCATACCAACCTATCAGTCAAGGAAATAATATTAATTTAATATAATTATTTAAATATTTATTTTAAGGTCGACAATGAGAGTGTGTGCGAAATATGAGCGTGTATTTATTTGTGATCTCGATTGCATGACAGATTATAAAATGGCGTCCCTAGGCGGGGGATTTGAACGAGTATAAAGTTTTCCTAGGCAACTCAGTAAGCAAGTTTATCAGTAAATTAATACCAAGGGATCAGCTGTCCCTCGAGTATAAAACATTGCGCAAACTAGCTCACCTCGATCGCGTAAATCTAAAATGTATGAAATATGACGACGGCACTCCTAGTGAGTGTTTTGGCTTTCATACATTTGTTCGATTTACGCAATTGAGATGAGATTTGTGACTGTTTTATACTTGGAGTAGAGGAAACCTGATGAAAGCTTAGGACTCTGATCGCTAAGCTCCCAAGTTATGGCCTCCGTCTTATATTAGAATTAGCGCTACTTAGGTATATAATCTAAGTTGCAAATATGTATTAACATTTGAGATTCTTACAAGTCAGAGGGACTTTGTCATTTCAACTTTCCCATAATTGCCTACTGCGCTTCTGTAAGCATCGTCTCCACAAAAACAAGAAACCGGAAGTGGCCGACGAGTCCAAGTATAAGTCGGTAGTTAGTCTACTGGTTAAAGCTATGGACTCTTAATAGAAGGTCCGGTCGATAGCTCAGTTGGCAGAGTGCTTGCATTCCATGCCGTGAGTTCGGATTCGAATGTCACCGATGGTGTCAGAAATGATTAACTAAGTTACACTCTATGTGTAGCTTAGTTGCGTTGCGTTTCGACCTGTGATCCCTAGACAGCGCGTCCCCAAGGCGGTGGATAGATGAATGCTCTCCACGCTTGCCTGGAGGGTAGGGATGAAATAAAATAGTCCACGTAGATCAACAGGCAGTCACCAACTCGTCTGGCAAATGTGGTGACTTATTCTCTAAACAGGCGCGTGCACTGATTAGAGGCAAATATATTTCACATTAAATATTTCTTCCTGAAATTTGAATGTCAACAATGAATCAAACTGAAAATAAAACGTAGTTTTATTTTCACAATAATATTTTCTACCTCAAGTACTTTCGACCTTCAATATTCAGGTCATTATCAAGAGTACACAAACCCTACAAAATCTAATGAAAAAGAATTATTAATTATGCAAAAATAAAACACAAAGTTTTCCTTCACGAGTTGGCTTATTTCCTCGAGCGCTTTTGATATTATCACACCGTTGTCAAGGGAACTACAAAAGTAAAATATGTATTGTTAAAAATGATTCACTTTGTCTATGTCACCTCTTTTTCAGGAAAGGTCGACAAAAGTTGCAGGGTTTATGTTCATTTGAAGTTTGGATTTTAATTTTAAAGTACATAATATGCAGCATTTATAACCGCAAATTTACACGTTTCTATTTGTGGGCATGCACATAATATGAACCTACACGAGGGTTCATGATCATGAGTTTGAGTATGTAGTATGACTTTATCAAGTCGGGTTCCTTGAAAGCATTCTACACAGATAAGGTGACAGGCCACATGCACCTGCTGGGCAGCTATTTCATAGCTTTTACTGTAAACAGAAGGTTGTCTCGCAGAGATATGTAAATAAGAGCATTTGCCATTTCTTCCTTGTTTAATGTAATGTAAGCAAATCTACAATTTTCTCAATTAGTAAGTACTATAATCATCCGTTTCCTTTTCCCTTCATCCTTTTCATCTTTTCCATCCTATTTGCTCTTATTTATGTTTATTTTCTTTTTAACTTTTTAATTTATAATTTTTACTTTCTTGCTATAGCCGAAGGCTATAAAGAAAGTTATGATTTGGTGTAAAAAAAAAATTTCGAGGTTTTCACGGAAATGAGTTGTCCTGGTGCAGGACATGCCAAAAAACACTATCTTTCAAAAACGTCCGTCTGTATGTATGTATGTATGTATGTATGTATGTATGTATGTATGTATGTATGTATGTGTGTGTGTCACTTTCCAAAGTATAAGACCTAGAGATACCAAATTTTGGCTACATCAACTTTTTTGGACATGTATTAAGTATGAATAACATGGCATTACACCAACTTGAAAATTCAAGATGGCTGCCATACAAAAAAAACATAAAATTGCACTTTTCTCAAAAACGGCTCCAAGAATTTTTTTTAAATTTTCAGAGTTGCCATTTATTAGTTTTTAACTTAATAAATTAGTTATGGCAATACTCTTACTAATCTGTGTCTATGGGCTGCCATATGAAAAAAACAAACGATTGTGATTTTCTCGACAGTTAAGGGGTCAACAAAAATATAATGTTCTACAATATTACGGACAACATAAATTTCTACAAATTTACAAAAAAAATTTTTTGAAAAAACAAATATAAAGCACCGTTTACACGACCTGAAATTTTAAATCGAAAATATTACAAAAACCTATTAAAATGCAAGATATTTGAATTTGTTTTAGATTTGATAGAAAGAACAAGCTTATCACTTTAATTCGTAATCATTTTTTTTTTACTTTTTTGAAAATTCAAGATGGCTTCCGAAGAGCTGAAAATTTAAAATGCGATTTTCTCAAAAACGGCTCCGACGATTTTTCTGAAATTTTTTGTGAATCCATTTATATAATAGTGCTATCTAATAATTATAATCATTTCTTCATCATAATCTCGATTTAGGGAGTTGCCATATAAAAGAAAAAAATAATGGAAAAATTCTCGGCAGTTAGAGGGTTAATAAAAAAATAATGTAGTACAAATGTAAAATAATAATAATAACCTATATATTGCCATCATTATTTTTTCCAAAAAGTGAATCAAAAGTATAGCCGCCATACAGAGTGAAAATTTTCCATACAAAATGTATTAGCAATTTTCTTGGTAGTCAAAGGGTTAAAAATAGATAAATGGCTGCGATTCTTAAAATTTTATAAATACCAATAATAATCAGTCGTTACTTTTTCAAAATATAACTAAAAAGTTTACCCACCATACAAAGTACTAGTTTGCATACAAAAGGGTTCAATGACCATCTATAATAATCTAGAATATAAGTTGCAATGAAATATAAACATTCAAAACTAATATGAAATGCATGCCCACAAACAGGTATGTGTAAGTTCGCGCTAACGAATGCTGAATTTGTACTTACAAATTAAACATAAAACTTGCAACTCTTGCCGACCTTCCTTGAAACAGGGGTGACATTGACAAAGTGAATTATTTTTTACACTTTGGGAGGACTGAGAAATGCGAGAAAATTGAGATAAAGACTGAATGAAAAAAGAGTGGAGGTCTATAATAATCTATAATCTATAATCTAAGTTGCAAGGATATATTCATTTAAAGCTCTCAGATGTATGCCCACAAACCAACAAGTGTAGTTCGCGCTTACAAATGCTGAAAGTGTACTTACAAATAAAATCCAAACCTCAAATGAACATAAGCCCCACAACTTTTGCCGACCTTCCCTGAAACAGGGGTGACATTGGCAAAGTGAACCATTTTTTACAGTATGGGTGGTCAGCCTCATACCAACCTATAAGTCAAGGAATGGAGGTCGTGAAAGAATTTGATTATCTGGGAAGCAAATTTGAGTCGAATGCGAAATTGACGAAATAATTGGAAAAGCGCGCTAGTAGAGGAAGAAGTGTAATGGAAACGATTGGAAGAATTGCAAGAAATAGGAAACTTACGAAGAATATGAGATCGGCGGTCCACAATGGCATATTGGTTGGTGGAAGTGAGGCTTAATGAATGTGAGCTGAGTAAAGTATGTAAGTACGGTTGAAATGGCTTACCTGAGAGCAATGGCTGGAAAGACACTGAGTGATAGAGTACGTAATGCTTGAGTGATGAACGAGTGTGGTATAAAAGAGAATATGAGAATGAAAGTACAAAAAAGTACGATGAGATGGTTCAGACATCTTGAAAGAAAGGATGATGAACAACTAACGAAGAAAGTGTACAAAGGAAATGTCAGAGGAAAGCGCAGAAGGGGAAGGCTGAGGAAAGAATGGTTAGACCAAATAGGTGAGATTGCGAAATAATGGATTCTGCAGAGTGAGAATAAGAGAAGAGTATGTATGAAAAAGGTGATGACAGCAAAAAGTGGAGGCGCATCTGCGGAGGTACCGGCCACCCCTAATGAAACGGTGGCAGGATACAGTACAGTACAGTACTGAGGTCAGCTTCATACCAACCTATGAGTCGAGGATCTTTCTTGTGTAATTGGTACTTTTTCAAATAAATCAACAAAATATTTATATTCATTTAAGTATTTATATGCCTATATCCATATTGTACGAGTATGCAGGTACACACCGCGGTGGAATAAAATTGATTTATTATTGATATATTACATTTTTATTGAAACGGCATAAGCTGGTAGATGATTCTAGCTTTACATACGTCATACAGTGGGTAAATTTTTGCAAGAAAGTCGAGTACAGATTCTGTGCAATTTATTTTGAATGAATTCAAACAAAACACTGTTTATTTTCCCAATATTTTTATTTATTTATAAGTATAAATTCTTTTTATTTTGTTCATAATTTGTATTTACTTAGATTGTGGCTTTTAACTGGTTCTGATTTTGTTAAATTGTTTTGTTGACATTCACTTTTTATTTTTGTTTCCTATCTTTTAACTCTTGTTGCTATTCTTGCAATTTTTTTATTAATTATTTTTCCAAATTGAAAATATATTTATATTTACTTTTTAAAGTTTGGGTATTTACACAGTGAAAATCCATTTCTTATTGGAAATATACAATTGGTCTTCAGTTTTGTAAACTTTCATCCTTTCTAAGTAATTATGTATGCTGCTAGTTTTCATATAATAAAAAAATATAAAATCTGAGTTGCAAAGATATATTACCATTTGAAAATTCATATTAAATGCGTGCCCACAAATATGTACGTATAAGTTCGCGCTTACAAATTCTGCATGTGTAGGTACTTTCAATTTCAAAGCCAAACCTCAAAGGAACATAAACCCTGATACTTTTGCCGTGCTTCCCTGAATCAGAGGTAACATTGGCAAAGTGAACACCTTATTACAGTATGGCTAGTCAGCCTCATATCAAACTTAGTTAAGATCTAGGTTCCTAAACTTATATCAATGGGACTACCCGTATTTTCGAAAACGGTGGCATGAGATACATATAAAAATTTAAGTCCTAAAAATAATATTTGATCATTAAACGTTCTCTATTTTATTATCACAGCAGACCACCTGTTGAAAAAACTAATTGGCATTAGTTGCACGTATTAGCTGTACACAGAGTTACATTTTTTATGTCGCAGATACCCCGACGAATTTCATGAATTTTGCGACATGGCAAGAATTTTAAATCCTATCTTATACTTCCGCTTTGAGAATTTCAAATTAAATAAGATTTCATATAAAATCTACAATATAAGTTGAAAATATATCACCCCCTTGAAGTGGATTAAACATTTGATTGAGTCTAACTCCTCATAGTAAGTGAACTAATTATAAGGAAGTGCTCAAGACAAACTTCTAAACTACAGGATTTTCACATTAATTAGAAAGTGCATTTATCTAAGAAACTCATGTTAGCTAAATATGTCATTTATTGAATTTTAACTTTTAGGTATCGAAACATAAACCATTTAATTATTTAAGGTATTTGAATTATCAACCCAGCGAAGAGCATATTTGAAAATATAAATTGCAAATATTTTTTAGCGAGAGATAGTAATTGTCAACGACGTTAGCCATGTTGAAAGCACCGGTTCCCATAGATCACCGAAGTTAAGCAACATTGGGCGTGGTCAGTGCTTGGATGGGTAACCGCTCAAGTACACCGCGTGTCGTTGGCATCTTGGACCGGTCCGTAGTCCGTAGTGGCAACACTTCGGACTCGTAAATGGAAGGTTGTGGATTCGGATCCCGGCGGAGCACAAAAATATACCATTTATATTTCGAATGTGCTCTTCGCTGCGTTGAAAAAGTCATACACCTTTACTAATGACCGGTCACCAAAGGTCCATCCAGCCTTACAGCAACTGGGTCTTGCTTGAGTATTGGCGCTTTGTAGCGACGACCAAGCTCGTACACCTCTGCGGCACTACAACAAGTGTCATAGACCCCTAGAGTCTTTAGAATCTAGGGAGTCTCCCGCACAGGATTTCTTAAAAAAAAAAAAAAGTAAGGCGGTTTTCAGGAGGCAGCTGAAGACCCACCTCTTCCCACCTCATCATGAAAAGGCGCCATACAAATGAACTTATTATTATTATTGTGCTCCGCCTGGGTTTGAGCCCACGACCTTCCTTTTACGAGTCCGAAGCGATAACACTAGTCTACGGATCCTTGCATACGAAAAGGTATGCAAGGAAAGGAAACCCGAAGGTTCTAGAGGTTCTAGCCACTTCTTTCAGAATGGAGACATAGTAAATTTTACACTAAACACTCAGCAAGGTACGATTATAAATCCACTATGTTTTTTCGGCACATGTGTTTTTTTTTATCACTCGTAGAGGTTACAAGCTACATACTGATTTAGTGACCACGTGGACGTGATTTGTGACTCACTGTGACCATTGATATTCCGAGAACGTGTGACTGTTGCCGCCCATTTCAATATTTAACAATAAACAAAACTTGGCAGATTTTTAAGTTGGCAACTAGCAGTGTTAACGTCAAATGAAGCATGCTATTTCGCGAAGGCAAACGCATAAAAAACGCATCTAAGCTACACATGCAGTGTAACTTTTTACCGCGTTCTCTCCGAAGGGGTCTTATATGGTCAAAATCTAAATATAAATCTAAGCTGCAAAGATATGTATCATTTGAGATTCATATTAAATGCATTCCCACAAGCAGACACTCATAATTTCGCGCTCACACATGCCGCATGTGGACCTACAATATAAAAAACCCAATTCTCAAATGGACATAAGCCCTGCAACTCTTGCCGACTTTCCCTGAAACAGGGGAGACATTGGCAAAGTGAACCATTTTTCACAGTATGGTATGGTGAATAAAAAGATTTATTTTTACAGGTAAGGGGGTCAACCGCTTCAGCTACAATTCAGGAACAATGTATTTTTTTTTTAAGAAGACCAGCTTCATTTAAAGTTGAAATGATTTAGAAAGACTAGGGGCGTTGCCCCTGGCTGCTACGCAGCCCAACCCCTTAACATTTGGTGAATGTGTATATTGCGCATAGTTTCCTCGCGTTAAAATTCGGAAAACTTGTAAAATAAAAACATACAGCCTTTGTTAAAGAAAATTGACCACCCATAGTTTAAAAAATGGTTCACTTTGCAGATTTCAGCTGTGTTTCAGGGAAGATTGGCAAGAGTTGCAGGGCTTATATTAATTTGAGATTGGGTTTTTATGTTGTAAGTCAACATGCATTATGTGTAAGCGCGAACTTATAAATGTCTGCTTGTGGGAATGCATTTAATATGAATCTCGATTGGTATGTATCTTTGCAACTTAGATTATAGAACTTAACAAAATAATTTCCTTGACTTACAGGTAAGTATGTGGCTGACCACCCATACTGTAAGAATGGTTTACCATGAAAATT
The DNA here is from genome assembly GCA_951799405.1 of Agapetus fuscipes. Classification (NCBI taxonomy): domain Eukaryota; kingdom Metazoa; phylum Arthropoda; class Insecta; order Trichoptera; family Glossosomatidae; genus Agapetus; species Agapetus fuscipes. The sequence goes on from OX637348.1 coordinate 16,795,036, forward strand.
TTATCTCTGTTTGAGGAAAAGTCGGCAAGAGTTGCAGGGCTTATGTTCATTTGAGATAAGTTTTTTATTTTGTAAGTCCACATGGGGCATTTGTAAGCGCAAACTTATATCTGTCTGCTTGTGGGAATGCATTTAATATGAATCTCAAATGGTATGTATCTTAACAACTTAGATTATGGAACTTAACAAAATAATTTCCTTGACTTATAGGTTAGTATGTGGCTGACCACCCATACTGTAAGAATGGTTTACCATGAAAATTTTATCTCTGTTTGAGGAAAAGTCGGTAAGAGTTGCAGGGCTTATGTTCATTTGAGATTAGGTTGTAAGTCCACATGGAGCATTTGTAAGTGCGAACCTGTCTGCTTGTGGGAATGCATTTAATATGAATCTCAAATGGTATGTATCTTTGCAACTTAGATTATAGAACTTAACAAAATAATTTCCTTGACTTATAGGTTAGTATGTGGCTGACCACCCATACTGTAAGCAATGGTTCAGCATGCAAATTTTATCTCTGTTTGAGGAAAAGTCGGCAAGAGTTGCAGGGCTTATGTTCATTTGAGATTAGTTTTTTTATTTTGCAAGTCCACATTGGGCATTTGTAAGCGTGAACTTGTACCTGTCTGCGTGTGGAAATGCATTTAATATGAACCTTAATTGGTATGTATCTTTGCAACTTAGATTATGTAAAGAAATACACAAAATAATTTTCTTGACTTATAGGTTGGTATGAGGCTGACCACCCATACTTTAAAAAATGGTTTACTTTGCAAATTCACCTTTGTTTCAGGGAAGGTTGGCAAGAGTTGCAGGGCTAATGTTCATTTGGAATGAGCTGTTATGTTGTAAGTACACATGCAGCATATGTAAGCGGGAACTTATACATATCTGCTTGTGCTGTAAGAATGGTTTACCATGAAAATTTTATCTCTGTTTGAGGAAAAGTTGGCAAGAGTTGCAGGGCTTATGTTCATTTGAGATTAGTTTTTTATTTTGTAAGTCCACATGGGGCATTTGTAAGCGCGAACTTATACCTGTCTGCTTGTGGGAATGCATTTAATATGAATCTCAAATGGTATGTATCTTTACAACTTAGATTATAGAACTTAACAAAATAATTTCCTTGACTTATAGGTTAGTATGTGGCTGACCACCCATACTGTAAGAATGGTTTACCATGAAAATTTTATCTCTGTTTGAGGAAAAGTTGGCAAGAGTTGCAGGGCTTATGTTCATTTGAGATTAGTTTTTTATTTTGTAAGTCCACATGGGGCATTTGTAAGCGCGAACTTATACCTGTCTGCTTGTGGGAATGCATTTAATATGAATCTCAAATGGTATGTATCTTTACAACTTAGATTATAGAACTTAACAAAATAATTTCCTTGACTTATAGGTTAGTATGTGGCTGACCACCCATACTGTAAGAATGGTTTACCATGAAAATTTTATCTCTGTTTGAGGAAAAGTAAGGTAAGAGTTTGTTTCAGGGAAGGTTGGCAAGAGTTGCAGGGCTTATGTTCATTTGGAATGGGCTGCTATGTTGTAAGTACACATGCAGCATATGTAAGCGGGAACTTATACATATCTGCTTGTGGGAATGCATTTAATATAAATCTTTTAAATGATATATATCTTTGCAGCTTAGATTAGATTAGATTAGATTAGAACTTATACATGTCTGCTTGTAAGAATGCATGTAATATGAATCTCAAATGTTATATATGTTTGCAACTTAGATTACAGATTGAAATCCATTTTTATTTGGCTTTTTTTTTTTTTAATTTGCATGAAATAAAAGAAAATGTAAAAAAAACTTTCACGTTTTGCCGCTAGATGTCAATATTGTTCCATACATTTTTAGTATGAACAAACAGATTAATTCCTAAAAGTTTTCATACATTTGTAAACACACACGCGTAAGCTCGCCGCATTGCAGCATATATACAAAAATTAATTTGCTATAGAGCATGAATGTGTTTCATCTGCTGTGATGGCATTGATTTTGAAAATCGAAACTCGACGACGAATGACGACGACGAAGGGTAATATAATAAAGGATGTTGAAAACTCCAGGCGCGTGCATAGGGTATAGGCAAATACATTACAGAATAAATATTTTCTTCCATCCCTTTAAAATAACTCATTTGAAATTGTCTGAAATGCTAAGGATGGCTCCAATCGAATTTCAATTTTGAATTTTAAATCTCAATTTCAAACTTCAATGGTTTTGTACCATATATTGCCTACCTATTAGACGCATGTGCCTGTATGTGATTCACGCCTCTGGAGCACTAATATAAATCTAAGTTGCAAAGATATATATCATTTAAGATTCATGTAAAATGCATTCCCACAAGCAGACACGTATAAGTTCCCCATACTCTTACCATAAAAATTGATTCACTTTTGCCAGAGCTACCGATGTTTCTGGGAAAGTTGTCAATAGTTGCCATGCTTATTTCCGTTTGAAGTTTATGTTTTAAAGTTGTAAGATCACATGCAGAATGTGTAAGTGCGGATTTAAACGTGTCGCTTGTAGGTACTCATTGAATATGAACCTAAAGAGTCAAAATATCTTTGTCACTTAGATTATATATGCAAAACTGTAAGTTTGTATAATGTTCTGATCAGAAAACCGAGGTAATAAAAAACAGTATATGACCGGCCATAAAATAATTCCTGAATACGAAGAAGAAGAGAATTTCAATTTGGATTTGTCATTGTCATTGTCCTGAGGATGCCTTTTTAGGCGAAAACGATTGGCATATTTAAAATAAATAATAAGTGAATTGAAACAGTACGCAACGCAACTAAGCTACACATATAGTGTAACTTCTTGCCGCGTTATCCCCGAAGGGGTCGCATGTGGCGAGTTGAACCTATTTATTTTTACAGATAAGGGGGCCGGCCTTACGCCAACCACTTCAGTTGAAGTGAGGGTTTCCCAGCTCCCGGGGGGGCTGGTACTCATTTCTTGTGAAGGCTGAGTTAACCTTGCCGGTATTTTTATTATGGGGTTTGAAATAAACACCGAAATAGGAAATCATATCTGACACCCTCCTCGGTGGGATTCGAACCCGGGCTCACGGGGTAGAATGCGAGCACTCTACCAACTGAGCTATCGACCGACAGTGTGTTTTTTAATTAATATGATACGTAAATAATTGTTTTATTTTGCTCATTTTTTGTATAAATGAAGGGAATTCATAATTGCCTATGAGGAAATAGAGCAAAAATAAATTTATTAACGCTTTTCCGGTTTTGGTTTAAAATTTATCGTCCGTGACTTTGGCTTCCCATTGTCCCGAGTAAAATGCCAAATATGAGGTAGTTATGAAGATCCACAATTAATGTAGCCGAAAAAAATATAGCATTTTTTGTGGGCACTTATTCATTACAAATTTGTTGAACAATTGCATAGTTTTATTTTATTTAACATACTAGACAATAAAGAACAAGAGCTTTAATAAAGTATTTAAATACTGAAATCGTCCATATATTTGTGTCTATAATAATCTATAATCTAAGTTGCAAGGATATATTCATATCAAGCTCTCAAATGCATGCCCACAAACAAAGACGTGGAGTTCGCGCTTACAAATGCTGAATGGGTACCTACTTACAAATGAAATGCAAACCTCAGATGAACATAAACCCTACAACTTTTGCCGACCTTCACTGACACAGGGGTGACATTGGCAAAGTGGACCATTTTTTACAGTATAGGTGGTCAGCCTCATACCAACCTATAAGTCAAGGAATGTACCTATGTATATTTGGCATAAACAAAAAACGAAAATACTAGTACTCTTAACTAATAAGCATGTTGTTGGCATGAGGCTGGCTTCTCATGCTGTAAAAAAATGGTTCCCTTTTACCAATGCCATTTCGGTTTCAGGGAAAGGCGGCAGGAATTGCAAAGATTATGTTCATGTGAGGTTTGGTATATTAAGTATTGACAATTATACTAATTTTAAAAACTGAACAAATTTCAAAACTTAATTAAAATCGGATATTAACGAACCGTTTAGAGAGAACTTACATCATTCTCGACGTTTCGTCAGCGACGTAGCCGACGTCTTCAGGTCGACGTCTTCAAGACGTCTTTTTTTTTTCCTTGACTTATAGGTTGGTATGAGGCTGACCACCCATACTGTAAAAAAGGTTCACTTTGCAAATATCACCCCTGTTTCAGGGAAGGTCGGCAAGAGTTGCAGGGTTTATGTTCATTTGAGATTGGGTTTTTATATTATAGGTCCACACGCGGCATGTGTGAGCGCGAAATTATGCGCGTCTTCTTTTGGGAATGCATTTAATATGAACCTCTAATGATACATATCTTTGCAACTTAGATTTAGATTTAGAAGACAGTTAACAGCAGCTAAGTGCTGCTTTATTCTTGGTCTACGCACGCTAATCTTGTGGTTACTTAGTCCCTTGCTTCCACTAACAGATACTGTGGACAGTGTTTGCCAACATTTGTCTAGTCCGTACATGGCGGCGGCGCGATAATGCCCATCGCTGAGTGTGTGTGCGGAGTGACGTCACAACTCTGGCGCCTACTCCGTGATGGGAAGAGTCAACACTTTTTGCTCAGCCTTCACAAGGAGTGAAAACATGCCCCCTCGGGAGCTGGGAAACCCCCACTTCAAAATAATTTCTTAAATTGACCAACCTATAAGTTCCTTGACTAATAGGTATGTACATATGAGACTCATCACCCGTTTACGAACTTCTATTTACGAGTCCGAAGCGCTAACCATTAGACTACGGACCGATCAAATGATGTTGTATTTATACGTGTTTTTCAGGTTTTTTTAATTGGATGATTCTTTTGGCTTATAGGTTTATGAGGCTGACCACCCATAGGTACTGTAAGAAATGGTTGACTTTGGTCAAATATCACGAGAAATGTCTCCCCGGTTTCAGGGAAGTTCAGCAAGAGTTGCAGGACTTATGTTCATTTGATATAGTACTAATCCACAAGCGGCGAGCGTAAGCGAGAACTTACACGCGTCTGCTTGTGGAAATGAATGCATGTAATATATCTTTGCAACAAAAATTTAGAACTTTTTGAGTTATTTAATTAATTTTATTGGAAAAATATTATTTTACATTTGGAAGAATAGTCACATTTGGAAGTTAAACCATTACATAATAATGAAAAATAATGTATAGACTATAGTGTATGGTGGAGTACCAAACGCTGTGTTTGTTTTGCCAATATTTGTCATCAACGACCATCATGAGCATCACCAGCTGCGGCTTGCTCATATTATACAAGGTGACTCATCCAGTTAATAGATACCACTTGAGCTAAAATCTAAGTTGCATACATTACAATCTATAAAGCCCATAATAATAATTATCTATATTCTTACACTTCATATGTGGACTTACAACATAAACACCAAATCTCTAATGAACATATAAGCCCTGTAACTCTGTAAATCTAAATTGTAAAGATAAATTAACATTTGGAATTCATATTACATGCATTCTCATAAACAGACACGTATAACTTCGCATTTACAAATCAAAATCCAAATATCAGAGGAACATAAACCCCTTAACGTTTGCCGAACTTCCCTGAAACAGGGGTGACATTGGCAAAGTGAACCATTTTTTACAGTATGAGTGGTCACCTCATACCAACCTATAAGTCAAGGATGAAGCAGAAAATGTATTATCTAAATTTTGGATGTTTAAAAATGAATTAACGATTTCAAAATAAGTAAAGCTTATGGAGAGTGAGGGCTCTTGAGGTGTGACGCAATGCGGACTTTGCATGTTAAAATCTCGGCGCCAAAACAGTGATTTGTAATGAATGATTTAAAAACAAATTATTGCACCAACTCTGTCAAATGAATTTGTCATTAGGTGGTTTAAAACTTGGAATCAAAATGAAATAACGATTCATATTTTGTATGAACAACATGCTTGTACTGAACATTGAGATATAATATAAGTGGAGCTGAACCAAGCTCACGGTATTGAAGTATATTATAAGACAAAGCTGTCAGTTGGAGCTATCAGGCGCAAACTTGTCAAAAACAACAGAATTGTGAAATCTTATGTTTTTTTTGCTTTCTCCATCTTGTATTTCGACAATCAATTATCACACGTCATGCCATACTGATATTTTGTACATTTTAATTTTCTGTTTTTACTCAGCTTTTTTTTTATACAGTTAAATGTAATTATTTATTTGTGTTCCTTGACTAAAGCGTTGGCATGAGGCTGACCACCCATTCTGAAAAAAAATGGTTCACTTTGTCAACGTCACCCCTGCTTCCAGGAAAGTCGCCGAGATCAAAGGACTTATGTTCATTTGATATTGGTTTTTATGTTGTTTATCCCCATGCGGCATGTGTAAGCGCGAACTTATACGTGTCTGCTTATAGGAATGCAAGTAATATGAATCTTTATTGTAGCATACCTTTGTAACTTACATCGATAAAACATAATAATTGATATAATTTAGATTATAAATAAACTTTATATTTGCCTGTTAACAGTGTAGTCTCAATCGGAGCATCTTTGTTCTCTTCCTTACTAAGGGAGATTTAATTGTAGTGGATTGAAAAGGTAATAGCATATATTTGCGTAAAACAGTTCGGAATCTTTTTTATTTATTTATGCTGTGGTTTTAGACTGACATGAAATTATTTACTCGTTAACGGGCCGATATTCAAATGTAGGAAATAAAAATAATGGATCTTGTTATGGGTGGCGAAAAATTATGGAAGACGTCTAGAGATGTGCGCGAAGGGAAGAAATGTGGGGGAAGAATGTGGAAGGGAAGAATGTAGAAGGGAAAAGTATTACAGAAAATATGTGTGAAAAAAATATGCAAGGGAAAATGTGGAAGGAAAAGTGTGCAAGGTAAAAGTATGCAAGAGAAAATGTTGAACGAAAAGTGTGGAAGGTAAAAATATGCACGAGAAAATGTGGAAGGAAAAGTGTGCAAGGTAAAAGTGTGCAAGAGAAAATGTGGAAGGAAAAGTGTGCAAGGTAAAAGTGTGCAAGAGAAAATGTGGAAGGAAAAATGTGCAAGGTAAAAGTGTGCAAGAGAAAATGTGGAAGGGAAAATATTGTAGGGAAAATGGGGATGGGAAGATTTCGGAAGTGAAAAAATGTGGAAAAAATGGAAAATGTGCAAGGGAAAATGTGTAAGGGAAAAAATTGCCAGGGAAAAATATGGCAAGGACAAATGTGAAACGGAAGAATGTGGTAGGGAAATGTAGAAGGGAAAATGGGGAAGAGAAAATGTGGAAGGGAAAAAAGTGGACGGGAAAATGTGGAAGGGAAAAATGTGAAAGGGAAAATATGGAAGGGGAAAAAATGTGGAAGAGAAAAATGTTAAGAGACAGGATGTGTGGGATAAAATAAGGAAGGGAAAAATGGGGAATAGGAATATGTGGAAGGGAAAATATGAAACCAAGAACTATTTTTTTCAAGCAAGACAAAATAGGTTGGTGGATTGCATGACTCTTCACAATACTATTTAAAAAAAAAAAATCCATTTAAGTCCATTGTTTAGGGAAAGCTCTTTGGTTCCCTCTGCCCATCCCTAGCCGTGAGTCACTACTGACGCAGGTTCTCATCAAGCACTTTTTTATGGCAGTAAAGTATGCCACTGGGAATACCTACTCGCCAATATTATGACTCCTGCGAGCATACCTACAGCATCTATTCGCGGCATGTACGAGTAGTATGGACACACTATTTCGGAATATTATTTTACGGCTAGCGCTTGAGCCTCGATCCCAAGGGCTTAGCAGTCAAGTAACCGGTCCGTAGTCTAGTGGTTCACGCTGCGGATTCGTAATCGGCAGGTTGTGAGCTCGAATTCCGGTGGAGCACAAACATGCTTGATAGCTTTCAAAATTAATATTCATTTACCAAAGATCCATCCAGCCATACAGCACCTGGGTGTTGCTTGAGAATTGGCGCTTTATATAGCGACGACTAAGCTCACAGAAGGCTCTTGAGGTGTGATTCAACAGCGGTCACCAAATAAATCATCCTAATATTTATTGGTAGATTTCGCCAAATGATACTTTGACTTAAATTGACTATGATTGTCAGCGAAATGAGTAAGAAATGTGCGATGAAAATGAAACACTTGAATAGTATCACAGGAAAACACTAACAGGGCTATTCTTAGACATTTTAGTCGTCGGTTGAGCCCACGCTTTGACAACCAAATGGTGCCTGGGCTGAAAGTTTCATCAGCGCGGTCATTCTTACCTACCGAATTTTGTTATTTTTGTATGAAAACCAATCAGCTGTTCACTTGCGGCCATCTTAAATTGACAGATCTTCATACAAATGCATCATTAGTTTGTCAAAGCGTGGGCTCAACGGACGACTAAAATGTCTAAGAATAGCACCGTAAGAGATTGAGTGAGGAATGAATGGGTAAAGGAGAGATGCAAGTTGAAAGAAGAAGTTAAGGTATAAAAGAATGTGATGAGATGGTTTGGACACGTAGAAAGAATGAATAGATGAATTTCTGTCAAAGTGAATAGACACAGAGGAAATGCGAAAGGAAAGATCGACAAAAAATATAGCTAGATCAGATTGTTGAAATTGTGAAGCAATGGGATATGCAGAGTGAATTTAAAAGAAGGAAATGAATGAAAAAGGTGATGGATATGAATGAATTAAAAGAGGGATGTCAAAATCTAAAGAAATGTAGTAAATTTGCAGAGGCTCTGATAACCCCTAGTAGAATGCGGAAGCGTTACTGTTCCAGTGGTTTTTTACTACTTGTACTAAAGTGATTCACTAAGCTCGTGTGATGTGTTGCCTAATGATATTAACATTGAAATCATGCGTGAAAATAAACAGAAGCTTGTAGGTTACGACCTCAGCCACTGCGGGCTTGACTTGGCTACTTTAGGCCGAGCTTATGTTATGGAAATATAATCATATCATTTCAGCATATTAATGGCGGAAGGTCATTCTAATTTTGACTTATAGGTTGGTGTGAGGCTGATCCCCCATGCTGTACAAACTTGGTTCACTTTTTCCAATGTCAGGGAAAGGCGGCAGGAATTGCAGTCATGTTAATAAGAGGTTCGGTTTATTTTGTGTGTACACATAAGGTAAGCGTGAACTTCCCGATATTTTTTTTTCTGGTTTAAGTTTTGTCCATTTAATATGTTTCTTGACTTATAGGTTGGTATGAAGCTGACCACCCACGCTGTAAAAAATGGTTCGTTTTTCCAATGTCACCTCTGTTTCAGGGAAAGTCGGCAAAAGTTGCAAGGCTTATGTTTATTTGACGTTTGGATTTTAATTTGTAAGTGCACATGCAGGATTCGTAAGCACAAACTTACATGTGTCCTTTCGTAGGCATGCATTTAATATGAATTACTAATACAATATATCTTTGCAACTTGGATTAAAGATCGCCGATCTTCGATGGAAGTGGCACCAAAAAAATGAAATTCATAGTTCATAGCATATCTGCCCACAATCAGACATGCTACGCTAAGTATCACATATAATGTGCTAACTAACTTCTTGCCGCTTTGTCCCTGAAGGGCTCACATGTGGCGAGTGGAACCTATTTGTTTTACAGGTAAGGGGGCCGACCCTACGCCAACCATTTCAGTTAATTTTAAATATTACAGCACAAGACTTCCGCAGCTTGGCCTCTCATTTGATGGCCATGTACATTAAGATGATGAAGTAGATTCTTGATGGTTGGCTTGCTTATTCTGTCAGCAAGTCTCCCATGTCCTGGGAACCCAGGATGTGAGCCAGTGTTTGATTACCTGGTGATTTATGGTCTGTGCAATTTCCCCAGAGCTGAGGTCACGACTCTGCCAGGGAAAACAATGGCGGACATCAATTATCATCAGCGTTTGTATATCGACAGGTGAATGCCAAATTTAATTGTGCCAAATCACAGCCGACGCAGTGGTACAGTGGTCAAAGCATTCGCTTATATCATATCTATGGACTATAAACTATTTCACGGAATTAAACAAAATCATGATTTCCCTTGACTTATAGGTTGGTATGAAGCTGACCACCCATACTGTAAAAAATATTCACTTTGCCAATGTCACGCCTGTGTCAGGGACGGTCGGCAAAAGTTGTAGGGTTTATGTTCATTTATATTAGGTTTGGATTTTATTTGTAAGTACACATTCAACATTTGTAAGCGCGAACTACACGTGTTTGTTTGTGAGCATGCATTTGATATAGATTATAGCAACGATTATAGATTTGTCAACGACGTTACCATGTTGAAAGCACCGGTTCCCATAGATCACCGAAGTTAAGCAACATTGGGCGCGGATGGTACTTGGATGGGTTACCGCTCAAGTACACCGCGTGTCGTTGGTATCTTGGACCGGTCCGGAGTCCTGTGGCAACACTTCGGAATCGTAAAATGGAAGGTTGTGGATTCGGATCCCGGCGGAGCACAAAAATATACCATTTATATTTCCAAATGTGCTCTTCGCTGGGTTGAAAAATTCATAAGCCTTTACCAAAGACCGGTCACTGAAAGGTCCATCCAACCTTACAACAACTGGGTCTTGCTTGAGAATTGGCGCTTTCTACAGCGACGACCAAGCTCGCAGAGGGCTCTTGAGGTGTGATACACACAAAAACAGCGCTCACCAAATAAATCCTCCTAATATTATTATTAGATGGAAAATACCTAAGCCATTTACGATTTGCTGACGATATCATTATTATGAGTAACAATCAAGAAGAGTTAGCCGAAATGCTACAGGAACTGAACGAGGCCTCTAAAGATGTAGGACTGAGTATGAACCTGGCAAAAACCAAAGTAATGGGCACACCAAACTTTCAAATTAGGATTGAGGGCAGCAGTATCGAGGATGTCCAAGAATACATATACCTAGGTCACAGTATCCGAATAGATAAGAAAAACCAGACTGCTGAGCTTAGAAGAAGGGTTGGATTAAGCTGGACTGCATTCGGAAAAATGGGATATATTTTAAAAAACCGGAAAATACCCATAAACCTGAAAAAGAAGGTGTATGAACTATGTGTGTTGCCAGTAGCTACATATGGCCTAGAAACAGTAACTCTCACAAAACAAAGTGCCGAGAAGTTAAGAACGACCCAAAGAGCCATGGAAAGAGCCATGTTAGGACTCTCTCTTAGAGATAGAGTCAGAAATGAAACGGTGAGAGAAAATACAAAGGTCACTGACATAATCCACCGTGTAATGACTCAGAAATGGCAGTGGGCGGGACATGTAGCCAGAAGTCCAGATGACAAATGGACAAAAAGAATGCTGACTTGGAGACCTCGAACGACGAAGAGAAGTGTAGGGCGACCACAGTTGAGATGGAAGGATGACCTGGACCGGCATGCTGGCGCGACCTGGACGCAGATTGCACAAGACAGGTCGATATGGAAACAGATGGAGGAGGCCTTCGTCCAGGAGTGGACGGAAATGGGCTAAAGAAGAAGAAGAAGAATATTATTATTATTATAGCAATGCATGTATATTTTCGTTGTATACAAAAAACGTCGGTATAACTACGAAATCTTTTCAGAAAATTGGCTGAATTGAAATTCATGTCTTCGCGATTGCTGTGCGCACGCGTTACTATAAATGTTTTGATGTGTTTTAACTTTAAATCGGTAAAATTTAAAATCATTATGTGAAAACCTTATGGCATGTTTTATTATTGGAAGTCGAAAAACAAAACGGAGAAAGCAAGAAAACATAGGATTTCATAACTCGATGTGTTGAAACAACTGACTAACCTGATTAAGTTTTTTCTTTTTTTTAAGAAATCCTGTGCGGGAGACTCCCTAGATTCTAGAGACTCTAGGGGTCTATGACACTTGTGTAGTGCTGCAGAAGTGTACGAGCTTGGTCGTCACTACAAAGCGCTAATACTCAAGCAAGACCCAGTTGCTGTAAGGCTGAATGGACATTTGGTGACCGGTCATTGGTAAAGGCTTATGAATTTTTCAACCCAGCGAAGAGCAAATTTGAAAATATAAATGGTATATTTTTTGTGCTCCGCCGGGATTCGAACCCACAATCTTCCCATTCAGAGTGCGCAGTGTTACCACTGAGCTACAGACCGGTCTATTAATAAGTATTATTAATAATAACAATAACATTAGGGTTATTTATTTGATTATCCCACTTTTTGTGTGAATCACATCTCTAGAGGCCTCTGCGAGCTTGTTCGTTGCTATAGAAAGCTTTAATTACCATTTTTAATTAGCAAGACCCAGTTGCAGTAAGGAAGAGTTGGGCCTTTGGTGACCGGTATTTGGTAAAGGCACACTGCTTTTTCAACCCATGGAAGAGCATATTTGAAATCATAAATGACACATTTTTTGTGCTCCGCCGGGAATCGAACCCACGATCTTCCATTTGCGAGTCAGAAATGTTACAACTAGACTACGAACCAGTCTTTTACTTGAACTGCAAGCTGCATCTCGTGAGAGCTTCTGATTTTAATTACAGAATACTAATCCTGAATTACTGTTCTGTTGACGTGCAAGATGGCGGATAATTAGCCTAGCACAGAGAGTACAGGACTTTCTGACAAGAGGCGGACTAAGCTGATGGCTGGACCAACCGTTGGCGCCATCCGGGTTGCTAAAACTACCTACAATCTGCTGATAATCTTTTTTGCAAGGTTCACATTCAACTAAGCCTTGCTTGAATCTAGGACTCATTTGATTACGAATGTAACTCTGTGACAATGACCAATGTACATTTCATTTCCTTTCTCTGCCTTTTTATGTATTCATATTTCTCTATATTTATCTATCTGCATATCTAAGTTTCCATATGTCTATCTATCATTATTTCTCCCTATTTTTCTATCTGTCTACGTATTTTTCAATCTACATATATACCTTTCTATCCAACTACGTGCATCTCTGTGACTATCTTTCCATCTCTATCTCACCCCATTTCTCTAGCTTTGTATATTTCTATGTATATCTCTAACTATCAAAAATTATAACTCTATATTTTTCTACATATATATTAAGGTTTCTATTAATCTATTCATATAATTTTCTCTCTATTTATCTATCTATAAACCTACAAACTAACGGATCTCTCTGTCTACTTGTATATAAGTATTTCTCTCTATTTCTCTATCGATATGTCTGACCACGTATCTCTCTGTCTATCTATCTATATCTCATCATATTACTCTTTCTAAATACCTATCGATATTCTATGTAGGTACATATTATATCATCCTATTACTCTTGCTATATACCTACGCATCTCTCTGTGTAGGTACCTATCTCTCTCTACAATCTTGCTATTTACCTACGCGCATCTCTCTGTCTATCTATCTATATTTCTGTCTACTTCACATGCAGCTAGCTCGCTTATTAAATTATTATTGAAAACGAGTGGCTCCTTAACCATCTGTAATTTTGTATAATTTTAATTTGACTTATCCACTTTGTTCTGTACCACGGTCCCCGAGTATAAGACATTACTCAAACTCCTCTGTAAAGCGTAAACTAAATTAATGTAGGAAAACTAAATCACTCACCCGTGATGCTGTTGTATTTTCCATACATTTTGTATTCACGCGATCTAGGGGAGTTAATATAAGCGTTGTGTACTTGGGTTTTGTAGTCAGCTAAGCGTTTATGTGAGAATGCATATTGCCTGTTTAAAATATGTCTGACATGATGATGAAGAGAATAAGGAAAGTGGGAAGACCCAGACTGAGGACGGAGTGAGAAAGAATGCAGTGCAACTTCTTGTTATGTTATTTTAAAATAACATATAAAAAAAACAATCTCCAAGTGTGCAGTGTGTGTTTGTGGGCCGAACGGAGCCGAACGGTCACGGAAGCGGCCGAACTGCGCCGTGTGAACTGATTTGGCCGTCGTTAGTTAGTTACCGGCAAGATGTCAACGGATTAAGACGTCAGCGACCAAGCACCAAGCGGTGCAAGAGGGGACATAACAATGGAGCTCCCTACTCCCCATCTACTTGGATTTCCTGCCAGCAAGGCACCCGCCTTGTGGACCAGAGGCATAGGAGACATAGTGCATAGGAGCGCCCACCCAGGGGCTCCAACGTGTGGAGGCGTCCGCCTCGTGAACCGCCGCTAGCCTGGGGCGCTGCCCCAGGCCTTCCGTTCGGAGC